>CM076575.1:1413126772-1413554946 GCA_034641835.2 Pinus albicaulis
GGAAAGCCTTATTTTCAAGTCTATAGGCCCTTTAATATTCCAAAAGGAACAATGGGCATGCCATGGTCATGCCAGCCATAACCATGCAGACTCTAAATGAGTACGCGCTGCACTAGAATTGACCTGACACTTAATATGATGGATTTTGGTTGAGGGCCCGAAGAAACGATGAGTGACATAAATTAGACGATGTTGCATTTAAAAAACAGTTGGAATAGTCTACCCAGCCGGCTAATTCGTCTGGAAATAATGGTCGGCCGAGAAAAAAATACGTTTCCGATGACAGAGAACAACAAGGCCCTGGTCAGTGTTCGGGCAGCCTGGGGATGACCGCCAACGTGGGGATTAATTACGTACCTTTCTTTGCACTCGGACTTCATTCAACGATTTGAATTTGAATTTGAATTGGTTTGCGCCAATTTCATTTCCTCAGTTTCATTTTCATTTTCCTTGAATAAACCGTAATTGAATAAGATTAGGCATAGGAAAGTTCTGATTAATTTGAATTTTTTTTTTTCCAAATCATTTTTAATGTGGCTTTTTCATTTTAAGATTTAAATAAAAATTAAATAAATATTTTATTGTATTTTTTCTTTCAAATTAAATTTTACAAAATAATAAAATAATTGTTTTTTTTTAATTTTATAATCTTAATAAATAATAAGTAAAAGTTTTTTTTTTTTTTTTTTTTTTTCTAAATTATTATTATTATAATTTTAGTATTTTAATAAATATTAAATAGATAAAATAAATATTTTATTGTGTTTTTTTGCAATTAAATTTTACAAAATAAAAAAATAAAATTTATTTTTAATTTTTTAATTTTAATAAATAATAAGTAAAATGATTGTCAGCCATTTTTATATCACTCTAACATTTACATTCACCTACTTAGAAAGGAAGCTAATTGATTATTATTTTATAATTGTCCTCTACACTTTAACACAACTAATCAAATTACACGGAAGTTAATTATAAATTAAGATTATCTAATATCAAAAAAATTATTTTCTATATTGATATCATTCTCAAAAACATTCTAAATTACATATAAAATATTTCATACTAATTTTTTTTTATTAAAATTCCATATAAAATATGACACTTAATATTAACAATATTTAGTAATATAGATGGAAGATAATTGATTTACAAGTTTATAATTGTCTCTACAATTTAACACAACTAATCAAATTACACCCAAGTTAATTATAAATTAAGATTATCTAATATCTAAAAAAATATTTTTCATACTGATATCATTTTCAAAAGCATTCTAAATTACATATAGAATATTTCACACTAAATTTTTTTATTAAAATTGCATATAAAGTATGACACTTAATATTAGCAATATTTAGTAATATGTATATATATATATATATATATATACTTGGGTTTGCGGTGAAAATCTTGCAGTGAATTTTCTCTATTAATACTTGGGTTTCTCGATTAATACTTGGGTCTGTGGTGAAATTATGCGGTGAAAATTTTGCGTTGAATTTTCTCCATTACTACTTGGGTCTGCAGTGATTTTTTCTCGATAAATTTTCGGACCTGGACACTTGAGGTCTACTGTCCAGTTTGCTGATATTCAGGTGCACACATTCCTTATCTTTTTCTAATACATATCTGCTCATATATTCTCAAGTATGAATAATTCACCACAACTACCAAATATTACCAAAGGTAGACCTAGCACAGTTACTCTACAGAGCCTTTATGAGTATATAGAGTCTTTAGAGAAACATAGAGAAGAAAAAGAAGTCAAGCTACAAACCGAGTTAGAAGCCATGCTAGAAAACAAATTCACATCTCTTGAAGACAAGATCCAAAAACAAATGGAAAATAAAATTGAACTATTGGAGAATAAAATGGAGGCAATGGAAACTAGGTTGCAGGTTATAGAAAAACAAAACAAAGATACGAACGAAACGTCCTAGCAAGGATATACTCATAATATAGAGAGTCTTAAAATGAAGGACATGATTAAAGAACTAGAAGAAAAAGTTAACAACAATCTCACCCTAAATAGTGGGGCAGGTAAATTAGATATCAAACCAATTAAAGATGAAATGAAAAAATTGATCGAATTAGACCATGAGCGTAACAAAAGGGCCTTGAACCTTATAATCTTCGGTTTGAAAGAGGAGGTAGACGAGGATACTTTAGCCATAGCCCAGACAGAATTACATAATAGATTACAAATTGAAACCACGTGTCTCACAGAAGCAACAAGGTTAGGGAAATTAATTGAGAATAAAGGAAGGTTGATCCGAATAAAGGTGAGCTCTACTGACCATAAATATGACATACTTAGTAAAACCTCAAGTCTAAAAGGAACAAGAATATTTATAAACGAAGATCTCATTCCAGAAGATCAAGCAGAATTAAGAAAGGAGGTTCAAAAGGTAAAAGAAGCTAGGAAGGAAGGAAAATGGGCAATAATCAGAAATAGAAAAGCTGTTATTCGAGATAGAAACCAAAAAGATAGTAATAAATAGCAATTCAACATGCTCTGAATTCTTTCTTGGAACTGTCAAGGCTTTCCATGGAACAAAGGCCCCAAGCTAAGTTGGATCTCAAATGATGTTGATATTATAGTTCTTGTTGAAACTTGGGAGCATGAAGAATCTAAGGTCCCTAACATAGATGGCTTTGCACTATGGTCTACCTAGAACAAGCGATCCTCCAGGAGAGGCATTGGGGGCATAGCTTGCTACATTAAGAAGAACATCTCTCCCCATGCTAGGATTTATAAAAACGACCCTTACAACCAATATAGTTGGATTGAGATTACTAACATTAATGATAAAAATACCTACATAGAAATCTGTTATTTTTCCCCCATTAATTCTAACTTCTATAAGAAAAAGAATCTAGATAAAAATAGTCCTTATAATGGTTTAGAGAATGATATTTCTAGTCTAAGGAATGAAGGTAATATCCTTTTAATGGGTGAATTTAATGCTCGAACTTCAAGCAAAAAAGCTATTCTTCTAAGAAATCATTCCAACCCCAATCCTCTTTGGTTAGACGAAGACCTTACTCTGGCTAGCCGGTACAAAAGGAGCTATGAAGACCTCGGGGATAATTTGTCTGGGTTAGAGCTAGTCAAGCTCTGTAGTGCTCAGGATCTCATAATTTGCAACGGTCTAAAGAAGTGGCCCAATTCTAGCAAGATGACCTACATCCATGGGCTTGGCAGGAGCGTGGTAGACTATGTTATTTTTTATCTCCCTTTATACAACGAAATAATAAATTTTGACATCTTAGACGACCACAAACCTGACTCTGATCATAGGCATTTACTAATAACTCTCAATTTTGTCATGCATAGAGAGCCCATAGAAGATAATCCTTATAGTCAAAAGAACTTAATCTTTGATAGAAATAAAAACGATCTCTTTCTAAATGAATTAAAAACTAATTTGCTTCCTTTATCTAGAATAGACAACATAGATGACCTCTATCATAATTTTACTACAACCCTCTCATATTATATTAACAAGTTCTCAATTGAAGTCTCAAGTAATAAAAAAAATAGCAAAACCAACCCATGGTATGAAAAAGATTGTAAAAGTGTGAGGAGAGAAACTGAGGAAGCTGTTGATGAATCTCTCAAAATTAACAACATTAAAATCTACAAAGCCCTAACTAAAAGGAAAAAAAAGGCAATATATTTGTAAAAGACAAGAGAATCTCTTACACCTCTCTAAGGTGGCTCCTACGAAATTCTGGAGGCAGATTCTAACTAGGAAAACAAAATATAATAATAAAATTGCTTTATAAGACTGGAATTCCTATCTTAAAAAGCTTTATGAATCTCCAAATGCCAGGGATTTTAAAAACCTGCTCACAACGAAAGAAGTTTTCTCATTAGAAGACATTGTTTTTGGGGTAAAACGCCTGGAAAATGGGAAAGCTAAAGACATTGAAGGTTACCAAGCGGAAATCTTAAAAATTGGAGGTCTTGTCCTCATCCCCCACATCCAAAAGCTTTTCAACCAAGCGGTCAAGCAAGGGTTCCCTAAAACTTGGACTCAAAGCCTCATTATCCCTATTTTTAAAAGTGGGGATACAAATAACCCCTCTAATTATCGAACAATTATGATTAGCCCTCTCTTAGCCAAGTTATGTGGTATTATTTTGGAAAATAAGTTGAGCATTTGGCTTGAAAGTGAAGGTAAGCGGGCTAAAGGCCAAGTGGGTTTTAGAAGGCAGCACTCAACAATGGACCACCTTGTTATGCTTAGGATCATTGTGGAGGAATTCTGCAATGATAAATCCAATCTCTTCTGTTGCTTTGTATACTTTAGAAAGGCTTTGGTTACGGTTCCTAGAAATAACCTATGGAATAGATTAGAAGAGATAAATTTTTATTTCGAGCTAACAACGACCGCTATAAGGTTGTACGAGAATGTAATTACCAAGTTAAAGAGCAATGAGGGGTGGTCGAAAGATATTAAGTGTAATATCAGAGTTAAACAAGGTTGCCCCCTCTCCCCTACCCTATTTGGGATTTACATCAACAAGCTAGAAGGTTGTTTAGAGGAAGTAGGATCTGCTGGCACGATCTTTGCTGGGATAGTTATCATCCTTCTTCTCTATGCTGACAATATTGTTCTTCTCGCAAGGTGCCCATCTGATCTTGATAAGCAACTTAGACTTCTTAAGGATTTTTTCTCTACCATGGGTATGTCTATTAACACTGAAAAAACAAAAGTTATGATTATGAAATCCAAGAAGGACACTTACGCTAATTTTATGTATGAGAATAGTAACTTGGAGGAAGTGTCTTCTTACAAGTACCTAGGAATTGATATTCATCACAAGCTCAACTAGAACTATAGCATTCAGAAAAGGATTAATGGGGGGTGGAAAGCTTATTTTGGTCTTGAAAATAATTGTAAAACAGAAAACCTCGTAATGTGGGATAGAAAGAAGTTCCTCTTTGAAAATTTAGTCACTCTTGTTATCTTATATGGATGTGAGGTTTGGGGTTACAACATCTCTAGAGAATCCTGGAGAAATATTGAGCAAATCCAGAAGCGTTTTATAACGTATAACCTTAAAATTAAAAGCAATACACCCTATCCTTTTATCCTTATAGAAGTGGGTCTTTCCCCTATCGAGAGCCTAGCTATGACTAGGCTTCTGTTGTACAAGCACAAGCTCAATAGCATAGGAGACCATAGACTTCCTAAGCTAGCTTTAAATTCCAACCAAAACCACCTAAGGCTTAAACGAGGTTGGTATAAGACACCAAGGCCTGGTTAAACCATTGGGAGATCGACGAGAATGTTTCATTTCAAAACATCAATAACATTAAAAAATTGTTACTTCTAAGTTCAAAGAAAAAATGTGGTATGAGAAAGATCTAGTAGCTAAAAGAAAATTAAGGTATTATAAGGAGGTCATCAACCCCACCTTAGAAGATCAAAATTATCTCTCTGTTTTAACTAGTTCAAAGAAGAAAATTAATATAGCCAAGATTAGAACGAACTCTCATGAGCTCCATAGTGAAACAATTAGTTGGACAGTTCCTAAAACACCATGGATGGAAAGAATCTGCCATCTCTGTAAGAATATGAACATCGAGGATGAAAATCACTTCCTCTTAGAGTGCCCCACGTACAACCACATTAGAGATCAATTTCATAATCTTTGTTGCAATACTAACCTTCCTAGCCTTTTAATATGTCAAAATTATAGTGAGCTCGGGAGGCTTCTCTCCAAGCTTTTTGAGCATAGGAATAAAATCTTAAATAAAATTAAATAACTCTTTTCTTTAGGTCCGATAGACCAAAGATTGGTCTCAGTGGACGTTAACCATCATCATCATATTAAGTGCCTCCTTTGACATAAGAATTTCATAACGATGTGAATTGTGATTGTAAAAAAAAAAGTACAAAGGAGGGTAAATGTATATATAAAAGAGTGATTAAATAGAGTTGTACATGTATTTTTTTTTTTTAAAGTTTGATAGGACTACATCTTCATCATGTCCAATATATAATTCCCGGGAAATTGAACTCTTGACTTCAAATGAGAAAATTGAATCCTTGACTTCACATCAATAAGTGCCTTAAAAGAGCACCAGATCATCCTCTATCCAAAACTATGTATAATTGAAGAGAGTAAATTTTTTATTTTTATTTTTAATTTATATCACAAATTTTATTTAATATCTGATACAAAGAGTGATATTTGTAATTGAATCCTTGACTTCACATCAATGAACATTGTTTAACTATGAAAAACTTTCGCTTTCCATCATCAAATCCAATCTTTTTGAATCAATAATGAGTGAGCCTAATGGTTAAGAGCATGTGTTTCCTCTTATAAGGTTAAAAGTTCAAAACTAAAGGGATAGAGTTATATTTGTAATTGGGTGATTTTATATTCATATAACATATGAATTGGGGTGATTCCATATCTATGTAGAAAGGAGTTAATAGGATTTACATTCAACCACTATTTTTATAGGAATTGAACATTGTTTAACTATGAAAAGCTTTCACTTTCCATCATAAGATCCAATTTTTTTGAATCAACATGAAGACTTTTGAATTTCCATCATAATATTCAACCCTTTTAGAAATCTTCATTATAACTCAATTAACTATTCACCTCAATTTTTAAAATCCACTTAAAACTACGTGACTAGATTTAAAATAAAATAACCTCTCACCTCAATTTATAAAATACACTTAACAACTACGACTCAATTTCAAATAAAATTAGAAGTTTCCCTTTGATTATATTGAAAATATTATAATTTATTACAAAAATTTATTGTATTTATAATTTACAGATGATATTTAATATTCAATCTTTAATTTCTATATGTTCCATTTATATTAAATAATATTTAGTGTATGTATATTTTTTATTTTTGATATATTCTATCCATATTAAACTAAATATTGTTAATATTCACTGCCATTTTTTATATGGAATTTTAATAAAATATCTAGTGTGAAATATTCTATATGTAATTTAGAATGCTTTTGAGAATGATATCAATATGGATTTTTTTTTATAGATATTACATAATCTTCATTTATAATTAACTTGGGTGTAATTTGATTAGTTGTGTTAAATTGTAGAGAAAATTTATAAAATGGTAATCAATTAGCTTACTTTCTAAGTAGATAAATGTAAATGTCAAAATTATATAGAGAAAATTTGAGCATAATATAGAGGCCCAAGCCATGGAAGCTGGACCAAGGAGATGTAGCCCAAGAGAGGTGAAATCCTTCATCAAATCCCTGTGTTGATGTGTTGTATGGTGATGTACTGTACTTTCATTTTTTGTTTTTTCAGTCTTTATTTTATGTTAAATTTTTTATAAAATTAACATGAAAAAACACTCATGAGACTCAATAGCTTGCAAGAGAACTTGAACCCTTAAGCACATATAAGACATTATTTATAGAATCTGAAAGAGGAATTAACAAAAAAAATACTAACATACCTTATTCAGATCAACCACCTCCACCTCGGATTCTGAAACCATCACTTGAAGTGACTTAAAAGCATTTATGGTTTCTGAATTCAGGGTGAAGGTGGTCTCAATTTCATTCCCAAAGGCCCAGGAATCCCTCGATCGATTTTAGCAGGATACACGGTAAAGCCTGAGGGTGGTGTCTCAGTAAGGACCTAGTGATTCGATGTGGATTGCAGTAAAGCGTAGAGACAAGGAGACAAAAATTTCCTCAAGGATATTGATGAGATCCGGAGGCATTCCAAGCTTAGTTCATTTTTGTAATCTTGGTGCCTATTTAGGTGGGATCACAGTATGGTGAGGGTGGAGGTGGTTTAACCTCTGGATTCCCTTGGTTTTTTTTGGATTTGTTTATTCATGAGATCCCAAATTCATGCTTGGAATGTGGCATGAGGGTGACTATCTGAAAGAAATATTTGGTACATCCATGTCTATGGTTGGTTGGTACGTGGAGGTCTCGAACCTGGTTGGCTCTTGCCTATGTTTAATGAAAGCTAAGTTCTCTTTCTTTTTCACTTGAGTTCATGTGGCTTTAATGGATGTTACCTTATGGTTATTTTCGTGGTTATATGCTCGTTATAAGCATGGATATGTGACTGGTGCTAGTCATGTTTTATTACATGTTCTATTTGTAACTGAAATAATAATCGCTGGTACAACATTAGTAATTTAGTCCACAATCGCACTAATGCAGGCATATGCATGCATTTCTATAATGTTAAATGTAGAATCTTGAGTAGTGCTATTAAGATCTTGAGTATTGCCAATTAAATGTTTATCATTTATTAAAAGGCATTACAATATTATTGTAATTTACTTCCCTAATAATTTTTTTTTTACTTATAACTAATTTTTCTTATTTCAAATTCTTTAAAAGTTATTTTAATTGCTAAGTTTAATCATATATATATATATATATATATATATATTCCAACAATTTTGATATTAAATTAATGAATCTATTTAAACCAATTACCCATAAACATTTTGAATAACATAAACATTTTAATTAACAACTTTTCCAAAAATAATATAAAATAGAAATACATTATTCAATAACATTATATACTTCATTTATTATAAGAAATGTAGATGTTCTTATTTTATTATACTATTGCTATCCTTCTTTGAACTTAGCATTAGGGACTATTATTACCTCTGATGGGATGCAAAACAATGTTACAAGATATCCTTTATGTATTTTATATGTCATAAAAAAAAAGAGTTGTCTCAGTTGACCTAAAAAAGGTAAAGGGGAGGGTAATGTATATATAAAAGAGTAATTAAATAGAGTTGGAATGAATGTGGATGAATGTGCTAAAACATGATTGTGGATGAATGTGCTAAAGATAAATAATTCATTTCTCCATTAAGCAGGTTATTAAAATAATAATGTTGAAATTTAATCAATAATTACTTAGGCTTTGTTATGAAAAAAACATGATTGTGGATGAATGTGCTAAAGATAAATAATTCATTTCTCCATTCAACAGGTGTATCGAGAAATTGTTCAAATTTTTGAACAATAATGTCTTCTTTCATATGTAATTGAGTATTGGTTTGATGTTGAAATTTAATAAATAATTACTTAGGCTTTGTTATGGCTTTGTTGTGAAAAAAACATGATTGTGGATGAATGTGCTAAAGATAAATAAGTCATTTCTGCATTAAGCAGGTTATTAGAATAATAATGTTGAAATTCAATAAATAATTACTTAGGCTTTGTTATGGCTTTGTTATGAAAAAAACATGATTGTCGATGAATGTGCTAAATGAATGTGCTAAAGATAAATAATTCATTTCTTCATTAATAAATGATTAATTTAAAATTAAGCAACTTACGATGTTGTATACCAAGGCTATTGTTATTCATATACAGTATACAATTTCTGACAGGCATGAAATTAGCATTGGGATATGTAGATGAACTTGGAGTAAACTCTATTTCTATTAATAAAAAAACATGATTGTGGATGAATGTGCTAAAGATAAATAATTCATTTCTCCATTAAGCAGGTGTATCAAGAAATTGTTCAAATTCTTGAACAATAATATCTTCTTTCATATGTTATTGAGTATTGGTTTAATGTTGAAATTTAATAAATAATTACTTAGGCTTTGTTATGGCTTTGTTACGAAAAAAACATGATTGTGTATGAATGTGCTAAAGATAAATAATTCATTTCTCCATTAATAAATGATTAAGTTAAAATTAAGCAACTTAAAAGCAACTAACGATTTACGATGTTGCTAGATTTAGTAAATCTACATATATTGGCAAAAATGTCTCCATATTAAAATGACATTGACTTTATTGTATACCAAGGCTATTGTTATTCATATACAATATACAATTTCTGACAAGCATGCAATTAGCGTTGGGATATGTAGATCAACTTGGAGTAAACTCTATTTATGTTGATAAAAATTCTCTTTATGTACATCTATGGTAGATAGATTGTACTTGAATGTATTTAAAATATCTTATTTGAGTTACATGCTCATTTCTTGCTTGTTTCGGAGGATTATTAATCACCAAAGGATTTTCACCCCCAATTTCCTATTTCAATATCTATAACAAAATTTTTATATATGTGAATAGATTATGTTGGTTTATATATATGGTTTCACCCACAATTTCCTATTTCAACATCTATAACAAAATTTTCTGGTTGATAACTCTTATCATCAATATTTTTGAAACCTCCACGACCTGCTTCCATGGAAACAAAAATTGTCTTTCATTCCTTTACAATGGCTCCTTCTCTGCAACAACTTATTTCTTCTAGGCTACTTTTTCCTATGTTATCCTATGGTAATTCTAGGCTACTTTTTCCTATAGTATCCTATGGTATTGCCTTAGGGCGTTTCTTTTGCAACATGTAGTGCAATTGCTAATTATAATTAATAATTTAATTTGATTTTACTTAATTAATATCAAGCTTAAAAAAAGAAAATACACATACGTTCAACCCTATTTGAAGACTTTCTCCCAAATACTTTACCCCAATGTGTTTTGGTCAATTTGAAATTAATTATTTTTAGAATAGATTAATTAAACACTACACAAATTTAAGTTATTTTTACAAAACTTTATTTTTAAAAAATATTTTCTTGAAATTATAATTCCCGAAAAGATTAATTATAAAACTTTGCTTTTTAAAATTTCAAAATATTGGTAAACCAAAACTAAATTGATGGCTTAAAAGTTATATTTCTATTTTTTAAATTCAATTTTGTTCTGCGCCATGTAAAGCATTGGGAGCCATGTGACCATGGAGGCAAGCGTGGTTACATCTAATTGGAAAACGCAACACCTCAGTTAGCCCCCTTCCACGTGACCGCATTCTAGGTAAACCTCGAGAACGTTCTATTGTCTTCCAATTTTCCCTCCCAAAGTTTCCATCGGCCTATACATCACGAGGGTCCGTGGAATCAGAAATTGTCAGTTGAATTTTCATGGTCGATGTGTGCACACTACTGTAACTGCCTGTAATCCGTTCTATTATTTTCAGTGGATAATTCTACAAGCACTACTTTGCATTCTTGTTCATAGGGTTTGACATTATTTAGTTGCAAGGTTTAAGCTTCTGTAGGAACTTTTAATGGTGGCTAGGAGGGTTTGAATTACTTGTTGGCATGTTTTTTGGGAAATTTGTTTAGTTTAATGTGTTTTCTATGGAATTTTTTTTGGGAAATTTGTTTAGTTTAATGTGTTTTCTATGGAATTTAGTATTTCATATTGAGATTTGAGCGATGAAGAGTTACCTGGATCGTGCTCTAGACATGAGCCCTATGTTGCACTTCCCGGAAGAGCTGGAGAGGATCATAATTCCGTTTGGGCGATCATATGACCAGTGCCATGAGGAGAACAAGGGCTTGGAACCTGCGGCGGTGGACATCAAAGAAACGTCGAAGGAGTATGTGTTCTACGCCGACGTTCTGGGCTTGACCAAGTCCGACATTCAGGTAAGTGGCGAAAATTAAATCCAGTGAACACGAATCCTTAATTAGGGTTTCATTTTACTAACAGGGAGGGTTAGTGGCGAAAATTAATTCGAGTGAGCAGGGTTTCTTAATTAGGGTTTCATTTTAGTAATAGGGAGGGTTTATTTTTTTCAGGTATATGTGGAAGAGAAGAAGTTGTTGGTGATAAAATGCTAGGGAGGCAAGCAGAAGCATGACGTGGCCGAGAATGAGGACGATTGTAAATATCTGCAAATGGAAAGAAATAGAAGCCCTAATTTCTTGAGGAAATTCACGCTGCCTGGTGATGCCAATGTAGAGGGCATTTTTGCATCGTTTGTGGATGGAGTTTTGACTGTTACTGTGCCCAGGATTTCGCCTGCCATGAAGTCCAAGACAATTCAGATTTCTGTAAACTGACGATAGAAGAAGGCGTTTTTCTTAATCCTTCTTGTTTCTTTGTTCTTGTTTTTAAGAAAATTAGGACAAAGCTAAAATTAAGTAGCTTAAAAGAACAAGCAAAAAACCATAAGCACAAAACCCGAATTAAAATAAAAACCTGCATAAAATAGACACTTAGTTAACCCATTGTTAGAAAACCCTAGCTAGGAAAAGGTGTTTGAACAAAAAGAACCTGACGTGCAAACGACCCAAGGAGATTGGAGATCAGTGAGTAATCAGTCTGATCTGAGTTATCATAAGAAGAAATCTAAAAACTTGAAAAGTTCATTAAAAGAAATCTAAAAACTCGAACTAACTTAAAAAAAAAACTTACTTGGCTCTATAGTACCCAAGGTAGTCCTTTCCATAAAAAGAATATTGTTATTTTCAAGATTATCAAGAAAATTGAAAGAAACCTCCTTTGGAAGAAACAATGGAAATCGATTTCCATAAAAAGAAAAAGAATACTATTATTTTCAAGATTATCAAGAAATTTAATTTCCAGCAGAGAAAATGATTTCAAAAACCTGAAATAGTGGTTTCGTCTCGAGATGACTGAACAGGAGAAGCCACCTCGTCAAGAAGAGGAAATAATTCTAATAGCAACAAATGAACCGAGCGAAGAAACTCCAACAGAAATTGAAAACAACCTCCTTTGGAAGAAACAAAAATCTAAATAGTTGAAGAAGTTTAAAAGTGAGAGGAGCCGTGAGTTGGTTGATAACCGAAGCAGTCCGTTCAAGAAGTTGAAAATCCAATACATTTCAAACAATGGAAATCTGAACAGTTGAAGAAGTTTAAAAGCGAGAGGAGTCGTGAGTTGGTGATAACTAAAGCATTCTGTTCAAGAAGTTGAGCCGTGAGTTGGTTGATAACCGAAGCAGTCTGTTTAAGAAGTTGAAAAGCCAATACGAGAAATGAGTCAGTTGATAACAGAATCAGTCAGTTCACAATTCAAATAGGATTAGGTGTTGGATCTAACGGTTAACCTTTTTCCAATCATCTAATGTTGTATCCAATGTTGCAGAACCATACAGAGTGGCAGTTAGGAAAGTTATTCTCAAATAAGGACGCCTTAAGGCATAATTAAATAGAGTTGGAATTGTGATTGTCAAAAAAAGGTACAGGGGAAGGTAATGTATATATAAAAGAGTAATTGAATAGAGTTGGAATTGTGATTGTAAAAAAAGGTACAGGGAGGGGTAATGTATATATAAAAGAGTAATTAAATAGAGTTGTACCAGTATTTTTTTTTTTTAAGTTTGATAGGACTACATGTTCATCATGTTCAATATATCACTGAGGGAACCCTTGACTTCACATCAAAGAATTGAATAGTTGACTTCACATCAATAAGTGCCTTAAAGAGCCTCGGATGCAGGTGTTAAGGCTTGATTATACGGTGCATGGCCTGTGGGACGGCGCGTGGTAAGGCCACATGGCCACCCACAAGCCTCACTTATGGCACCCCTCTACATTTATGTATCCAGGCCGTCACCTTGCGCGGCATTTATTTCGTTGCAAACGTCGAGGTGGCCTCCACTGTTTCAAAATTCCATTCCCTGGTTCTTTTCCGCGGCCTTCTAACTCTGCGCTTTATTCCTTTGTGACGCTCTGTCTCCTCCTTGTTGCTTCTATGTTGCCACTGCTCTCGCCTCTGCGAACTAGATGCTCTGTTGAAGCTGTGGAGCCCAGCTCTCGCACATCCTATGGGCAGTGTTGCAACCTGGGCAGCTGTATTGAATTTCTCCCTGGCTTTCATCACTCTCAGAGCCTCTTCTGTCAATTGAGTTTCTCAACCTCCTGCGACCTTAATTCACCTTTCGTTTCTCTACTTGCCCCTGCCAGCATTGCCCGCTCCTCTGCTCTGTGCACCCTTCATCCACTAAGTGTCAATATGCCACGGCTCAGACATCGCATGCGATGCCGGAGGGGTAGTTGCAGAGGTCGTACCTTTCGTCCACAACACTCCTCCCTATCCGGCTCTTCATTGTCATCTCTTGAGCACTCCTGGGGCCGATACCCCGACACCCGCAGTGGGCATGGTCGCCTTCTCGGCTCCTCCCCTCGGAATCTTTCTTCTAAGCCAATAGCGCGTCCTCCACCCCGCCTCAACGCCTCTGCCTCCACACAGAACCCAACCACTGCCCACTTTCAATTCCAATGCACATCCGACCTCCCTCTCGTCGTGGCGACCATCTCTGTTTCCTTTCACGAGGTCTCTGGTGTGGGTCCTGGCTCTTGTCAACCCACCCCGCCTCTGCATCCTAGCAATGAGCTTGGTCCTTCTGAGGAAGTGAAAACCCAACAGGTCCCTACAGGGCATAATTCTAGTTCGACGAGCGATGGCAGTTCGAGCTACTTCAGGGAAACGTGTATGCAAGAAGGATGAAACGGTGATGATGTTGCAGTGCCTCAACGTGGCCCCCTGCTAGCCAATGATGACGAGTACAGATGGTTGATCATTGAAGAACCTCCTCAAGCTTCTCATGGCGTCTAGGTCCTCAGGTCTTTTCCGAGTCAATTTTTCTAGTTCTTTTGTTTGGTTGTCTACTCACTTCTATGCGGGATGTATTTTCTTATGTCATTATGTCGTTGGTTTCATCTATAGAGGCAGCACTTTAAACTCTACATGGGCTAGTTTCCCCACGAGGGCAGCTCCATTTTTGCTATTTTGCTGGACTTACGCCACTGATGTTGGCCTAAACCACTGAGGCCCAAGCCTCCCTGTACCATATGTTTTACTAATATAATTTACTCTTACTTAGAAAAAAAAAATAAGTGCCTTAAAGAGCACTTGATTATCATCTATCCAAGACCCCATGGACTAAGTTGTACTTATAACTGAAAAGCTCAAATTTTAGTATTTTTTTTAATTATATCACAAATTTTATTTAATATCTTTAATAAAGAGTTATATTTCTAATTAGGTGATTTTATATTCATATCACATATTAATTGGGGTGATTCCATATCTATGTAACAAGGAGTTAATAGGATTGACATTCAACCAAAGTTTTTATAGGAACTGAACATTGTTTAACTATGAAAAGCTTTCACTTTCCATTGTGAGATCTAATTTTTTGAATCAACATGAAGACTTTTGAATTTCCATCATATGATTCAACCCTTTTAGAACTCTTCATTATAACTCAATTAACTATTCACCTCAATTTTTAAAATCCACTTAAAACTACATGACTAGATTTAAAATAAAATTAACTAGTGGCATCAATTTATAAAATACACTTAACAACTACGATTCAATTTAAAATAAAATTAGAAGTTTCTTGATTATATTAAAAAACTTATAATTTGTTACAAAAATCTATTGTATTTATAATTTACATATGATATTTAATATGCTATCTTTAATTTCTATATGTTCCATTTATATTAAATAATATTTAATGTATGTATATTTTTTATTTTTTTGATATATTCCATCTATATTACTAAATATTAGATCTAAGACTTTTGTAATCCATAATGTGGATAAAATAACTTTCAAATTAATCACATCATTAAGATAGTTTAGAACCAGCTAATGTGGTTCATCCTTAGGACAAGGTGGAGAGACTAATCGATCTCAATGAATAAATAGTGGAGATGCATCATTGCCTGGAAATAGCGGTTCAGAACTAGCCATTAAGAACTAGCACTGAGAAAATTAGTTAGTAAGTCAAAAATAAATTAACTGTTTAAATAAAATCTTGTTTAATTAAAATAAAATATTAAAAACGTTTTATAAATTATTATGTAATAGGTAATAATTATTATTACATAATAATTTATAAAACCTTTTTAATATTTTATTTTAATTAAACAAGATTTTATTTAAACAATTAATTTATTTTTAACTTACTAACTAACTTTCTAACTACTAGTTCTTAACAACTAGTTCTCAATGGTTATTTCCAAGCAATGATGCATCTCTACTATTTACTCATTGAGATCGATTAGTATCTCCACCTTGTCGTGAGGATGGACCACATTAGTCACCTAATCCTAATGATGTGATTAATCCGAAAGTTCTTTTATCTACATTACTAAATATTGTTAATATTCACTGATATTTTTTATATGGAATCTTAATGAAAAAATCTAATGTGAAATATTCTATATGTAATTTAGAATGCTTTTGAGAATGATATCAATATGGAAAATTATTATTTTTAGATATTAGATAATCTTAATTTATAATTAACTTGGATGTAACTTACTTTCTAAAATGAATGTAAATATCAAAATGATATAAACATGGTGTGTAATATTTTCACTTATTATTTATTAAAATTATAAAATTATAAAATATTTTTTATTTTATTATTTTGTAAAATTTAATTTGAAAAAAAAAATACAAGAAAATATTTATTTTATTATTATTTTTTTTATAAAATCTTAAAATTAAAAAACAACTTAAAAATCAATTACAAATATTTTTTTTAGTAAAATCTTAAAATTAAAAAAACAACTTAAATATCAATTAGAAATTAAAAAAAAAAAAAAAAAAAACCTTCAATATAATTTTATTAACTCTTAATCTAAAACTCCACTTAAAATGTGCATGTGCTTCTCTTTTTATCATAAAAAGTATAATCCGTATAGATTTGCTTTTCCTTATTTACCAATTTCAGAAATATATTAATAATATTTTAAAACTATATTGAAAAATTTAATAATAGCTAAATCTTGATAAACCTAAATAACACCCTTCAAATAGAAAATTTGGAAACTGATCATTGAAAATACAAAATCTGGAAAATTTGGAAACTGATCATTAAAAGAATTAACGAAACAAATTACAATTCAATTATATTTCTCTCAACATTTTGCATGGACATTTCTATGTTTTCCCATAAAATATAATCTAAATAAAGGTTTTATACAATTTATTGAAACTTAATCTAAATAGAGGTTTTATACCATTTATTGCACTCCATTTTGTTTAGGGTTTCTTTTTCCACAGAGAACTTAAACGCAGATAGAGTAAGACTAATTTGTATTGGGTTACTTTAAAAAAATTTTATATGCGAACTGAAAGAAATAAACCCAAGGAAAATTTAACCTGTCCATTAATTAAACCCATCGTGATCTTTAAATTGATAATTTAAATCAATGACCAGTTAAATTGATAATTTAAATCAATGACCAAGCTAATTCTGGTGAAGGTTATTTCTAGGCACACATGCTCCATCATAAAATACCATTTATATTGTACTAAACTACTAAGTGAAAAACTTGGATGAAAATAAAAACCACTGGAATATGTGAATTTCACAAAACTCAAATGAAAATAAAAACCACTGGAATTTGTGAACTCCACATAAGAAAAAAAAAATTTCATAAATATATAAGATATTTGGCTTCTAATCGTTAAAAACCATTTCAACTTTAAAACCAAATTACTTCCAAAACATATAACTGCAGGAAAATACCAGGCCCAGGCCGGCTTAGAGAAATATGACCAGAGTCGTGAACTTAGCCAATGAAAATTAAACCAGATCAATACATTCATGTAGTATTCTGATAATACCAGTAAGTCTGAAAATAAAAAAAATTGAAGACATAAATCATAACCCATTGATTCCTGAGCAGCAAAAATATTTCAAGTTCATGGTGCTATTTTACCTGATACATCCACTCTATAAAATGACCATTCCTTTTACACCATCAAAATCACCATAAAGCGGCATTGTACAAATGAAGGGAGTACTCCAGAAAAAGTCCATGCTCGGCCATACTGCAATTCTCTACCTAATAATTTTTTTGGGATTTCCTTTCCCATGTTTGCATTAATAAAGGGGATTTCACAAATAACTGCCAGAGCAAGATTTCTCAGCCTCCGAATCCGTAGAGATTTTAACCCTGCCTCTTTAAGGAGTAGACGATGTCCATGGTAGTCATAGTCTTTCACCATAGTGGTCACAATCTTTCTCCTAGTGTGCTCTCTGTATGTCACCGCATCTTCGTTGACATTCTCCACGAAAATCTTCAAGAAGCCTCTGATTTGAGGTCACTGATACGATTCTGCCTCCTCTCGTGGCGAGACCCCTGATGGTAGGTTTGGTGATGCCTAAATGATATCTTTCAGAACTTTCCTATGCTTAAACTTATTCAATTACGGTGTATTCACGGCAAATGAAAATGAAACTGGGGAAATGAAACTGGCGGTAAACCAATTCAAATTCAAATCGCTGAATGAAGCGGTTTCAAAATTTGTGTTCGAAATAACAAAGTCCGAGTGCAGAGAAAGGTAATCCCCAGGTCGGCGGTCATCCCCAGGCTGCCTGAAACACATTATCTAATTGACCAGGGCCTTTCTATTCTCTGTCATCGGAAACGTATTTTTTCCTGGCCGACCATTATTTCCGGAAAAATTAGCCAGCTAGCTAGATTACTCCAAAGCAATCAACATACATGTGAAATGTATATCCTTTTCGGCTGCTGGGAGAAGTCAGGGATTAATTGCCTGCAGGTAAGGACAAGTATACTGTATGACATGTCATGGCATGGCATGCCCATTAGTACTCTTAAGAGTATTAATGGCCAATAGGCTGGAAAATATTGATTGCCCTCTTAGTCGGCCTAGGTATCTCTGTAGCACATGGGGGAGGAGTCATATCCGTCAGTTGTTTTAAGTTAAATCCCGAGCTCGAGTACAAGCATTAAATTTTGAGCTGGCCGCCTCTCTTTAAAGCTTTCTAAGACTTGCGACCCCATTTATGGACGACTGTTAACCAAAAAATGTTACATCTCGTTCGTTGAATCTTGAATAATTGTGTTCAGAATTCTTCCGTGTGATGTTATGGCTTTTCAGTGTCAATTGTGCTCCTTTATAGCCCGAGAATTGCATTTATTATGATTGTCTGGAGTGATATTTTGTGAGTTGCGTGAGTTTAGGGCTGGTGCAGAAAGAAGGAAAGAGAAGATGGAGGTGGATGAGGTGACGGGAAATGATGGACAGCGTCGCAAATTTTTGCTTATTTCAGCTGGAGCGAACCACACGGTTGCTCTTCTCTGTATGTTCTATCCAACCGCCAGCATTTTATGATATTATTTTTTTATGGCACTTGAATACTAAGGAGAGTCCTGCAGCAAACAAATTTTTTCCTTTTATTCTCTTGGCTGGTGTGCCGTTCTCAACATCGTATTTTCTGGCTTTAGTTTGTTCTTTAATCTTCCTGAGAGAATAATTCCACACACACACAAATCGCTACTCAGCAACGAATTTTCCGGCTCAGGACAGAACAATGCCAACATTCTGACAGTTTTACTTTATCTTGATTGCGACTTACTATACTGGAGTTTCTGCATTTATGTTCCTTTTTTCACTATTTCTCGACAGATTTCCATGCATTGAAGCTTGTAAGTAGTTATTTTGAGAAATAATTTTGGATACAGTAAACATTATATTCCATTTTGAAAAATTATCTGAACTTGAACTTCAAAGATTGTGTTCATCTTGCTTATTTTGAAAATGATCGGTAATTAAGCTTCAAATACTATGTTCTGCATGTCCATTTCAAGCATTTTATCTAAATTTAATATTTCTTAAAGGTTGAGAGGTTAAAATGATAACTTGTAAATAAATGCCAAAGGATGTTGTGGTTTATCAGAACTTAAACTTCAAAGAGTGTTTTCCGCTTGTCTAGTTTGAAAATGATCGGTGATTGAGCTTCAAAGACTGTGTTATGCTTGTCCACTTCAAGCATTTTATCTAAATTTAAGATTTCTTAAATGTTGAGAGGTTAAAATGAAGTTCTGTAAATGAAGAGGTTAAAGGAAGGTGCAGTTTGCTTTAAATGGTTGTGTATTTTGGAAAAATTGTTATTGCCTTTATAGTGAGAGTCGATTTACTGCGATTTTTCTGGGCTTCAAGGGTTAGCCAGTATCTTTGTTCCATCATTTTCTGGATTTTTGAAACCCTTGTCTGTCAGAGACCAGGAAGTTTCAATTGCAATATCCAATAATATCGAAAATTCTTTACATTAACTTTGTTTTGTTTGAATTAAGAAATAGAGTTATAATTATTTTTATTTACTATGCTAATGTATACATGATAAATTAAAATAGATTTTAACCAATGGATTTTTATTTGGTTTAGCGTGCACGATTTATGAAAAATCGTTGGAGAGCCATATTGTTGGTCAGTTGTCATTGTGGGCCCACGAAGGATGCTCGGGAAATTACCAAGCAAGAGGGCAGGTGTTATCGCTTGCTACCCATACATATGTCATCAGGTGCTTACCATGTGGCATCAAAGATTCATTCCTTGGCGTCATTAAGACATTGCAAGAACAGGTGCTTATCATACTTGGAGTGAGAACAATGGTTGTCGAACCCTCGAGCATATTTGTGCTATATATTAGAGCATATCTGTACTGTATAATAAATAAGTGCAAATTCGAAATTTCGCTATTTGATTATTTCTGGTTATTTCCCTTATTTTTTCAGGACCTTCAGCTCATTTTTGGTCAGTTATTTTCTTTGTGGAATTCTTGTACGAAATTTGTTTCGTTTCTTCGTAGGTGAAATTTGATCGCGGACGGCCAGGGGTTATTTCAGGACCTTCAGCGCATTTTTGGTCAGTTATTTTCTTTGTGGAATTCCTGTACGAAAGCTATTTCGTTTCTTCGCAGGTGAAAGTATGTTCATATGCAAGAGAAAACCAGGCAACCAATAGCCATAGCTTAGCAGAGAAAGTAAGTTATTCTATTATATCATTTGTATTCCTTTTCCTTCATCAAACTATGTTAAATATGAAACATTTAGGAAATGAAAGAATTGCATTCTTATTTAGATAAACTTCTGCCATCTTTAACAAACACCACCTTGACTAGAAACTAATCATATATATTACGATATATACGAACTGCATAGAGGCTTTTGAGATAAGTATTATTACCATTGAATTTGCTCTGAAATACGCCAATCGTGCACTATATAAAATTAGACAGTAGTTCGTTGAATCCCGAATGTTAACCATTCTGTTAAGTGACGTACCTTTCATCCCTGCACAACATACCAATTCATTAAATTAAATAAACAGGACAGTAACAACAAGAAATAGCCGGAAAATAACACTATTCTTTATGCATGACTTCACAGGACTCATTAAGATCAATTACAGTTGAATATATATTTATTCACAATTGAAACTTTTGTTCTGTTAAAAATTTCAAATATATTTCTCAGTGCTGAATGTATCAACATTCTTTTAAGTGCTATTGGCATTGGAAAGGATTGAACAAGACGAGGAGTTAACATATGAGGTATGTTGAAATCATATTCATATTTCAATTCTATGTACATAGAATTCAGTACATATGTAATATTGTAATTGATTGTAGAATTTCATTTTAATTCTATATGCACCTAGTACTAAAATAAAAATTCTTACTTTGGCAGCAACTATCGATACTAAAGGCAAATCTGCTATTCAGTGGTATAAATATGCACGATCAACACAGTGAACAAAGAAACTCGTTTTTTCGAGGAAATGAATGGCATAAGACGTGCAAACTTAAGTGGAGACCTTGCAAGATACTTAGCAGTTAAAGGGAATAAAATGTGTGCCAGAGAGATAGGCTTACCTCTTTACAGAGCGTGAATTCTAGACCACCCGCATAGGTTGCCCAATACTCAGCCATCAAAACTACCACGGCTTCAGAAACAAGCAGCGTAGTCCAGAAAAAACTATGCGATTATGGATATAAGTTTTAAGAGAAAATGTAATACTGAATGGATACGTGTTAAGAGCAAATGTAATACTGAAGGCGATGACAAGTGGAGTCTGCCGCGAGCCATGTGTATGAGCCATATGAAAACAATGTAGAATGCATGTGAGCCATCTGTGCGATATAAAAACAATGAAAACTTAAGATATATATAAGATCTCTAAACATAAAATGTTTATGCTTTAATGTCAGCATTAGTTAAATGAAATTCGAAATTTCTGTACAATTACGATTTAAGCTAAGCTTTTCATAGAGCTTGCCTCGATTTGAGGCCAAATAAGACCTCTAAAATGGTGATTGGTTAAAAAGACGGTTGAACTAAACTTATTGGATGACGGGAAAAAAGAAATTTCATAACATAGATATAAATGACTTGTTCACCTTTAATTTCGGCCCAAAATAATGCGCAAGACTATCTTTCGATTACTATAGTCCCTGCCTTAGCCACAGGCGGCAGGGACTAATAAATATTTATCATCAATATTTATATCATCAAAGTGACACTTCATGAATCACTTTACTCAGCAAATCAGTGAGCAAGAGGGCATAAGTACAATAATGCTAAGAAATATTTTGCATTTGTAATATTTTAATGTGAGAGTTCGCTATAATAGAGTCGTTTTCCAATTGAATTTTTTTTCCAAAAAGAATCACTTTGTATGACACAACAAAGTATAATCTATAGAAAATAGTTTTTATTTATAAAATATTAAATGTAATTTTCATTTTTGAATTTGTTTAAAAAAATAAATCACTTTTATGACACAACAAAATATAATGTATAGGAAATAGTTTTTATTTATAAAAGATTAAATGTAATTTTCATTTTTCCTTGGTTGAGTTTGTTATCTTCTTGAAGTTTGTGGTTTTTTTAAAGAAAGCAAATGTAATAGTTTTACTTCAATTTTGTTTATAATTATTAAATAGTTATTTAGAATAAAAGTGAATGTAATAGTTTTATTTCAAATTTTATATAATTATATAAAATAATAATGGATGAAATTGTTATAAAATAAAAAAACTAAAAATTGATGTATATAATTCATAAAATAAATTTAACAATTATATAAATAAAAGTTAATTTTTTTTTAATATTTATAAATTATTTAAAAAACATATCATTATTATATTAATAAAAATGATGTACACTTTTCACTCTTAAGATCATGATATTAAATTTTCACTCATAGAAAATCTTTTTATTTATAAAAATAACACCTTCCCTGTTGGGGGGGTGGTTACATGGGAGGAGAGGGATTGTTGGAAAATGTGTGAAATGGGTAACAAATGTCGCCATTTGAGGGAGGCGTTGGTAGACTTCGATTGAGTGTTTTGGGTACACAATGTCAATCTCATTGTTTTAAATGCAGTTTAATGGTGTTGGGTGGTCAAAGTACGTGAAGTGGGACATTGGAGGAAGAGGAATTATCTTCTACCTCTTTCCTCTGGATTATTTTGTGGTTGGAATGTGGTGTTTCTCATTTGGTGGATGCAAAGTCTCGACTTTTTCTTCATGTGGATTTTTGGTTGTATGTTAGTTATCATTAGGTGGTTACAAAGTATAGGTATCTATTTTGAATCATGTCCAAAACTTTGGTAGCGGGTTCGGAGTACTTCTCTACTCTTTTGTGGTTATGAATTGCATATACAAATTTTTTTATATTTTATGGGTGCTTGTTGCATGGTTAAAACTTTTTTCAATTATGTTATCTTTGTTTCATGTCGTTTCCTTTAGTTTCACTTATATCTCACTAATGTTATCCCTCGGTTCTAGGAAGTGGAGTTTATACATGATAGTGTCTGATTTCACCTGGTTAGTGTTATTGAGTCTTTTACGTATTTGATTCTCCCTTGTTCTTAGTCAAAGTATTTAGTGTGTTCTTGCCCTTAGTCTTTGTCATTCCTTCTGTTGGTCAAGTATTGGGGATTTTCTAGTTGTATATCTCTTTTTTGTGGGGAATTTGATAAATTTTTTGGGCTTGTTCCCTTAGTGTGACAAGTGGGCGCTGACCTACTAATCTTTCGTTCAGGGTTTCAAGGACCGATGTTACATCCTTCATCTGGTTTCATTTGTAGAGTATCTCTTAATGGTGGTCATGTTTTTTATTTTGTCATTGTGCTCATGCCTCCAGGCCAGAGAATGATGAGTAGAAGGCCCATCTTGGTTAATGTTAGGCATAAATGTATTCTCCCTTTTGCTTCTAATTTAGTTTAGACTTTTTTTTTGATGTGGTTCCCTTAGAAGTGAGGAAGTAAATCCTCTTGTTGGAATCAAAGGCGTCTGATGAACATTCATGTCACTTTTATTCGAAAATTGTTGGTGAGTATATGCCTAGGTTCCCTGATCCTAGTAGATTTAGGAATTGAGGGCTTCATTTTTGGAATTCGTTTTCTCTTCACTAGCAAATGGATACATTGTTTTGTTTAATTTTTAAGGATAAGAACACTGAGAATTATAAGGTATTTGCTTCTCTTGGTGATATTAACATATGTGTAAGGATCAATTTTTCTGTTTAGAAAATATGGATTTGTGTTTGGCCAAGGTGGAAGTTTTTTTGGTGTTAGACTTAGCATTAGGTGACCTCACTAACCTACTTATCGATACCCCTGACCTTTCGATGGACAATGCATACAATTTGATGATCACCTCCTCTTATTAGGACTATATTTCATTGGGCTTATGTTTTTTTATTCGATTTTGGTACTCTATATCTAGTGTTGCTATGTTATGGTTAGTCATGGATGTCTAGTGCAGGAGTGCCTCATTGAATTGTCTATAGGATCGAGACATTCAACTTTCTGATTATTATGTATGCCCATGACTTACTACTTACACTCATTATGGTCACTTGTCTCTTTATTTATATGACAGTGTTCGCGGCCACAGTTCCTCTGCTTATGTGACGAGTTTCTATTTTTTGGTGTTATGAGAAGAGTCTCCTATGTATTCTTCTCCTATGGTTTTTCTCGTATTTATGGTTATCTGTGTATTGTTATCTTTCTACTCTCTGGTGTTTGATTTGTGGGAAAACATGGTATTTATGTCAATTTGAAAATAGCTAGTATATGGAAATATTTAGTGTTTATTAAAAGGGTCTTTGTACTTTTTGTTTCTGGTCATCTTAGAGAGTTTCCTATCTACTTAGTCTCCCCATTTGTTACTATATGTCTCCCCATTTGTTACTATATGTAATGAGAAATTCTTTGAGAATGTAATATCCCTCTAACCACCATATGATATTGGAGTAAAATAACATGTATGGACACCACAATCTTTATAAATAAATATAATCTAATAAATAATAATAATAAAAATCCAAGAATGGATCGGTTGGTAATGGATTTAGTTTATGGAAATTTCATTAGAAGGTAACGAAATCCATCTTAGGAAGGGCTCGGTGAGACAAGACGTCAGGGATTGGGGAGTAAACATCATAATTGATGTTGAGGAGATGTTTTCAAAATTATAGTGTTGTGTAACCTAAAAATAAAATGCGAGAGACAGAGAAGTGATGGCATGATTCCTTAATACCTTTCTTTTCTGGTTTTTATGCATATTTGGGTGTTGATAATGTGCGGGAGCTCGCATACGTAGGTATACAACTCTCAGTATGGAATTTTAACAGAGGTGAAATATAAAGGTGAAAGACAGTAAAATGGGCGTAAGAAAGAAGCATACAATGAATTTCATATCACCCTGAATCCAAAAGTAGATTATATGATCGCTTCCATGTCCTGTTGGGTGATTAAAGACCGAGAAGAGGTTAGTCGAGCATACCTTGAGGTATGTGCATTTGTCTCTCGGTGAAACTTCTACGAATTATTGTGCAAGAGACAAAGATGATTTATCTTATGTTCTTGAAAATATACCATGAGTTCTGGGAAGATGAAGATAAATACTTGGAAATATTTGCATATTGACTTGAAAAAGAGGGATAAGATAATAAGAGTAATCTTTAAAAAAATTATTTTGAGAAAAAAAATATAGATTAACCAGGGAACTCTTGATAAATTTTTATGGGTTGTGAACAAAAGGAAATTAATTAAACCATTTCTTGAAAACAACCCATGAATATGTGTGCATCGAAAACATAGGCTACCCATGTCGTTGTCCCGAAGGACTTGGGAAATTTGTTGTTCTTCCATGGAAAGAAAAGCCATTATGGTAGATTTCTTGGAAGGAAAGTTATATATATATATAAAATGAAATTTTATTATATTAGCATTTCTGTTTTTATTAGTTGCTGAAAAGAGTTTATTGGAAAAGAATATGTATATATTTGTATGAAAAAAATGGTTGTGCATTCAACTTCTTGAGAAAGAAAAATATAATTTTGCATGCAAGAGAAATAGCTACTATGTATTTGATTTATTGAAATAGAATGCTAAAATCGTGCACAAAAAAAAGATTTAAGAAGTCATGCTATGTTTCATAGAGAATGCATGTGAACTTTAATTTAGAAAATATAAAGAAATTTAGCTATTTTGTTAAAAAAAGATTGCATACAATTATGTGTGGAAAGTTAGACTATTAATTTCTTTGAAGTTATTCAAACGAGTCCTATGCATTGGAATTCCTAAAGAGAACTATTATAGTGTTAAAGATGAATATGTGCTTATTTTATTATATTTTATTGATAAGAAATATGCACAAAATATAACTATTAAGTTTGATATTTTTTACAGGAAATAAGTTTATCTGCATGCACAAAATAAAAATACTATGTTTGATATTTCTTGAAAAGAAATAAGTTATTTTCTTGCACAAAAAATATAAATATTGTGTTTGATCTCTTGAAAAGAGATATGATCTTTGCATCAATGAAAAGTACACCTATGATGTTGGATTATTTGAAAATAAATATGCATGGAAAGAATATAATTATTGTGTTATACCTTTTGAAATAGAAACAAATAATTGCATGCAATAAATGTGATAGATTTCCTTTGGAAAAATACATATAAATAATAACTAACATATTAGAATTATTTTAGAATAGAGAATACATGTGTGTGTACAATATACTTTGTAAATAGATCTATCTTCAGAAATATGATTTGGAAAACGAACTTGCATTTGCATGCATGATAATAGTATATATTATGTTAGATTTCCCTTAGAATGGGGCATGCATTTTCATGAATAATAATAATAATAATAATAATATCTATTGTATTGGAAATATTACTTAGTTACATGCATAAAGAAAAATATGATGGACTAACTTTCTTTAAATAATTTTTATTTAATTACATGCACAAAAATATAAGATGCTAGTATCCTTTAAATTAAAATGGATAGTTATATTGGTTTTCCTTTGGAAAAAAACATGTGCTTGTGCGAGAAGGATCATAGTAACATGGTATTTATTTTGACATGCTTTGATAATTATTTTTTTATAATTAATGCATGAGTTGTGTTGTTAGAAGAAGCATGTTGTCATATTTACATTTCATGTATGCCCATGAATAGATGTTGAAGAATCACTATTAAAGATCAATTATTGGTTGATTAATACTTTACGTAATCATGATATCAAAGTTTGTTGAAAAAAACAATGGTAGGAAAGGATGGCGACTTGTGCAAATGATAGATTACGTTTAAGATTGCGAAAGGTAAAGAACTAATGGTCCATGAATATGAGTGCGAAAAACAAGATGGTCTACTAATAGAATAATCAAGCCACAAAGATATAAGTATTTAAGAGATGTGGATAAATGATATTATGATGATTGTAATAGATTTTAGCTAGATATGCTATATTTAAATGATATTTATTTATAATATTTTATGAAAATGGTCAAGGGATGAACTCTCTTATAATCCATTGAGTGAGACACTACAAGGAAAAAACCCTCTAGTGGAGGTTATAAAGGAGGTTTTTAATGTTATAAAATTGGCCAAAATATTCAAAAAAAATTTGTTACAACATCGGTTTACGGTTACAGAGGTTTTGGTGGAGCTTTTAACGTAATTTAAACACAACTAAAAAAACTCGGCAGTTGGAAGTTATTACGGATGTGTTTTTCATTGATGCGCTACTAAGGTGTCAACGCACTGGTGCGCGTCATCTAGACGGTGGCCTGGGGTGGTCAAAGGTGCATGCACATGGCTGTCAAGGTCTAAAACCGCATCAAGCATAGTGTTGGTGATACAACGCACGTGGCCATTCTAATTGGTCTTTGGATTTGTGTGGTGCCTATAGGTTGTATCAATGCACCAGTACGTAGACTTATAGAAACGCACTGGTGCGCAGTATCAAACAAACACACTGATTTTTCTAATTCATATTGGTATTTGTGCATTGCCCTTAGGTCATACAATGCACCGGTGCATGTGCATAGTCTCACATAAATGCACTGGTGTGTAGTATCGTAGAAACACACCGAGATTTATAATTTATATTAGTATTTGTGCAGTGCCGATAGGTCGTACAAATTCACTAGTGCGTAGTCTCACATAAACACACCCGTGCGCAGTATTGCACAAAATGCATTGAGATTTATAATTGGTATTGGTATTTTTGCAGTGCCCATAGGTTGTAGAAATGCACCGGTGCGTTGTATCATACAAACGCACCGGTGTTAATTTTGTATTTTTTAGAAACATTGACCTGTGACAGTGCAATTATTGTGATTTTTAAAAATTCATTATTCATTAAAAGTAGACACATATTATAACAATATTCATATTAATTAAATTTTTGTTAATGCATTTGAATTTTATGTTTGGATTAATTTATTATATCATATCATAATTTTTGTGATTTTTAAAAATTCCTTATTCATCAAAAGACGACATATATTTTATAACAGTATTCATATCAATTAAATTTTTATTAGTGCATTTGAATGTGATTTTTGGATTAATTTCTTATATCATATAAATTTCATATCTCTTCATTATAATATTTAATCATCCATAAACTTAATCAGTGGTGTTACATTTCACAGCGACAATGGAGAACGCAATAGAATAAATTAAAACATATTATATATATATATAGATATATATGAGACAATCTTTGTCATATAAAATGGATCAGTTATTGGTATCCCTTTGTCTTTAAATTGGGACACTATGTCCATTACATTAAACAAAATGTCTGATTTCACAGGCAAATATATAAAAAAAATACAATGCCTTGCTTTGATATCCAAACATAATGATCATCATTATTCGCTTGAACTGCTGTCACTTCTAGAGCTACTTCCATGACTTGGGTTATTTTCAAGAATGTTTTGTTCACAGTGTTGATTGTTTTCTTCTTCTTCACCTTTAATCTACAAACATAAAAATAAACTGTAATGAGTGTATATACATTGGTGAGAATAATGAAAATTGCAATATTAAATAATATACATCAATGTAAATCGAAAATAAATGGCTTACCATAGCAAAAATTGACTCATGAACTATACACATTCTTTCAAAACCATGTAGTATGCCATCTTTTAAGATTTCATCTGTTGGCACTGTTCCATACATTGTTTCTTGCCATTTGTATACCCCATAACAAATCATATATTTAATATAAAATATTTTTTTGTTCTATTAATTATTGACGAAGCTAAGTAAAACATGATCGATAGATGCTTACAAATTCCACAATTAATTTGTGATATGCCAACATATACTCATAACCCACATTTAACTCAATGTCAATCAATTTTTCTGATGGTTCTTCTTTATATGTTAGCACTTGTTTGAAGATATTCATTGATGATTTTTGTAAAATATATTAAAATATACAAAAATGAAATCTAGTTAAGTTGTTATAAGGAAGTAACAATTACTCACAAACTTAGATATCAACCATTTTCTTCCTTGTCGTCCTATTTTATGTGCTAAATGGGTTCCATTTTCTTTTCTTTTCTGCAAGAAAATATTTGAAAATTAATATTTAATATTAAATTATCTATTATTGTACCTAATGATAAAAAGATTCAATGATTACATATTACATTTGAATCACGTTGTTGTTGAGATGGCTCATCCTGCGATGCAATTTTGTCCATTTCTTTGACCATCTCCTTGTACACCGTTTTGGAGATTCCTACTGGCATATAGCTCGTTCATATTTTGAGATTTTCATAATCTTCCTAAAAATGGAACATGACAATAAACTATTTAATTTTTATATTGATATATGAAAATTAAATATAACAAAAGTGATATTTATAAATAATTATAGACAAAAATTTAAAGGAAGATTACTTTTTCATTCCTTATTTTTTGTTGTTGTACGTTTTTGCTATTAAAAGTCTGACATGTCTCATTGACCAATTCTCTGGAAACTCTTCCTGTAGTTTAGATAAAATTTGGTTCTTGGAATCATTGGATTGATTTTTGTATTGTAAGTGGAAATAACATCTATACATCCGTTCCACTAGATCCCTCAAACCTTTGTAAAATTTTTTCCCCTTTCGTTAACCTCCAACACCACTCCAGATGAGCTAAGGAGCAATTCATTTTCATTTGCCTGTTATATTTATTTTCTTTTCTTAGAACAACATTTCTTTTCTGAGTTGTTTGTTCCTGTAAAACATTAAACATAAGTGAATTAATAGATTGTTTGACACATGTTATCTAATAATTTAAAGTATATTATTAATGAAAATTAAAAAAAGAAACTCATATTGGATTGATAGTATTTTTTCATTCACCTGATTCATCCTTTTGAAAAATTTCCATCAAGTTTTTACGCTCTTCTGGTCCTAGATTAGAAATAATCTTATCGAGATTCGTCATTTTGTGGCTCTGCATGATACACAGTAAACAATACATATTAGTTAAACATACATATAGTTCAAAAATAATATTTTTTGTAAAGAATTTACAAAGAAGAACTTTTTTTCTTTTCTTGATGTGTTATCAATATTTTTGTTACTTGATATTTTATTATTCATTTTTTTATCAATATGAAACTTGTACTATATCATTCATTAATATATTTTAGAAATAGATTTTCAACTTTTTAGGTAAAAAAATATATCAAGAAACCAGTGCGCCATTCATGGTGTAGGCACCAATTTCGGTGTGTGGTGGTCTTATAAATGCACTACCCAAATAGTATAAAACACCGTACGATTCTCTATGTCAACAAGGAGCACCGGTGCATTACATGTTAACCACCTCACCGATTAACACAAAAAAATAATAGAAATTGTCTAGTGTTAGTTTTTGTAGTATAAGTACCCCGTGCAAACAAGGGACCACCATACAGTGCTCTTTGTCAACTAGGAGACCCATGCGGTGCGTTATATGTTACATGGTGCACTGATTAACACATTTTTTTTTATTTTTTTTTTTGCGAAATAGTATGTGCGCAGTGTGCCATAATGAAATAGTGCACTCATGCCCTATTTTACATATGGCGCACTAGTTAAAAAAAATGTTTTTAAATTTTTTTATCAAAAAACACTTAAATTCACACAAGGGCCGACATGGATTGGGATCTGACTATGCAAGTCGTCCCATGGGTTGGATTTCATAGGCCTATATATAGCAATACAAACCTGATAAATCTAAAATTAAAAGCCCTAATTTTGAAATCACAAAAATAAGGAGAAGAAAGGGCGGAAACATAAAGAATGAAGGGTTTAGGGTAAAATTGGATTTTTATTTTATTTTATTCTATTTTTTATTTTTCCTAAAAATGAACAACAAATTGAAATTTTTTTCTTACTACGTAAAAAAAACTGCTAAGAAAGTAAAAAAATCAGTAAAATTTAATCACGAAATCGTTTGAAATTCTATGCTACAGAGTTTGAATCACCAGAGGTTTGGAATTTTGATTGTCTGAATACTTCTATTCAAACGTATTTCACTACTCCAGAGTGCTCTCATGCTCTCTTGCTCCAGGTATGTCTCCTACAAATCTCTGGCTGCAAGTTTTTGCAAAAGTATTGAAATAATGAAAAGTGATTAGTATTTCAAGAATTGTTTAATGAAATTAGATTTTCGAAAATATTTTTCTGCCCATTTTTCAATTTACTGTTTTTTTTTTCACTTCAAGAAAATAGAGTTGTGCTTTTTTTATTTGCGGTTATTTGTCACCGTTGCGTCACTTAATAGCACCGCACTGGTGCGTCCGTTGATAACACAAAACTGGTGTGCAATAACTAAGATGCACCGGTGCGGTTATCTGTACATTAGCACTGATAACAAGAAGTCGATTTTCAAGGCACCAAAATTACTTTTAGGTGTGTACACCAAAATTTATTGTTGATTTTGCTCAAATGTAGGGAGAAAATATCATAATTATATCGAATGGACAATTCTTCAAAATCTAGCTCGTTCCATAATATTTCTCAAAGTCCATCATGGAGTTCTCCCTATGCATCTCGAGATGTAATACTTACTTCAGAATTTATTTATGTTTCATTATCTAATTGAATTTATATTTTTTATCCATGTAAATCATGCACAACTTAATTAAATTTATAATGTATACCAATTTGTAGGTTCATGAAGATTCAAAATCGAGTTCAGACCACAATATATTTAAACAACTTCAAAATGTCGGAAGATCTTATCAGGAGCAACATACCGTAAGGCACATTTGCTAGATGAAAATGGATATCCGCTTCACCCTACCAATTGTAACAATATTGTACCTTCTAGCCACAATCCTGGGACAATGATGGTAATAATTATAATTTTTTGGTATATTGATTAATGTAATTATTTCAAAGTCAAACCAATTAATCATGTAATATTGTCAGCACGCTTACTAATTGATACCATATATTTTATACTAATCATGTTCAATTTTTTTTTTTTTAATTATTAGGATTCTAGTGATGATGAGCGACCTACCTACCATCTTATGTTGCACCCCACAACAATGTTAAATCGAGAGAATACTGAATTAAGAGAAAAAATCAGAGAGGAACGATACCAAGAATGGTTGAATCAACCACCGATTTAATTCCCGCTACGTCCAGATTCACCAATTAGGAATGACTACAACAATAGTAGTTCTTCACAAGCTGCCATTGGAGGAAATCAAATAGAGGTTGGTATGGATGATTACTTAAGGGATACTTCTCTAGAGACAATGTTGTTAGATGCATTCCAAAACAATGATCAGCTAGGGGATGATGCTCATATCGCTGACACCTTTTTCGAAAGCCTTAAATTTTCTTCCACCACCCCTTTCTTTGGACCTAGTAGTCAGTCAAAGTCAACCAAGTTGGGGACAACGATGTTACTGTAAAACTTGAAAGAAAAATTTGGCTTGTCGAATGCATGTTTCTCAGAAGTTTTGAGGTAAGTTACCATAAAGTCCCCCCTTATATAAATTTGAGAAATATAATTAGTACACAATGAACATTAAAAATGGTCAATTTTATGAACGTTAATAATTATATCGTCGTTAATGTACGTTTATTAATATTTTCCATGATCACCAACTATAGGTTATTCAAAGATAAGGTTCTTCCGAGTGATAATGTCTTGCCAGGTAGCTGCGAAGAGGTAAATTTTTTTTTGAAAATGTGGGGTGTTGAGTACATATCATATCATGCATGTCCAAATGATTGTATTCTATATAGAGGAGAATATGTGGACAAAGAGATATGTCTAAAATATGGGTATGATAGGTATGATAAATAAAAAAAGAAGGGTAGATCACGTACAGGTCCTCCTTTTAAGATATTGAGGCACATGCCTATAATCCCAAGGATTCAAAGGCTCTTTCGTTGCAAAGAATTAACTATGTTGCAGGGATGGCATGCTTCACACAGAAGTGAGTTGGGGGTTATGCGAATCCAAAATGATTTAATAGCCATGAAGCATATAGAGGATACATGGCCCGAAAAATTCAAGGATGAAGTACGAAGTCTACGAATTAGCATAACCATGGATGGCGTCAAGCCATATTACCTCTAGAACACCAACTATTCTATTTGGCCTATAGAAGTGATCAATAACAATACCCCTCCATCGTTGTCCTTGAAGAATGAACATCTTATGTTGGCTCTCATAGTCCCTGGTAGAAGACAAGTGAAAAATATGGATGTCTACTTGCAACCAATGGTAGATGAATTGAAGGAATTATGAGATGGGATAAATGGATATGATGTATCAAGACCCATCGCAACAGAGAGGATTTTTACGTTGTATGGCATATGTGCTTACACAACACATGATTATCCTAGCTTAGGAGCTTTCTCTGGTAAATTACATGTTTAATTTATTGATTTTTTATATATGTAACAATATTCTTCACATATTAGTTATTTAATTCATTATAATTGTTCTGATCTTCATGATATTCTTTAACGTTTCATGCATATAAATTGTATACAATAATCTCATAGATCTTGTAACAAAAGGGTATTTTGGATGTAAATGTTGTGGACCTTCTCTAAAAGCTAGATGGTCCAAGGAACTATGAAAGCCAGTGTATGATTGCTCCAGAGTATTCCTCCTAGAAGAACACCCTTACAGAAGAGCAACATCCACTTTCAATGGTAAATGAGAGAGAACCCAAAGGCCTCCAATAACGCCATCAATTGAATGGCTTACAGCATATGAGAGAGAAAAGGATAAGGAGTTCATAGAAATGTTCGATTCAAATGGGGAGCCTATGTTCAATGATCCAGAATTTTTCGACACCTATGTTGAGAAATTTCCCATTGGGATGAAAAGGAAATCTATCTTTTATAACCTCCCATATTGGGAGCATCTTAAGATTACCCACTTATTATATCCTAAGCATATATTTAAAAAAACTACATCTTCTTTATGGAGGAACATATCATCGAAACAAAGTGACAAATTGGTTGTTAGGAAAGATCTTATTACTTCAAAAACTAAAAAGAAACATTGGCTAAGACGATTAGAAAGTACAGGATTAGAGGCAGGCACACTGCCCCCCTGGCATTGTTCTAAAGTCAATGGTGCTTTGGTATAATAGACCGCACCGTTGACTATGGACCAGTGTCTGGCGGGTGGTGCACTGACCAAACTATATGCCCCGGGGCATCTAGTTTGGTCAACGCACCGACCTCCTAACATCTGTACATAGTCAACGGTTTGGTATTTTAGCAGGCCGCATCGTTGACCATGTCGAAATGGCGGAATGTAGTGCATTGACAAAATTACCTGCCCCGGAGCGGATATTTCAGTCAACACACCGCATTGCCGCTATTCAATAGGGTCAACGGTGCGGTCGGGTAACTGACCACACCACACTTTTTTTAAATTTTAAAATATCATGGTGCACCTTTCGATACTTCCCTGGAACTTGTGCAAATACCGTTAGCACCAATTACGGTGCGACCTATAAATTTACAGGCAGCACCGTGAACTGGTGCAAGCTGAATGGCTCGAGCGCACCGCGCAAGATATTTTTTTTAAAAGGTTAATTTTAAGTTAATTTACAATTCTAATCTACTAAAAGGCTTAATTATGGAAAAAAAAGAAAAATGCCTATACATTTGGCCGTCGAGGAGGTATATTGGCTGTATAATTTGCAAAACTAAATTTTCCCACCACTTTGAAAAATTCAAAATGGAGATGGTGGGAAATGCACAACAATAGTGTGTGCAATGGGTGCAATGGGAGCACCGATTTCAGGGCGCCTTAGACAAAGAAAAGTTGCACCGATGCTTGAGAGCTCTGGAGCACTGAAAATTGAAAAATGTGGTTTTTTGACGATATTTTTTTTTATTTTATATTTAACCCTGTTCCAGTGGGCGGGGTTTTATAGGCACACCGATGCGGTTTTTTAAGACCACACCGGGTGGTTTCAGTTTTGGCGTGGGGTTTTAGGACACACCTGTGAAAAATCTTTGTAAAGCACTAGTGCGCTATAGTAATAAGTTGCACTGGGCGAGTTTGTATGGATCGCACTGTGTCTCGATGTTCCAATATTTTTTGCGCACCGGAAGAAAAATATTCGCAAAAGCCTCCACCCGCCAACCTCCTCCAGTAACCTCCGCTACAAATGGATGTCTGGGGTATTTTATAAGGGGTTCCTCAAAAAAATCCGCTAGAGGGTCTTTTCCTTGTAGTGAGGGGTGAACACCCTCATGAGCATTTAATAATAAAACTAAATGTTTATTGGTTTTCACCCCACATGCTTTCCAAGGTATATCAATATCTAATGATGTGGTTTCCTATTTTGTTACTTTTATGATGTGGATTCCTTGCATTATATAATGTTTATAATATCAAGTATATGATTAACTAATCTAGTTAAAGGAATTGTGAAAAGGATGCAAGGTTACATCAAAAATTTTATGTTAATATGCTACAATAGTGGTCATTAATGGTTATGTAACTTAATATTCCTTTATTAAATTTAATCTATGTAATGATGAATATTTTATCTAATGTTTAATGAGGAATATGAAATATTAATTTGGATAGTTACGCATGGGAAAATTGTTTAAAAAAAATTCTATCTCTATGCATTTTCATACGAGATTTCTGGGAGATGTTACAAGTGGTATTAGAGCTCAATGTTGCAGCACTTGCGCCTTTTTGGAATTAGTAAGTAGAAAAGTAGTAGAGGAATGACACTAGTGGCAATCAACTCATGTACAATTGTAAAAAAATACATAACGACATATACAGTAGACTACTTTTCACATGAGATGCATGATGCATGTTTATAACCACATAGAAGATTAGTAAGTAATAAAGTTTGTTGCAAAATTGTGGTCATGACATTTGAATCTTGATGAGAATAAAATACAATAAAATCTCTATTGCACCTATGAACAATCATGAGCACTCACTAGTGAAAATGAGAATTGACTACCAACCTTTTCATATATGACAACATTAATGATACATTTAATGAACATAAGTAAAGTTACCATGCACTACTTATAATGGATGAATGCATATAGTTATTCCATGTGAAACAAATGCATAGATGTAAAATGTGGAAGGGTTTGTCCTTGAAGAGGACAATAGGATGTTTTAAAAGATATTGAAATAACCTCTTTAGATGTTAAAAGTAAACAATGAGTCAAGTAATGAGACTTAACTATAATAGCTAGTTGTTGATTGAGTCTTGTCATGACTACATTAAGATGGTTGGTAGCATTGAAAAGTCAATGTTTCACGACTAACTATTAAAAAATTATACACATGAATTGGGTTTGATTAAATCTTATTGAAAGTTGTAAATAATTGATTATGATAGTTATTTCATTAATGAATATTTGCATGTACTTTTATGCATGAAAGTATTGTATGTATGAAACTAAAATGATTATGAAAGTGAATACTTGTTTAAATAATGCATATTTATGACTAAAAATTCTTGAAGTTGACAAGAACTTGTATCATGATACAATAATGTCATTAAAGTGATTAATTAGATGGTTATTTCAACTTAATGATAGTAGTAATCATATCAAATGTTGATTACCATGTTTTTTAAGCCTCACAACTCTACAAATTGATATTCGAGAGTGATGTTAGTTGGTATTCATTAATATTTGTTGATTAGATGCACGTGCATAAATGAAGTGACATGTTGCATGAGTTAGAAACTATGGGAATGTTAATAATTAAAGTATTGTCTCCTTAACAGTTGTTTTGAAAAAAAACACAATTTTATGTTGAAATTTGATTTAAAGTTTCTTGGATCTAGCATCAGGAATGTGTATCCTTGTTATGCTTGTTATAATGCATGAAAGTGCTTTATGAAAAGTAACAAGATAAATACCTTTCTACATGTTGAATTATTGATAACATTGATAAAATGTATAATGTATAACAATATTTTATAGAAGGTATGGTTTTATTAAAAGAAGTTATGACTAATCTTGTTGATGGGATAAAGCAAGGGTAGCTTAATGGCAACATGAGAGCCTATGAAGGTAAAATGTTGTAATGTGAACTACAATCGTAAATGAGAAAGTATAATTTTAAGATATCCATGATTGTGTTATTTGGAAAATTAGAATGTGTACCACATGTATGTCAGTCATGTTTCCTGTGAATCTAGATACTGTGGAATCATACTGAGGGTCAAGTATGAATGCATGTTGTACATAAATGTTTAATTTTTTTAATGAATGTGCATATGGTTCGTTATGTAAATTACTGTGGGAAAGAGTGATGAAAGATAATTTCACATGCCAAATAGTTGTCGAAATATATGAACAATTTTGAAAGGCCAAGAGGCCTTGGTTTAATGGTGGTTGCCTTCATAGAGGGGTTTATGGCACTTTTATATATGAATTTCCTCTCCCTAGAGATAGATGATATTAGTAAGCAAAAAGATTTGGCCACGATGGTGAGAGCGGAAAAATCCTGAGGAAACTCTATTGATTTTGGAGCCTGATGGAGGAGGTCCAAAATTCCTCAGAGATAGGGCGTTGTTAGAGGAATAGGCAAGAAACTGCCAAGAGGAATCCTATTGTAACACCCTCTTCCCACATCTACCCAAGTAACCATCCAACTGGGTAAATATGCAACAATAGGATACTAATATGAGATTCAACTTGCTAAATTACCTTAAGGAAGTGGAACCTATAGAAACAAGACAAACACACTTTACAAAACATCAAAAAAATCCTCAAGAGGTAACCCAACCTTCCAGGCCCCTGAATCTTGAGGTAGACTAAATTTTTTACCAATTTGAGCCTTAGCTTCGGGAATGGCAAGGCAAGGTAGCAGCTAAAATCCTATAGTCTTTGGCATGCCAAGGAAAGGTAGCGGCTAGGGCCTAGTTTGGTTAGTTTCGTGCCCACAACTCCAGGAATTGTGCCACCTTTTTAGCCCCATAGCTCAGGTCACTTCCCAAAACTTCATGAAACTGTAGGAGATGATAAATAACATTAAAAAAATGTACGGAAGCAATTACATCATCAATAACTCATTTGAACCCCTCTTAACAATGACAACCATTTTTCAAACGTGTCACAAACATTGCATCTACAGTTTTAAACAAAATATTTAAACATGGGGGTATCTTACTTATCTGAGAATCGCTAAGAAGCATTTCTCCCTTACATCATAAGCTGCAATGCAATCTATTTGAAAATAGATATATTATGCATTCATTTACAAGTAAAAACATGGATAGATCCATACATCATCACTGGTAAAATACACACTTATAGCCATCACAATAACAACAGAGATACAATAAATATAACAACAATAAAATCCATACATAAACTAGTAATTTTTCATACCGAATACTAGAGGAATGAGCTCTTCATTAATGAATGTATAAAACAACCGGAGATTGGACTTATATGTTCCACCCGACCATAGATCGGCTTAGCCAAGTCTTACTTCAGCCAATCACCCTCGTGCCATTTCCAAGCATGAATTTGGGATATCATAAAACACATTAATCACAATAAATCCAAGGCTTCCTGAGGTCAAACCTCCTTAACCCTCAACTAGTGATTCCACCTCACGGTCGGACATCAAAACCACCACGGATTGGTATTTTTCCAATTTTCTTCAGGGCTCCAGAGTATTTTTTCCAACCAAGACTCTAGGACTAGTAATTCAACCCCAGTTGTTTCCAAGCTAGAGACCATTTTTCCAACCAAGGCTCCAGGACTAGTAACTCAACCCACCTAAGGCTCCAAAGAATTTGTCCAACCAAGGCTCCAGGACTAATAACTTAGCCAAAAAACTGTTTGTTGGGCTCCATAGCATTTTTCCAACCAAATCTCTAGGGACTAATAACTTAACCTAAAAACTAAAGGAATCATGAGAATCTACCATAAAAGAATCAATGGAAATAAACCCACAACACCATGGCTATCCAGGAAATGATAAGGCTAGGAAAATCCACATGCATACACCATTCATGCCAAAAATAGTGATGAAAACATACATGCAACTTAGTACCTACATTCAAATCCCAATATAGTTTTTCATCCTGATGTCCGCTTATGCTTTCATGCTCTTCCTTTTCCTTCTTGCTCCAAATTACCAAGTATCAACACTCTCCAAGAATGATCCAAGAAAACTCTAATTATCCAAGAGTATGAGAGAGAGAGAGAGATATATAATAATGAGAGAGCTCCAAAAATGCATTGAAAAAACTTACCAACTGATCCTCAAAAGAAATTTGATTAAGGAGCCCTCTAATTCCTTAATTTTCCATTGCTTTCCTTTATTTGACTTCTCACATGCAACTTGTGACCTTTCACCTTCCTTTTCTCCTATTTTCCATTATTTTCATATAAATAAAATTCCAATTAATTCCTCATGCCTTTCCAATACCTTTTCCATTGCCTTGCCAATTTCCTTTAGCCATAATAAACTAAATGGACACCTGATAGGATGTTTCCCCACCATTCAGCTTGGAATATGTGTCCCATCGACCATGGTTATTATATATTTTTAAATTAATTTTTACCAGGGTTGTTATAGAACTCTCCCCCTTGGGGGAACATCGTCCTCGGTGTTCAATGACACCTACAAACCAACAAACTGTTAAAATAAAAACATACGACCTATGGAGGTTTATAACATAGCTGGTTGCAGGATTTATAGTGAATAACCTGCTCAAAAGAAAAAATCATCTTGAAAATCATACCGTGTAGTGGCGATTTATAACATAACTCATGAAGGTATTTACAATAACAACCACATATACTCATACACATTCTCTTCAACCAACGAATAACCATATTATCTATGGAGCTTTATAAAACAACTCGATACAATATTTACAATAATATATAAATATACTCATATACACATTTTCTCAACCAAAAAGTAAAAGGATATGATGCTCATATCAACAACAAGGGAAACCAAAGGCTCACACCTCCATCCTCACAGTAATACCAGGATTCACCTCCTTCATAGAAAGTCTGGAATCCAGTGTCAAAGTCAAATTTGCATCCAATGTCTAGGGATACAATCCCACGCCACTTGTCCACTAAGTGAGCAGTTACCGACTCATTGTTCCAGGGAACACTCCTAATGTGCATCTAAATTCATCTGGCAATGCTAATGACAAAAAAAAATCCATCCCTGACCTTCCCTTCTATTCTACACAGTCCCTTGGTAAATATGAAAATCCCCTTCTGTGCAGTTACTTACCTTCCAAGTTCTGCTGACACCCCCATCTCGGGAAATCCATCCCTTGGAAAGGCTTCCTCTCATCAAAATATCAAACAACCAAGGCATATACATACCTAAAAACCATCATACTATTCCTAACATTCTCATGGAAATCAATGGACACTATTGGGTACCATTATCCTAAAATGTCCCTGCTCCTGAAGTACTTATTATATTGGTATTGCTGGTATTGCTAATTATTGCAGTTGGTTTCAACCACCCAACCAAGCATTTCCGTGCTTCTTATACCAAACACAAAACTACCATTATATTCAAAATAAATTTAAATAACTTCAAAAAATACCTCATTGATATCCTGCCAATACGGTATACTTTCAATCTTGTTTATTTCCTATTATGACAAGTAAAACTAGTTGTTTGATCAAATCATCGTGTATAAACATATCACATCTAGTTACCTCAAAACACAACCATCATAGGTCAAAATCATGAATCATATGCAATCATCATAAACCATAATCATAAATCAAATGTAACCATCATAGGTTAGAAACATAGATCACATGCATGATAAAACTGAAATCAAATGTTGATACTTATCCTTTAATTGGTAATTTTTGTATGCACGCCAGATTAGTTGCCACACCCGACATACACCCAATGCCTTTGATTCTCTTCAATCTTGTACACATACACACATTGTACATCACAACATATACATCCATAGAAGGCATACAACACCACACAATGCATACACCCACATGGGTATAAGACACATACACCTACACTTGGCATACAATACATACAACTACACCCAATGTAGAACACGACACAATACATAAACATACATCTAGTGTACAATAAAACACAATACATATGCCTACATTGGTATACAACACATACACCTACACTTACTGTATAACATAATACATATACGTACACATAGTACAATACAAATAATAAACATGTCATGATGCCACAACTACACCACGCATATACATAGTACCACATACCCTAACACAACATGTATGACATGCACACAATACCAAACGTATACCAGTACCATACGCACAAAATGTACATAGTACCACCTGTACACAACACTACCAGCACAACGTGTGCACAACATCACATGTACACGAAACCACTTGTAGAACATGTACACAATGCAAAATGTGCACCGCACCACCTGTACAATGTGTACACAATACCACATGTACACAACAACACATGCACGACACCACTTGTACACAACACCAAATGCAGAACATGTACATGGCACTACCGACACACAACACCACATGTACAACTTGTACATAGCACCACATGCACACAACACCACTTGTACAATTATGCACACAAAACCACTTGTACATAGCACCATAGGTACATCACACACAACACCATATGTACATATCATTGCAGATTCAATGCGTACATAGCACCATACGTACACAACATCGCATATCCAACATGCACACAATACCATATGCACACAACACCACATATCCAACATGCGCACAGTACGATATGTACACAACATCGCATATCCAACATGTACATGACAACATCTATACTTGGCATCACATATGAAATATACACACAACACCATAAATATAACATGCATACAACATCATATATACAAAATACTACATATTTTACATGTATACATCACCATAGGTACAACATGCACAAAATATACATAACAATAGTATTGCACATCCATAGACCACAGTCTGACCCCACAAGAAACCTTTCTTCTAGTTTCTTCCCACTATCCATGCTTATCCTAGCATGTCGCAGATCACACTACTTTCACTTGATGATGTTCCCATCATTTTTATATGTCCATAACATAAACATAGGTATAGTACAAGCATATAATATCAATTAATTTCCACATGATACTGACCTCATAGATCTTCCATAAGTTAATCTTCCACTTGATTCCTCATAAGACTAAGAACCTCTTCATTCCATTCACCTGCATAAGAAATCATTCCTCCAGAAGGATGATCCTTGAAAACACTGTCATATAGTGACATAGATATATATATAGATACATATATATAATCATTAGCATAAAAAAAATATCATCCTAACAAACAACGTCATATATACACACATATATACATATAAACATTTTCATTAAATAATCATAATCCATGATGACCTTGTCATACACGACATACATACACACATACATGTATACATATATATAAACATCAACATGATCATGAGCACAACACAATTGCTAGATATCATAAGTTCTAGGTTAAGGGAACTCCCTTTATGTGTGCATAGTATGTACAACATTGAGAACAATAGTTCCCAACATAGCCAAGGAATCTAACACCTCAAATCCATTCACTTTACCTTTTTTGTTACCTTTCTTGCGACTATTCTGTCACCATCCATTTACTTCAATGAACCCAACCAATCCAACCGACTGTCATATTATTACCTTTTTCTTTGATTTACTCATGCACCAAGGTTTATCCATGTCTTAGGTTCCATTCAACTCTCTCAAAACTCCATCAACTTTCCTCTTTCCCAACCAATTCCCAATACTCTAAAAAAATCAAGAACAAGTAACCAATAAGAATGAAACCATGAAAAACCAAAATCAATACGACACCACAAAAAAGTGGCATGGCCATGCACTAGACGCAATTGAGACCACAAATCAAGTGCAACAATTCACAAGAGACCAAAAGAAAAAAACTAGAAACAAACACCATTACTCAATCCCTCATGGGTTCTAAAATACTCCAAGGGAAAGCTCAACTCGAGCCTTTTCAAATATTTCATGGCAGTCTCTTTTTCCATGCAATCCCTTGCATCATACTACCATAAACACATAACTTTCAGTGCATAAATAACCATAACAACATGCTAGTTACCTTTCCTTGTTGTGCCAACCATGCTGACCTATCACATAACACACATGTCAGCCATATGTACCAAACATCAAGACAACATATCTATCAATTCTAAATCAAATTTTACCAAGACTAACATCCATCTCATAATCCACAATCAAATGACATTATTTAGTCATAATACATAATGCTACAACTATCACCTACTTACACTGAAGTACATATCAATTGTCTCAATGCATACATTAGTAGAATTATCTTAAAACATAATAATTTATTCATGCAATTAATAAAACATTCAAATAAACTATAAACGTACCATGTTAAATAAATCAACTAGATCTCATAATAGACATGAAATCATTCAAACACCAAATAGACGACATCATCAAACATTCAAGCACCAAGTATGTGACATAAGAAAAATCATACCTCAATGTATGTCAGGGGAGGCTATCTTGTCTACACAATCAATCTAGTTAGCACGATATAACTTCACAACACAACAAATCAACCTAAATAAGGTCATGATATCCAAAATAATAGCTAGCTAACAGGTTCACACTATAACTCATAAAAAACTATAATTCATGCATAAAAATCACATATGCGTGCTCAATCTTTAGTATGACATAATATCACAAATAAGTCGACTGATATCTAAATGTCATAACCCTAACCATTTGCCTAGGCCAATCCAATTTAGCATGAGACACATAACATAAAGATATCAAATATATAACCCTAATCATCAATTTAAATATCATACAAAAACAAAATTTTATCCCATAACATGCTCATCAACCACATATAAGTTATCTAACATAAAACAACAATAGTGATGCATATCATTACAAGTTGCCATTTTTCATGACTATCTGACATATATACATATAGCTGCACTAATAAACTAGCATCTATAATGTATGTAACAATAACAATAGAATAACAAACATGTAAGTAACCCTAATTATTACAAAAACCATGAATCACATACCTGCATGCAAAGGATACAAACTTGTATGACAGTCGGCTCCTACCCTGAAGTCTAGTGTTGCAACTTCACTTTGATGGTGTGTATCTCCTACTCTATCTCAGCCAACACATTAGCATCATAATATACCAATATCACCATGATGAAAAAATTTCATACAATGACCTTATGGACAATAACCTTAATGCAAACCAATGCAAACTTGACCATATGCACCAACTTGACATGTATACCCAAGCATGAACAACCAATGCATGTCCCACATATAGCATCACATAAGAAAGCATACACAAACAACACACAAGCACGACAAATATGTGACCTAGCATAAACAAGAAATGCATGCACAACATGTAACAACATGTAAGCAAACATGTACGAACAATACATAAGAAAAAACAAGACATAACTAGTCATACACTCATGACAACATGTTGACAACAACACCATCAACACTTCCATGGTGACAACACCATGCCCAACACAACATAGATGAAACAAGAAAATATATACCACAAGCATACTACACACACATGAAACTGACATAAACGCATGATCAACACACCACCCATCCAGTATGAGAGTTGATTCATGCTTGAATACTACTTTGTAACACTCTCTTTCCACATCTACCCAAGTAACCGGCCAACCAAGGTAAACATGTGACGAGAGGCTACTAAAATGGGATTAAACCTCCTATATTACCTTAAGGAAGTGAAACCGATGGAAACAAGAAAATCACACCTTACACGGCATAAAAGACATCAGTAGGAGGTAACACAACCTTATAGACCCCTCAACCCTAAAGCAGACTAACGTTTTGACCAATTTGGGCCTTATATGTGGGCATGCTAAGGCAAGGTAGAAACCAGGGTCCGGTTTAGTTAGTTCTATGCATGAAACTTCGAGATTTTTGTCACATTTTTCCCCATAGCCCAAGTCACTACCAATAACTTCATAAAAATATAATAGATGATAAATAACATTAAAATAATGGTACGGGAGCAATCACATCATCAGAAACTCATCTGGACCCCTCCTAACCATGACAGTAATTTCATCAAACTTGTCACAAACACTACATATACAAGTTTAAACAACATATTTAAACATGGGGGTCTATTACTTATCTTAGAATCTCTAAGAAGCATTTATCCCCTACATCATAAGCTACAATACAATATGTTTGACCATAGATACATTGTGCATTCATTTACAATTAAAAACATGGATAGAGTCATACATCGTCACTGATAAAATACATAGTTATAGCCATCACAATAAAAATAGATATACAATAAATGTAACAACAATAAAATCCATACATAAACTAGTACATTTGTATATCCAATACCAAATGAATGATCTCTTTATTACTGAATGTATAAACCAAACAAAGATGGGACTTCCATGTTCCACCCAACTATAGATTGGCTTAGCCAAGTCTTACTTCAGCCAATCACCCTCATGCCATATTCCAAGCATGAAAGTGGGATCTCATCAAACACATCAATCACAATAAATCTTGGGCTTCTAGAGGCCAAACTGCCTCAAACCTAAACTAATGATTCCATCTCACGGCCGTACATCATAACCATCATAGATTGGTCTCTATCCAAGCTGCTCCAAGGATGTAGATTATTTTTTCCAACCAAGGCTCCAGGACTAGTAACTCAACCCCAACTATTTTCGGGCTCTAGATCATTTGTCCAACCAAGGCTCCAACACTATTAACTCAACCCATTTAGGGCTCCAGAGCATTTTTCCAGCCAAGGCTCTAGGACTAGTAACTGAATCCAATGGTTGTCTGTAGGGATCGAGAGTGTTTATCCAACCAAGGCTCCACGAAGTAATAGCCCAACCCAAAAGTTAAAGGAATCATGAGAACCAACCAGAAAATAATCAATGGAAATAAACCCACAACGCGATGGCTATCGAGGAAATGGCAAGGCTAGGAAAATACACATGCATACATCATGCATGCCAAAACTAGTGAGGAAAACACACATGCAACTCGGTACCTGCAATCAAATCTTGTTGTAGATGTTGATCACGATGTCCTCTTGGGATTTCCTGATATTCCTTTTCCTTCTTTCTCCAAATCACCAAGTATCCACACTCTCCAAGTGATCTGAATGATATGTATTAGTTTTGCTGTGCTAAGTATCCAAACAGTAATTAAGTTGTGTGCATAAGGTTCACTGAAGTTTGCAGGTGAAACAAATGGCTTTAACTTAGTTAAACATATTTTAATGTGAGTTTAAAACATGTAAATGAGCTTGTATAGCATTGTTCAGCAGTAAATGATAGAGAATAAAGCATCATATATAACAATACTCAGCAAATTGATGAAGCAGTTCACCCCTCCTGGGCTACATCTGCTGGTCCAGCTCCCAATGGCATGTCCCTCATATATTATTGATAAAAAATGGTAAATACATGTGATAAAAAGCCTCAAATGGTTGTGATCTCTATAATAATAGCTTTATAATGCTTGAATTATTCAGGAATGACTATTCATTTGCAAAAAACAGAGAATGGATGCTCAATACAATGAAAACACCCTAGTGGCCCTAATGGCTCCTTGACCTATTCTGGAGAAAAAACTACGTGAAATGACCTCTGATGGCTCTAAAACCTCTTCCAATGAGTTTAGAATGTTGAAATTAGACAAAAATTACTATTCATTCTCCAAAAATGGTCGAAATCCCCAATAGTTATGACCCAAATAGTAATTTTCCCAATCACACCTAGGAAAGCTCCTCCAAAACTGGAGGAACTCTAGTTAGCACCAACAAAATTGGCACTAGCCACCGAATTTGGGGGTCCACCAGTGGAACCGCTGGGCATATTATCGGTTAAATTTAATTGTAATGGTTAGGCGCATGTGACAGGTCCGCCTTAACTGTTTGAAAAATCACATAAGATAAAGTTTTGGAACCCAAATTTAAGGTTCTACTAACCTTAACTGTGCATGTGCTCGAAGTCAAACATGCCAAGGTTATCGTTGGCATTAACTCCGAAATATGGTTGGAACCCTGCATCATGGAAAAATTCCACAACATTAACCATTGAATTTAACATAACAAACCTGTCATGTGAACATTTGTTGGAAACCCGCCATCAGAGTTTGAGTTTAATAACCATCAGATTTAAACATTGATGTTACAGTTGTAGTTACACCATGTAAACATACCACTACAACCACCGGTTATATGACTGTTTTCTTGTTAGCCATTGGGTTTTCCATGTTAGGGGGTATGGAGGGGGGCTGGCCCTTCGGGGTTGGCCTCCCAAGCCCACAACGCAAACTTTAATAAATTTCAAATACATATGAAGAAGTATAGGGTTTAAGAACTTCGATGTAGATGGGTTGGTAAATGGTATTTCGTGTAGAGAGGAGGTCAGGGGTTCAACCCTCGTCGAATCCACAAAATTTTTCCCAATAGCTATGAGGACATGTGGCAGCTTTTGGGATTGTCACATGTCACCCAATCATTCGCCATCTACAAACACATCCAACAGCCAAGATCCTTCTATACCCTCATCATCCAACGGTCCATAGTGTTCCATGTGGTGCCACCACACTGGCTCTAAAGAAAATGGAATATTCCTAGAATATTCAGCTGAATATACCTGCAAGTTGACTGGGCATCCAGTCACCAAAATTTTGTTGTTTTGGAAAACAAACAAAATGCAATATCTTCCTCATACGACATCAATTTTTTGAACTGTTCACGATGCCGAAATCGCAACGACAAAACCTTTACGGTCGCTTAGGTTCAGACTTGTTTCGAGCACTTTCATTTGTGAGCATATGACTTGATCTCCTGTTCACACACTCCCCATTGGGAAGCTTTTGGACCCCAAAAGCTCTCGGGACTACTGAACATGAAGATGAGGAGACTGTGTCCCCACTCTTCCAATCTTAATCCACTGAAATTTCCCTAATTTCATTAATTGGAGTTTTTCATAAAACGACAAATTTTTCCTTGATTCCATTGACCAAACATTGTTGTTTTTGACATTTTCATGTTGCACATTTTCTGAATTTGTAGAACAACAACTTAACTTTGTAGTAAACATCATGTTTCTACATTGGTTTATAATCAAAGGAAACTTGAAATTTGTTGGGTATGTGTTATATTCTTTCCACAACTAGTCACGCACAGGGGGGTGATAGACACCCCTATACGTTGCACCGGGCCCAGTAGGGGGGTCACAAGGGGGGGAAAAACCCCTCCCTGTTTGGGGTCTAGGGCAGCACCGTGGGAAAAAAAAATTTGGACCCTATTTTTCAATGGGCGAACCCGCCCATGGTTTTGCACATGGTTTTTGGGCATGATGGTTTTCGGCCCCTGGTATTTTGTAGATCCAGTCAAGGGAAATACGGTTATGTTCTAATCCAAGGTTAATGGATTGGGGTTTATGTATGCTTCGGCATGTATATGTATGTGTTGTAACACTGAAAGGAATATAATGAAAAATCAAGCTGGTTGTCCCGATTTGGGATCCATGGGAAAATCTTTGTGTATTTTTGTTTTATGTTTTATGCTATGGCTATTGTTTATTTTCTGTTGTTAAGATTTGTTTACAGATAATTTCTTATACTGGGTTAAAACCTACATTTGGTATCAAAGTTGTTTCAGCTTCAAGGGGATGCCTTTGCTGCTGAGGGGTTTTTGCTCGGGCCTGTGGTAGACCCTGTTCAATGGGAGATCTGCAGGATTTATTCTTGCAGTGAAAGAAGATGGTGAGAAGTGGAAAGATAGAAATTGAGAAATTTAATGGTCATAGATTTGAGTTGTGGAAGCTCAAGGTGGCAGATCTGCTGGTGGATAAAGACCATTGGATTGCGGTAGATCCAAGGACTAAACCAATGGAAATGTCAGATGAAGACTGGAAAAAGTTGGATTGGAAGGCAAAGAGCACAATATGGTTGTGTGTCTCAGATTCAGTATTGTTGAATGTATCTGGGGAAGCTACGACGAAGAATTTTTGGGAAAAACTTGGGACTTTGTACCAATCTAAGTATCTCATGAATAAATTGTTCCTACAGAAAAGATGTATAACCTAAGGATGAAGGATGGAGACTTAGTGATAGAGAATCTGAATGCCTTCAATACTATGGTTATTCAACTGTCATCTTTTGATATTAAAATCTCAGATGAAGATAAGTGCATTAGTTTGTTGTGTTCTCTACTAGACTCATGGGACAATCTGGTTATTGCAATAGGTAGCAATACAACTACCTTGAATTTTGATGACATTATCTCAACCTTGCTGTTGGAGGAAATGAGACAGAGAAATATGGAGGGTCAGAATGGAGATGCCTTATCTGTACGAGGAAGGTCCCAGAACAGAAACAAGAACAGGGTTTCGAGTGGGAGATCTAAATCTCCTGGAAAGTTTGTAAAGGTGTGCTGGAAATGTGGAAAGGAAGGGAACTACAAAAAGGACTGCAGATCTAAATCTCATGAGAAAGGAAAGGGATCTGATGATGCTCCTTTTGCAGAGGCAAAAACCACCTCGGATGAAGGTGGGGATGTGTATTTGGCTTCTTCTTCAAATACACATGTAGATCATGAGTCATGGTTGATTGACTCAAGTGCATCCTTTCACTTCACTCCCCATAGGGAGTGGTTTTGTGAGTATGAGAAATATGATGGCGGTGATGTCTTCTTAGGTGATGATAGGAAGGCTAGAATCATCGGACGTGGAAAATTCAAGCTAAATTTGCAAGGTGGAAGGATTAGAACACTTCCTGGTGTTCTGCACATTCCTGCATTGACCAGAAATCTAATTTTTGTAAGCAAGATGGATGATGCAGGTGTAAAAATAGTGTTCAAGAAAGATACCTTTAGGATGGTTCGTGGAGCACTAGTATTAATTCGGGGAGTTTGGATTGGAACTCTGTAAAAGCTTCAGGGCAACACTGTTATTGATGGGTGCAACAATTTTTTGGTTCTCGAAAGTGGAGCGGAAAGCCTAGTGGTCTCTGGAGAAAAGACCATGCTATGGCTTCAAAGGCTTGGACATATTGGAGAGAAGGGCCTTCGGATATTACATGGAAATTATACGGTAGAAGGTATGTATAATAGCTCTCTGGATTTCGATTTTTGTGAACATTGTGTATATGGGAAGAAGAATCAGGTGAGTTTTCCTTCTGGTGCTAAGAGGGCGAACAAGATATTAGAGCTTGTGTACAGTGATGTGTTTGGACCTGTGTCGGTTCCATCACTGGGTAAGTCTATGTACTATGTTTCATTCATAGATGACTTCTCAAGGAATACATGGATTTATTTCTTGAGGAAGAAATATGAAGTCTTTGACAGATTTAAAGAATTGAAGGCTCTGGTGGAAAACCAAACAGAGAAGAAGATAAAGGTGTTGAGGATAGATAATGTTGGGGAGTTCTACAAGAAGGAATTTGAAGAGTTTTGTAAGAAGTGTGGTATAGCACGGCAGAAGACTACTCCATACACACCTCAGCAAAATGGAGTTGCAGAAAGAATGAACACAAAACTGATGGAAAAGGAAAGAATCATGCTCAGTGGTACCGAGTAGGACAAGAATTATGGGAAGAGGCAGTGGAGACTGCATGTTACTTGGTTAACAGATCACCTTCATTAGCGTTGGAGGATAAGACTCCACATGAGGTATGGACTGGTAAGAAACCCTCTCTTTCAAATCTGAGGGTATTTGGATGTGATGCATATGTACATGTTCCAAAGGAGAAAAGGAAAAAGTTGGATAATAAATCTGAAAGGTGCATCTTTATTGGGTTTAAGGATGGTTTAAAGGGTTACAAGCTTTGGAACCCAGGAACAAGGAAGGTTGTGTACATCTGAGACATGGTGTTTAAAGAGGTGAAAGATGTTGTTAAACATGAAGTCCTACCAAAGGAACCTAAGAAGATAGAGTTTGAGCTAAAGGAGGATGAATCAGTCTCTACAACAAAAGAAGACTCAAAAGAGGAAGATCCACAAACTCCAGCTATGAGAAGATCAATTCGAGAAAGAAGACAACCAGAAAGGTGTAGTCCATCTACTTTCCATTCAAATTTTTCTTTAACTATAACTGATGATGGTCCTAGAACCATTAGGGAGTTAGTAGATTCAGAGGATGGAAAACTTTGGAAGGAGGCCATGGTTGATGAAATGGAATCCTTGCATAAAAATGAGGCATGGGATCTGGTGGCGTTACTGGCTGGAAGGAAGCCCATTGGGATAAAATGGGTGTTTAAGAAGAAGATGAATGTCGAAGGCAAGGTGGAGAAATACAAAGCTTGGTTGGTAGAAAAAGGTTATATCCAGGTGTCGGGAATTGAATTTGGTGATATTTTTTCTCCTGTTGCCAAAGTTACTTCTATTAGATTACTTTTATATGTTGCTGCTGCATTTTATTTTGAGGTAGAACAAATGGATGTGAAGACAAAATTTCTTCATGGGGATCTGGAAGAGGAGATCTACATGAAACAACCTAAAGGATTTATGGTGAAGGGGAATAAAGAACTGGTATGTAGGTTAAAGAAGTCTCTGTATGGGTTAAAACAGTCACCAAGGATCTAGTATCATAAATTTGATACCTATATATGGGGACTTGGCTTCACCAGAAGCAAGGAGGATCATTGTGTTTATTTTAAATTAATTGGTGACCATGTTATTTATTTGGTCTTGTATGTGGATGATATGTTGTTGATTGAAAATGACAAAGAAATTATCCAAGATTTGAAGGCCCAACTATTCTCCAAATTCGACATGAAGGATCTTGGTGCTGCAAGATATATTTTGGGCATGGAAATTAAGAGAGATCGGGCAAAGAGGAAGCTCTGGTTAAACCAGAGGAAGTATGTTGAGACTATATTGCAGAGGTTAAATAGTAGGATAGTAAACCAGTGAATGTTCCAATTCCTATAGGTGTAAAGTTGTTTGTTGAACAATGTCCCAAGGCAGAAGAAGAAGAGGAGGATATGTCCCGTGTTCCATATGCAAGTGTAGTGGGTAGCCTGATGTATGCAATGGTCTGTACTAGACTAGACATTGCACATGTAGTGGGAGTATTGATTTGGTTTATGTCAAACCCAGGGAAGGAGCATTGGACAACAGTGAAGCGGGTTTTCAGATATTTGCGTGGCACTAGTGATTATGGATTTTGCTACCAAGGAAGACTAGGATTGGAAAGAGTGTTGGACATTCATGGTTTTGTTGATGTAGACTGGGCTGGAGATCTAGACCAGAGAAGATCTATAAGTGGGTATGTGTTTAGCCTATTTGGAGGTGCATTCAGTTGGATGAGTAAAAGACAGTATTTAGTATCTCTTTCAACTACAAAGGCAGAATACATGGCAGCCATTCATGCAAGCAAGGAAGCAGTTTGGTTGCAGATATTGTGTTCAAGTATCAGGTTAGTGCAATGAGATATAAGAATAGACTTTGATATCAAAAGTTCAATTTTCTTAGCTAAGAACACTGCTTATCATTCAAAGACAAAGCACATTAATGTTCAAAATCACTTTGTGAGAGATATGGTTGAGGCTAAAAGGGTGTTGCTAGTAAATTTGGACACTTTGAATAATGTTGCAGATGCATTTATGAAGTCTATGAGCACTCAGAAGTTCTCTTGGTGTAGATAAACAATGGGTGTTGTAGATCTGGGCTAATGACTAAGCTCTCCTGTGGTCCCCTACGGAAAGAAAACAACAAGTCAGAGAATGTTGGGTATGTGTTATATTCCTTCCATGACTAGTTATGCACAGGGGGGTGAAAGCCCCCCCTATACGTTGTGTCAGCCGCAGCAGGAGGGTCATAGGGGGGGTGACAGCACACCAGGGAAAAAAAAATTGGATCCTATTTTTCGGTGGGCAGACACGCCCATGGTTTTGTGCATGGGGTTGCACATGGTTTTGGGGCATGATGGTTTTTGACCAGCTTGGGGTTTATGTATGCTTCGACATGTATATATATGTGTTGTAACACCAAAAGGAATGTAATGAAAAATCAAGCTGGTCATCTCGATTTGGGATCCAGGGGAAAATCTCTGTGTATATCTGTTTTATGTTTTATGCTCTCGCTATTTTTTATTTTATGTTTTTAAGATTCGTTTGTAGATAATTTCTGTATAGGGTTAAAACCTACAAAATTACTCTCACCTTGCATCCTGTCCTTAGGGAGATTTTTTGTTGAATTAGCCTTCAACTCGTGTCAATTTCTGACCAAGTTTCTTCACCATTGTACCATGCCTTTCTGAAACTAGCAACGAACATTTCTAAATCTTGTGCCTTCTTTGCTAATTTGCTTTTCCCTCTTTTGTACCTTTGCAACTTCTTGCACTAACACTTTGTTTTCAGCACATTTGACACCAAAGTCAACTGTTAGAACTGCTTGTCATCTTCTTTCAAAGACAACCTTCTTTCAAACTGAAACAACTCATTATAAACATCAGTATTTGCATGAAAAATATTATGTGAAACTTATATTTGTTTAATCATCATCAATGTTAAGTTTTGACTTGCATTGATGAGCCTTTTCATCTGACCTGCATTAACTAAAGAAGAGTCTAGTTTTTTACGATGAGCTCTCACAATGTACTCCTTGACATCTTTGAATAAATGGTATTTGTTCTTATGGTGATGGAATATAGCTTTCCTGTCATACAAGTAAGGAGTGCCTAAAACCATACCTATTATGTAAAGCGGAACAACATCTAATTCAATTGTGTCAATGAAATGTGCAGTTATTGCAAATCGCAACATGCACTTCTTTGAAACCTGTAAATTTGCATCCTTACAAATCCAACCAAGTGGATAAGGTTTTGGATGTGGAATGGTATCAAGATTAATTTTCTTGACCAAGTCTTCAGAGATTAAATTCTCTTGTGACCCACTGTCAAACAATGTGTCAACCTTGGTATGTTTGGAAATGACCCTCACATGAAACAGTTCAATTCTCTTTTCCTCACTTGGAGCTTCTATGTGACAATTAGAAATACTAGAACTGGGTTTAATTTCAATATCTTTCCCCTTTATGTTCCTTAGTCCCATAGCTATGATTTTTGTTTCATCTCCTGAATCCAACCCTAGGTCTTGTTCAACTATTGCAACAATTTTTCCTTTCTCCTTGAATTTCTCTTTGGATTTAAAACTTTTTGGTTTCAAATCTAGATGAAGTTTCCAACAATGGTCCTCATCATGGTTAGTTTTAGAACAATGTTTACAGAAGAATTTTCCCTTCTCTTTTCTAGTATTTGCATTTCTCTTTTTCTTCCATTTGCCTTTCAACTCACTTTCCTCATTCCCATCTAACTTTTGTTTTCCCCTTGCCTCTAAATGTGTGGCTTGAACACAAATCTCATCTAGGCTTGTAGGGTTAAACATGAGGATTGTATGTCTTAGGTAGGTATGTAAGCCTCCTATATACTTGAGAAAATTGTCTTGGCTATGCAAATCTGCTCCTAGTAAAAGAGCTCTTCTTCTAAATTCTTGAGTATACACTTGTACATTTTGTACTTTCAATTGTTTAAAATATTTCAAATTCATTATGGCTTTCTGCATGTGAGCTAATGGATAAAACTGTTGTTTTATTGTAGAAACGAAATTAGTCCATGATAAGATAATCTTACCATATTTCTTGATCTCCTCCTTTGTCTTGGCTTCCCACCAAACAAGTGTTTCACCTTCCATTCTCAATGAAGCTAGTTGGATTTTGGTGTCATCATCATGAAAATTTTGAATTCTCAAATAAACCTCCAATTGCCTAATCCAATTATCTAGCTTTTCTACATTAACTTCACCATCAAACATTGGAAATTAAAACTTAACATCATGTTTAAAAAAATGACTTTTACCAGTGTTCTTTGACTTGTGAGATTGATTCACTGAAGTAGAGAATGAGGGTGAGGACATCGGATCTCCATTTCCTCCATTTCCCTTATTTGACTTGTCTTCATCATTGTGACCTTCTGATGATCCCTCACCTTCCTTGTGAAGTTTGGATCCTTCTCCTTATATTCCTTCATTCCTTTCTTGATAAAGGACTCTCACCATTTCAGTCAAGTCAAGGAATGTTTTCCTGAACACTCTTTCTTTCTCTTTGGGATCCATCCCTTCATGGGTTTTTTATTCTCCTGGAGGCATGCTTGATGTTGCTTCTGCTTCTCTTGGAGGTGAAATAGGTGGTGGAGAATGTGGAAATATTGCCCTCATTTTTTGTGGCTAACTTTGAGAACCTCTTTCTTCCACCAATCTTCCTTCTCCTCTCTTAAGCTTGAGCCTAGTAAGCATGAAAACCCTTGCAAACAGTTAACAAATCCTTGCACATAAAAACACCAGAGATAAAAACTCTAGCTTAACTCAAGCTCTGATACCAACTTGATATGAATGGAATGTATTATTTTTGTTGTGCTAAGTATCCAAACAATAATTAAATTGTGTGCATAAGGTTCACTGAAGTTTGCATGTGAAAAAAATGGTTTTAACTTAGTTAAACAGATTTTTATGTGAGGTTAAAACATGTAAATTAGCTTGTATAACACTGTTCAATAGTAAATGATAGATAATAAAGCGTCACATATAACAATACTCAACAAATTGATGAATCAGTTCACCCCTCCTGGGCTACATCAGATGGTCCAGCTCCCAATGGCATGTCCCTCATATATTATTGCTCAAAAATGTTAAGTACATGTGATAAAAAGCCCCAAATGGCTGTTCTCTCTGTAAAAACAGCTTCAGAATGCTTGAATTAGTCAGGAATTATTATTCATCCTTCTCCTCTCTTAAGCTTGAGCCTAGTAAGCATGAAAGCCCTTGCAAACAGTGAACAAATCCTTGCACAGAAAAACACCAAAGATAAAAACTCTAGCTTAACTCAAGCTCTGATACCAACTTGATATGAATGGAATGTATTAGTTTTATTGTGCTAAGTATCCAAATAGTAATTAAATTGTGTGCATAAGGTTCACTGAAGTTTGCAGGTGAAACAAATGGTTTTAACTTAGTTAAACATATTTTAATGTGAGGTTAAAACATGTAAATTAGCTTGTATAACACTGTTCAATAGTAAATGATAGAGAATAAAGCATCACATATAACAATATTCAACAAATTGAGGAATCAGTTCACCCCTCCTGGGCTACATCAGATGGTTCAGCTCCCAATGGCATGTTCCTCATATATTATTTCTCAAAAATGTTAAGTACATATGATAAAAAGCCTCAAATGGTTGTTCTCTCTATAAAAATAGCTTCATAATTCTTGAATTATTCAAGAATGACTATTCATTTACAGAAAATAGAGAATGGATGCTCAATACACTGAAAACACCCTAGTGGCCCTAGTGGCTCCTTAATCTCTCCTGAAGCAAAAATTACGTGAAATGACCTCTCGTGGCTCTGAAACCTATTCCAATGAGTTCAGAATGTCGAAAATAGCCAAAAATGACTATTCATTCTCCAAAAATGGTCAAAATCCCCAAGCGTTATGACCCAAACAGTAATTTTCCCAATCACACCTAGGAAAGCTACTCCAAAAATGTAGGAAATCCAATTAGCACCGACAAAATTGGCACTGGCCGCGAACTTTGGGGGTCCTCCAGTGGAACCATCGAGCCAACTATCGGTTAAATTTAATTGTAACAGTTAGGCACATGTGATAGGTCTGCCTTAACCGTTTGAACAACTGCATAACATAAAGTTTTGGAACCTGAATTTAAGGTTCAACTAACCTTAACTGTGCATGTGCTCGCAGTCAAACCCATCGAGGTTATCGTTGGCATTAACTCCGCAATATGGTTGGAACCACGTGTCGTGGAAACATTCCACAACATTAACCATTGCATTTAACATAACAAACCTGCCATGTGAACATATGTTGGAAACCCGCTGTCGGAGTTTGAGTTTAATAACCACCGGGTTTAAACATTGATGTTATGGCTGTGGTTACACCATGTGAACATACCGCTACAACCATTGATTATGTGACTATTTTCTCGTTCGCCGTTGGGTTTCTATGCTAGGGTGTATAGAGGGGGGGCTGGCCCTTCAGGACTAGCCTCCCAAGCCCACAACAAAAACTTTAATAAATTTCAAATACAAATGAAGAAGTATAGGTTTAAGAACTTTGATGTAGGCGGGTTGGTAAACGGTATTGTGTGCAGAGAAGAGGTCGCGGGTTCGTTCCTTGTCGACTCCACAAAATTTTTCCCAACATCTATGAGGACACGTGGTGGCCTGCGGGCTTGCCACATGTCACTCAATCATTCACCACCTACAAACACATCCAATGGCTAAGATCCTTTCGTACCATCATCATCTAATGGTCCACAGTGTGCCATTTGGTGCCATCACACTGGCTCTGAAGAAAATGGAATATTCCCAGAATATTCTGCTGACTGTACCCGCAAGATGACTGGGCATCGAGTCACCATAATTTTGTTGTTTGGGAAAACGAATAGAACACGATATCTTCCTCATATGACATCAGTTTTTTGAACCATTCATGGCACCAAAATCACAACGACGAGTCCTTTCCATTCACTCAGGTTTGGACCTATTTCGAGCACTTTCATTATTGAGCCTATGACTTGATCTCCTGATATCCAAGAGTGCTCCAAGAAAACTCTAACTACCCAATAGTATGTGAGAGAGAGAGAGAATAATGAGAGAGCTCCAAAAATGCACTGAAAAAACTTACCAACTAATACTTAGAAGCCTTTTTATTAATGAGGCCTCCATTTCCTTCATTTTCCATTATTTTCCCTTATTTTCCTTCTCACATGCAACCTATGACCTTTCACTTTCCTTTTCTTCTGTTTTCCATTATTTTCATAAATAAAATTCCAATAAATGCCTCATTCCTTTCCAGTGCCTTTCCAATGCCTTTTCCATTGCCTTTGTCAATTTCCTTTAGTCATAATAAACCGAATGAACACCCACTAGGATTTTTTTCCCACCATTCAACTTGGAATACGTGTCGAATCGACCAAAATTATTATATATTTACATGAATTTTTACCAGCATTGTTACACCTGTAGTGGAACCTTTGTGGTGATTGTAATTCTTGAGATAGTTGGCCAGTGGAATGCCATATTAGACCTAGTATGGTTTTCTATCAATGAACTAAATGGATATGAAAATGGCTCAATCTGGTTGTAGAAACAAATTCCCATTGGTTGGGAGGAGTATTATTTTTCCCACTGTGGTTCTCATAGCAGAAAAAATAACTAATCAATTATGTGTTGTGCTAAAAATGAATTTTCTATATAATTGTGTAAATATTTTATGTACATCTTGACAGGAAAGGAGCCTAGTGCTCGGTAAGGAATTATTGGAAGTGTAGTTTCTTTATTGTATTACCAATCTTGTGAATGCCTTTAGCAGGGGCTAAGACAATTTTCACTTGATGTAATCATTGATCATTTCGATTATTAGAGAGATTGGTACTCTTTGAGTACTTTTAGATGTATAGTGTTGGTGATTCTAGTAGGAGCTAAGACAGTATGCACGTGCTGCAATGATTTATCATTTTTATGATTAGAGGGTTGGTGCTCTCTGAGTACTTGTTGAAGTATGGTGGTAAACATATCTCTTGAAACTGCATGAATGATTAATAGTTAACATTATTGCATTTGATTGAAAATGTTGTGACTAATGTGACTATGTTGAATTTTTTGATCATCTATTAAAGGGTGATTTCCATGGCGGTTATGAAAACACCTGCAATTTAAATTCTTCTTAAGGTAACCTTGATTTTCAAGAGTAATTAGTAAGTAATGGAAAGTTTTGGGTGTGGAGTCTGATTATCATCCTTATTTAGAGGTATTTTCTTCTGCCAGATGTATAACCTAGGAAGACTGGAGACCCCTCCATATGGAGGACACTTGTGCCCACCGCGGGGGTTCAGGGGGGGCCATCCCCCTCAGCTAGGGGGTCTGAGGGCTAGCAGGGGTTCAGGGGTTGCACCCCCAAAGCTACAAGTAGAAGTAAAATTTCCTTGTAAAATATAGTAATTTCGTAGTCAATCTGGGTCACTCATTAGGCAGATGATTTGACGGTAGAAGTTATGTTTAATTTAGGTTTTTTTTCCCTAGAAGGAAACCCCTTGGTTCATGAGGAAATGGTATTTTTGTTGTTGGGTATGTGTTATATTATTTCCATGATTAGTCACACATACGGGGGGGTCATAGGGGGGGCAATAGCCCCCCCAATACATTGCGTCGGGCGAACTAGGGGGGTCATAGGTGGGGCGGTAGCCCCCCCTCTTCAGGGTCTGGGGAAACATCTCGGGAAAAAAAAAATGGACCCTATTTTTAGGTGGGTGGTCCTGCCCATGATTTTGTGCATGGGTTTGCACATGGTTTTGGGGCATGATGGTTTTCTACCCCTGGTATTTTGTAGATCTGGTCAAGGGAACTATGATTATGTTCTAATCCAGGGTTAATGGATTGGGGTTTATGAATGCTTTAGCATGTATATGTATGTGTTCTAACACTAAAAGGAATATGATAAAAAATCAAGCTGGTAGTTCTGATTCAGTATCCAGGGGAAAATATTTGTGTATATCTATTTTATGTTTTATTCTCTTGCTATTGTTTATTTTCTATTTTTTAAGATTCGTTTGAAGATAATTTCCGTACAGTGTTAAAACCTACATTTGGTATCAGATGCAATATTCCAAAATGGGAAAAGCAAGAATGTAGTGCAAAATGCTGGAATAGTGTAAAACATCACATAAAAACATGATACCAATATGGAGCCTTTCCATTCATCATAACAACAACATATATGTATAAAATAATGGGCCACAAAGCATATAACAAGATACAACAAGCCTCCAATAGATAAACCCCTCAAGAATGAGGTGTTGCTACTATATCAAAATGTCAGAAGACTATTAAAGCACAATCATAGAAGCACTATTACAGCAAATGAATACATGAAAGATGACTGGCCGATGTATGCCTCAAAGATACAACAAATGAAGATCTAGGCTCTATACAACCTCCAACAAGAAACCCAAGAGGGTTTTTAGAAATACACAAATATACAAGATATGAATCAAATCCCTAGGGCTGAAGATTCTCTGCAACAATACAGCTAGAAAGATGTGGCCGACCTGATATGATAAAATAATGTAGCCTCCTCCAATGGATCCTCTAGATGAAAGGATGAACCCTTCACTAGAAAACCTACTCTCCAAATAGTGTACTGAAACCACCCCTGCAACTCCTCCCTAAAATAACACAGTCCAAGATATAAACTACGATGTAGGGACAAATGATGATGTGGTCTGATGTCAAATGCTACAATAAGGCCCAAGGGCCTTCCTCACTAGCCTCCCAATTAAAGGAAACCTTCCTCCATTGAAAAACAGATCAGAAAACACTTGATTGTATTCTCCACTGCTACACCCTACAACTCAGCACATTTCTCAATAGAAACTGCATTGTACCACAATACTAAAGATTTCGCCTAATGTCTGAATGTGGAATGATAGTGCAATAATATTCCTTTGAGGCTCCTCAAGGATAGAGGTGGGATTCCCGCTTGGGAACACTTGTGCTAAACATCACTGCAATCTTAGCAGTTCATTTATGTCATCTTACGTTATGATATTTTTATTATATGGTCTGTTTAGACATATAGCTTCCTTGAGTTGTTTCGCTAAGATTGCAGTGATGTTTAGCACAAGGTGTTCCCGAGCGGGAATCCCACCTCTATCCTTGAGGAGCCTAAAAGGAATATTATTGCACTATCATTCCACATTCAGACATTAGGTGAAATATTTAGTATTGTGGTACAATGCAGTTTCTATTGAGAAATGTGCTGAGTTGTAGGGTGTAGCAGTGGAGAATACATTCAAGTGTTTTCTGATCTGTTTTTCAATGGAGGAAGGTTTCCTTTAATTAGGAGGCTAGTGAGGAAGGCCCTTGGGCCTTATTGTAGCATTTGACATCAGACCACATCATCATTTGTCCCTACATCGTAGTTTCTATCTTGGACTGTGTTATTTTAGGGAGGAGTTGCAGGGGTGGTTTCAGTACACTATTTGGAGAGTAGGTTTTCTAGTGAAGGGTTCATCCTAATTGGGAATATTACAGTCCTCCCCTCCCAAATGTTTCTTGTCCTCAAGCAACTGTAAAGGTGAGGGCTACAACTCTTCTCCTCCTCCATTTGTGAGACCTCCATGTGATAAGATTCCCTCATAATCAAAGTGTCTACCAGTCCATCCATCCATGAAATTCTCCTCCCAAGTTTTCATGAGATGCAAATGACTCATGCCACAAGGAATCAAAAGATCCAATGAAAAAATCATGGTTTGCCCAATGCTCTCCCTGAAACATGTAGCCTAATAAACATGGAGATTCTCTCTCCCAAAGGGCACATCCAATCCTCCCATCCTTCCTCGATTCATTCCCATAATAAGAATAAAAACATCATCAATGTATGGGATCAAAACCAATGATACATAAAAAACCAAATGCAATAATGGAGGTAGATCATAGTCCCACATATGGAACTAATGCAGTATATCTCTTGAGTGCATCAAATAATGATATGGTAAGTGGTTTCCCTGCCACTTACTTGCTGCCATAGTCTCCTCAAAAGTTTTGAGAAGGTGATAAATATTTGGTGCCTTTGGAGTGCACTCTGAATGATATATCATCTCCCTATATCCTCCTAGGGAGTGGCCATGCTCAACATAGTTTGTGGCCCAAATTTGACCACGACTTTTATAAGGAAGAATGCTCCTACTTAGAGAAATGGCCTTCACATATATGGTAAAGGAATGAAAATCATCATCAAGTAAATGATTATGCACATAAACATGATACTTACCATAAACCCTACTCATACAAATGGAGTGGCTCATAGATAGATCCCCTCTCATTCCCAAAGAGGAAAGAGGTGGCTATGATAACTCCTTCAAATAGTTATGTATATCCTCCATCTCCACATGATCCATGCATCTCCTCAAATGCTGATACATCTCCTCTTCAAAGCCTTCCCAAGTATATCCCTCGATGATAGTATGGTATGACCTAATGGAATAAGTGTGGCTGAAGAGAAAATCCTCATGTGCTGTTTGTAGTAACTTCTCCTTCAACTTGGATGCTCTAGATAAGAAGATACAACCATGATAGTAGATGACCTCATCTCTGACTGAATATCCCTCCTCTTGTAGCTGGTCATTAAGTATCATGCAAGTAAAAGGATCCTTGGAATAATTCACCAACAGTTGGGATTTCCAATATGGATTTATCCTCCAAAGTGACAGCGCTGATGACCTATCATATAAAGAATCTGTCATATGGTTTTCCTCCTCTTTGACATCTCCCGTGCCAAAGTCACGTAATGGAAGGCATATATCCTCCCTCTGTTTCTCCTTTCTCAGCACAAGATCTGAGATGAGAGTGGGTAATGATGATGTTGGGAGAATTTCTCCCTCCTCCTTAAGTCTACCCAAGACTCTCAGCATTGTACCATGACCTCCCAATGCTTCCACTCCATCTGGATCTATGAGTGGTGCACCATGATGTGAGACATTCCTCACCAACTCCAGATCAGGTAGCCTCCCAGGTGGTTTGCCACAAAATAGTAATGTCTCATGGGCCAAAGTCATGTGTATAATAGATGGGACTACCATGTCCTTTCTTCCACTACGCAAATCCATCTTTTTTTTCTGTGTGGAAGTTTCCTGATATTTGGGTACCACTCTCAATGATGCAAGAGTCCCTCTAATTAGAGAAATTGCTCCATCCTTTCCTCCTGGTGGTGGTGGATCATCTCTTGCTATTCCAGCACTGTGACCCCCTTCTGGTTCTTCTTCTTCCTCCTCCTCATCATCTGAGAAGACCTCTATATAGTGTGCATTTCCTGCTACACATCTATGTCTAGGTGCCCACGATTCTTGGCATGTGAACTAAAGCTTCATTCTCCTCAAGTCTCTTAGGATATCATCACTAAGAGGTACTTTACTTTGCCTCTCTTTTGAAAAGGGAGCCTTCTCATCCTTTCCCTTTGATGGAAAAATGGGATTTTGCTAAAATGTTTATTTTGATTTTGGAAAGGCATCTTGTAGATATCTAGCCCTTTCAATGGCATCTTTTAGGGTAGTGGGTTTGGTAGATTTAACCAACCCATGAAGAGGATTTTCTAGCCCATCAATAAAAATATAGACCCTCCTTGTTGTAGATAAATCAGGAATCATAAAAAAAAGTTTCAGAAATTCAGAAATGTAAGTTTCTAGATTACCTGATTATTTGACCTTTGCTAGCCCCATGAAAGGTGCCTCCGTTTGCAACCACATTATGCGTATCAAATTTCATGTCAATTTATGTCCCAGGAATTCCATACTCCATATTTAGTGAAAAATCTCTAAATTTATTCTTTCCATTAAATATTTAAGTGGAAGCTATCAAACTTTCCCATAAAAATTTGTTTAATTCAATACCTGCTCTTTTCATTCATACCATAGTATTTGGACTTTGGTTAAATTCCCAACCATTATCATAATTTATTCAAGCCTTTCTATTCCACTTTATTTCTATTATAATTCTTATATAATAGAAACCGTTTATAAACCACACTTAACCCTTCATTAACTTACCTTTCCGCCTTTCTCCATGGTTTTTCACATTAATTGACTATTATACCTAGCTTGTACTTACACAATGTCCATCTAGCACATTTATCGGTGCCACATCCTCGATCAAATGACTGTCGTCAATTCCATTCTCGATCCAACGGCTATCAGTTAATCGCACTTCAACTAAACCGATGTTTAATGCTTTGAAGATGTGCGATATAGGTGGTTTTATAGTGCCACGCGTTGTTTCCGGAGGCTAATCGCACAGTCTCATACAATACCATTTACTGCCTCTTTTCTGCACGATATACCATTACCTCCTTTTGAAGACCACTTCACTCACCGACCCACAGTTCCGGATATAACTTGGGGTTCCAACTACATTAAATACTTGGATTTTAAAAAGGATTTATTTGCTTAAATACACAAATCTGAAGTGAAAAATCTTAATGCTTTGACATATATTCATCCTTATTCCACTATGCCATGCATGCTGAATATCCATTGAATGGTCATGTTATTTTAATGGGTCACCATTCGATCCATTCTATGATCGATGGTTGACCTTTTACATACACAAATCCATACCAAATTCAAACTTGTTCACTGCAAAATGAGTGTTCAATTTCTTTGAAACACACAATTTCACAAATTCATGAAATCTATAACTTAGATATATAATGACAAAAATTCACAGATTTTAATTATTTTCGAATAAAAAAGCTTGTATAAGCCAGGTCACTCTCTTGGCGCTTGATATTACATGCCCTACAACCTCTCTCTATTTTTCTCACTTGCATATATTATGCAACATTTCTACAATTTATAAATCCATTTCTCAATATTCAGTACATAACTCAAAAATTGGGTTCTCTATATTAATAAACAGATATTTACAAAAAGAATTCAATTCTGGCCTGATCTTCTCTATCAGTGGCCTCTTCACCTATTCTCTGGCCCATAGGCTTTTCACTCCAAACCTTTTCTATCTATCTAAATCCTGAATGTCTCTCTTTTATGCCTTGAGGTTTACAATTTTTATACAAAAGGTTTTGTGAACCAATTTTGGTTGAGATCCTTAATAATTTCAACTAACCCCTAATAATCCTCTCAATCCCATAAATCATGAACTAATTCCTAATTTAAGATCTATAATTAATTTCCAAATCTCTCAATCCCTATGAGCTCTCAACTGTCCTAATTCTCTCATGTTCTCCAACATTCGAGAACATTTACAAAATTCCTCTCAATATTTAATTAATCGATATTCTAAACATCTCTGATTAAAATCACTCAAAATCTTAATAATTATATTAATTTGTTACATAGTAATCCAACTTCTTAGAAAATACAAGACCCCCTATATCTACTAGAATATAATGGATTTCTGAGCCAGATGCTCCTGCATCAGACTCCCAAAGTAGAAAATAATCATGATCTCCTGATCATGTGCTTCCAACCTTTGTCCTCCTGGATCCAATACTTTGTTCTGTAATCTGTCTTTGGTTGCTGCTATTGTTTTTTGTTGTTCTCCTAGTCTCCACACTTTATGTTGCATTGCCCCACTAGCTATGCTTTCACAATCAGTTGTTGTTTTCTATTTCATCTTACTCTCTTTGTCAATCGAAATAAATTTATGATTGATTACTCTTTCTTTTGTTGTCCATCTCCTTCATATGGACTGATTCATCATTAATTGTCATAATTCTTCAATCTCCATCTCTAGCATATCCTTGGAATGATACTCATTCTGCCATTCACTATTATCTCCTTCTCTTTGCTTTAGTTTTTTGTTGTTTATTACTAACTCTTGCATCTTTACTTTTTGCAATTCTTCAAGCTCTTTCTCTTTCATGATTGAATTTTCCTTCATTGAATTCTGATTTTCCAGCATTCTCTCCAGTACTCTAATATCTCTATTCCACTCATCTTCAAACTGTTGTTTGTTATCTTCTCCTTGAATTTTTTGGAGTCTTAATGCCGCCCTTTCATATTTACCCTCTTGTTGCTTTCCAAACAAATTTTGTTTAATATCTACCAATTTATTTTCAAAAAATAAATTGTCTTCCAATTTCCTTTGTACTTGATTCCTTTCAAATACATCACTATGTTGTTCATCAATTTCAGCATATTTTCCATCCTCTTCTTTGACAACCTTCAATGATTGTTCTTCACTTCCTTGACTGATTTTGACAGTAAATTTAGCTTCTTCATGCATGGTATCTTCATGCTTTACATTTTCCTCATCATCATGTTTGACCTGGAAACTTCCAGTCTTCTTCAGATCTAAAACTAACTCTTTAACTTGAAACATGTCTGTCTCATCTTCTTCAAAACATGTAATCATAAAACAATCATTAAAATAAAAAACATAAAAACTTTGTATCTCTTTTTCTTCTAGCAACATTTCAGCTTGATGCTTTGATTGTTTCTCTTCCATCAACACTTCAGTATGTTGATTCTTCAAAGAATTCTCTAAAGGACTATGAAAACTGTCAATAAGTCTTTTATTCACATCATCTTCTTTAATGATGTCTCTCTGCTCGTGTTTACTATAATGAGCTTCTTTCTTTGAAATATCAATTTGCTAGACTTTCATTATCATTCTGTTATGATTGTCATTCATGAAAATTTCTTTGTCTTCCCTTTTCAGCAATTTATCCTGAGTATATATCCTCTTCTTTTCCAACTTTCTTCTTTGAAGATCTAACTTTCTATATAACTCAATAATCTCAATTGGAGTAGAATTTGGAAACTTTAAACAATTTTCAGTACCTTCAATTGTTGTTATACCATCATCAAATTATTCTTCTTCTTCTGCTAAATTCAAATTATCTTGCTTAAGAATTCCCAACTCATTAGGTACAGTAAATACATTTTCTTCATGTCTTAACTCATATATTTTATTCAAATATTTTTTGTTACCAGCGCTAATGTTTTGCTACATATTTCTATTAGACCTTTCTGTCTCCTTTTGTTTCTGAAATCTTGTTATCTCAGTATTAATTTGAATAGATTTTAGATTCTACTCCTTCTTCTTAACAAACTCTAAAGTTTGTTCGTCATCTTGTGATGTACATGTAATCATACACAATTCATTAATATTAAAACCAAGAAGCTTTTCAACCTTAGTTTATATTCCAGTCATATTCTCTTCATCATAATTATCATCATAGTTCATAGATTCTTTGCTATATTTTCCTTCAATTTCTTTATCACTTTCTTCAACAACTATCTTTTGTTGTAGTTAAACTTCTTCGAATTGTTCTGAATTATTCCAATAGTCTATGAGATCTTTCCCATTTTCCTCTTCACCCAAAATTTCACCCTGTTCAGGTCTACAAATGGAAACTTCCATTTCTGACTCTGCTTCTTTGAGTTTTTCTACCAAGCACTTCATTTGTTTATGTCCTAGCCTTCTCTGTAGCTTAGACCATTTCACTATCTTTTTCTTCAAGACCCAACCTTGCCTTTGGTTTTCCTCTATCAACATTGTTAACACATCAAATTCTTTTCTTATTTCAGCTATTTCTTTGCCAAGCTCTTCTTGACTGATCCGTTTCCTGCGGATTTATTTAGCACCTTTTTCTTTCCTTTTTTAGCCTTCTTCTGAACCTTCCATATGACTTTCCATAGCCATCTTCACTTCTGTGTGAGCTTCTATACTTGTAACCAATCAAATACCTCCTGAGTTGATCTTCTCACCAAAAATTCTCCTCTGTCTGGTTTCTAAGTCTTCCAAGGAAAGTTTTAGGGGCTAATATTCACAAGTGGGTTAATTTTTCATGCTTTTTCGAAAACAAATATTCGCTAATTTCATTTTTTCCTAAAAATGATTCGCCAAAATTTTATAGTATAAATTTTTTTTACCTTAAAAGTCGCCAAAATTCTATATAGAGTCTAAATAAAATTAATAGAAATTTGAATATTTTTACAAGAATATTACCAAACATTTTACAGATTGCGTATTATGGACTAGTTAGATTCGCCAAGGTTTCTAAACTTTAAAATAAATTTCCATCCTTAAAATTTTCCCTGAAGTCTTCATTAGAACTTATACTAAGCAATATTGCTATCTTGATGGTTACTACACTCACTTTTCTTAAGGATTCCTTTGTCCTTGTCTATTCCAAGCCTTAGCTGGAATAAGATTTTGCTACAATCTCTAAGAACTTCCAAAAATTCTTCCTACAGTTTTACTATTGTACTCTTGTGCCAAACTTTACCATTCATTAAACTGCTGTAAACTTTCATACCCTTGTAATAAATTTATGTCTCGACTGGTTGTCTCTGGCAACATGTAACTTCTTTGATCTGTTTCAATCTACAAAATATCATTAATTAATCAAAACTTATGCATACCATCTTTCCAACATCACCTGTCTTTAATATGTCCTTATCTGCTGATTTTTCTTCAAAACCTCCGTTATCTTTGCTATGAATATTAGTAGTCATCTTTGTTATCTATATTCATGACTTCTTCACTCATTCACTAAGAGCTACACTAAGCCTCTGCAATAACAAGTCCTCCTTGTTACAACTTACCTCACCAATCTTCTCTTTGGATTTGGTCTTTTGGAAAACACTAGTCCCTTCAATGGAACCTTCTTTTGAGCATTTCTCTCTACTCCTTTTAGGCTTTAACTCATATGTGCCCTTGAGAACACAACTATCCCCTTTATCCAATCTCTGTTGGAATTCTTCAAGGTTTTGCTCTACTTGATTTCATTTAGAAATCCTTACCAGCTTCCTTCATCACTATTTTAAGGCTGTGATTTTCTTTTACTGAGATACTTCATTAGCTGCAACTATCAATCTTCAATCTATTTTTAACCTACAAAACTCAAACCATAGTTAATATAAACAGTACCTGTGCAATTTCACAAGTTATTCTGCCTCCACTCTTCAACATTCGAATGGATCTCCATTCTTCTCGAGAAATCAACCATTTCTTTGCCATATTTTACTGTCTGACTTTTCTTTCTGTTTGCATTTGTCACTATCCCTTCATAAACAAATTTCTCAATTTTTCCTTTCAATAATTTGATCTAATTCTCTCAAAGTAGATTTCCTCTTTTATCTCTTCACTCAATCAAATTCAAATCTGATTCTTCTCTTGTTTCCTGTCATCACTATTGTACCTGTATACACACTTTGAAAACATAACTCCGTTCTTATTTCCTTTTCATAGAATCTCCTTGTTTTTCTCTGATACGAAAAAGGATGCAGCCTCAGCTGCATCAACCCAATTATGCATACTGAATTTCATGTCAATTTATGTCCCAGGAATTCCATACTCCATATTTAGTGAAACCTCTCTAAATTGATTCTTTCCATTATATATTTAAGAGGAAGCTATCAAACTTTCCCATAAAACTTTGTTTAATTCATTACCCGCTCTTTTCATTCATACCATAGTCTTTGGACTTAGGTTAAATTCCCAACCATTATCATAATATATTCAAGCCTTTCTATTCTACTTTATTTCTATTATAATTCTTATATAATAGAAATCATTTATAAACGACACTTAACCCTTCATTAACTTACCCTTCCGCCTTTCGCCATGGTTTTGCACATTAATTGACTATTATACCTAACTTGTACTTACACTCCATCCATCCAACACATTTATCGGTGTTGCAACCTCGATCAAATGACTGCCATCAATTATGTTCTCGATCCAATGGCTATCATTTAATCACACTTCAACTAAACCAATGTTTAATGCTTTGAAGTTGTGCGATATAGGTGGTTTTATAGTGCCACGCGTCGCTCCAAGAGGCTAATCGCACAGTCTCATACAATACCATTTACTTCCTCTTTTCTACGCGATATACCATTACCACCTTTTGAAGACCACTTCACTCACCAACTCACAGTTCTAGATATAACTTCAATTTCCAACTACATTAAATACCTGGATTTTAAAAAGGATTTATTTGCTTAAATACACAAATTTGAAGTGAAAACTCTTAACGCTTTGATGGATATTCATCCTTATTCCACTATGCCATGCACGCTGAATATCCATTGAATGGTCACGTTATTTTAATGGGTCACCGTCAATCCATTCTGTGATCGATGGTTGATATTTTACATACGCAAATCCATACCGAATTCAAACTTGTTCACTGCAAAACGAGTGGTCGATTTCTTTTAAACACACAATTTCACAAATTCATGAAATTTATAACTCAGATATATAATGACAGAATTTCAGAGATTTCAATTATTTTTTAATAACAAAGCTTGTATGAGCCATGTCACTCTCTCAACGCTTGGTATTACATGCCCTCTGGCCTCTCTCTGTTTTTCTCACCTGCACGCTTTATTATACAACATTTCTACAATTTATAAATCCATTTCTCAATAATCAGTACATAACTCAGAAATTGAGTTCTCTATATTAATAAATAGATATTTACAAAAAGAATTCAATTCTGGCATGATCTTCTCTATCAGTGACCTCTTCACCTATTCTCTGGCCCATAGGATTTTCACTCCAAACCTTTTCTATCTATCTAAATCCTGAATCTCTCTCTTTTATGCCTTGAGGTTTACAATTTTTATACAAAAGGTTCTATGAACCAATTCTGGTTTAGATCCTTAATAATTTCAACTAACCCCTAAGAATCCTCTCAATCCCATAAATCATGAACTAATTCCTAATTTAATATCTATAATTAATTTCCAAATCTCCTAGTCGCTATGAGTTCTCAACTGTCTTAATTCTCTCATGTTCTCCAACATTCGAGAACATTTACAAAATTCCTCTCAATATTTAATTAATCCCTATTCTAAATATCTCTCATTAAAATCACTCAAAATATTAATAATTATATGAATTTTTTACATAGGAATCCAACTTCTTATAAAGTACAAGACCCCCTATATCTACTAGAATATAATGAATTTCTAAGCCAGATGCTCCTTCATCACTCCGGGTCTCTCCAATGAAACCTCTCCACCAACCTTCTTGTGAACTCTGAATATGCAGTCACATTGGCATGACCCAATGTAGACAAGCCATGGAACCACCAATCATGTGCTTCACCCTCAAGGTGAAACGATGCTATATTGATGGCCTCCATATCCGGTACTTGGTTTAGCTGGAAGTAGATGTCCAACTTCTCTACCCATGATTTGGCAATGCATTTTGATAACCCATTAAAGTTGGGTCAGAAAAATCTGCCCATAGTCCAGTGTAGATCATGATTCTGAATGAATCCTCCACCTCTATTATGATGTCAAGATCTCCTATTTTCCTTGATGTGAAAAAATTCTTGAAAAATAAAATGATCCCTAAATCTGTGTGATTGAGACTCATACTCCATGAAATAGTCTTCAAGAGTTTCTTGTTCTTGAAACCCTCCATTTCCCACTACTAAAAATGTAGGCATTGTAGAGCGTTGGGAAACCTGCTACTTCACTGGTTGATCACTCCAGTGATGAGAAATTTCGAAGCCCTCACCATGTAGAAACCCTTTAGGGGATTCCTTGTTTCTATCCATCCTCATCTCCTTTATTTCTCTAGCAATGTCTTGCACAGTTCGAAGAAGAATCTTTGGATACTCCTTCTCCTCATCTCCTTCTAATAAAGGGGTTTTACCCTTGTCTTCCATATGATCTTTATAATCAAAATTTTAGTTTCTTCTTCTGAGATACCTCTTCTCTCTCTCTGTGAGAGATCTCCTTCTTCTGATGACATATTGGCTTAAGATGCAGAGGCCGAGCCAAGATTATGCTTTGATACCACTGAAATATTCCCAAATGGGAAAAGCAGAAATATAGAACAAAATGCTTGAAATAGCATCGTAAATTTCACATCAAAGTATGTGACCAATATGGAGCCTTTCCATTCATCATAAAAAAATCTTATATGTATAAAATAATGGGCCGCAAAGCATATAACAAGATACAACAAGCCTCCAATAGATAAAACCATCAAGAATGAGGTGTTGCTACTATATCAAAATGTCGAAAGACTGCTACAACGCAATCATAGAAGCACTGCTACAAAAAATGAATACACAAAATATGATTGGCTAATATATGACTCAAAGATACAAAAAATGAAGATCTAGGCTCTATACAATCTCCAACAAGAAACCCAAGAGGGTTTTCAGAAATACACCAATATACAAGATATGAATCAAATCCTTAGCGCTGAATATTCACTGCAAAAATACAGCTGGAAAGATGTAGCTGATCTAATATGAAAAAATAATGTAGCCTCCTCCAATGGATCCTCTATACGAAAGGTTGATCCCTTCACTAGAAAACCTACTCTCCAAATGGTGTACTGAAACCACCCCTGCATCTCCTCCCTAAAATAACACAATCCAAGATAGAAACTGCGTTGTAGGGGAAAATGATGATGTGGCCCGATGCCAAATGCCGCAATAAGGATCAAGGGCCTTCGCCAGCCTCCTAATGAAAGGAAACCTTTCTCCACTGAAAAATAGACCAGAAAACACCCGAATATATTCTCCACTGCTACACCCTGCAACTCAGCACGTTTCTCAATAGAAATTGTGTTGTACCACAAGACTGAAGATTTGGCCTAGTGCCTCAATGTGGAATGATAGTGAAATACTCTTCCTTTGAGGCTCCTCACAGATAGAGGTGGGATTCCCACTCGGGAAAACCCTGTACTAAACAACACTGCAATCTTAGCTAAACAACTGAAGAAAACTATATGTCTAAACATACCATATAATCAAAATTTCATAGCATAACATGACATGAATGAACTATGACTTCCATCATCTTCCTTATATAAGTGGTGAGATTCCTCACCCTTAGGCCCACTCATTAAAGCCATTATCTACATGCATGAGATCTCCCTCCAAAACTGCGTTGTCCCTCAATAAATGTCCACTCCTCCATAACAATGATGTTGATTTGGTCAAAGTTGACCTAGTCTTCATGCTCCAGCCCCTTTTCACACATAAGGGTGCTTAATTAAGCTGCTAAGATGTCCTCCTTTCACATTGGGAGTGATTTTATTCCTACTAAGAAGATTTATGGGTCTCCATACCCTCTTATTCATCAAACAAGAAATCAAAAACAAAAAATAATATTCCGACTAGCTAATGGCTAATTGAGAATATTACATCGGAGCTATTTCGGCTTCAAGGAGACGCCTTTGCTGCTGAGGGGTTTTTTGCTTGGGCTTGTGGTAGACCCTGTTCAGTGGGAGATTTGTGGGATCGATTCTTGTGGAGAAATAAGATGGCGAGCAGTGGAAAGATAGAGATCGAGAAATTTAATGGTTAGAGTTTTGACTTGTGGAAGCTCAAGATGGAGGATCTGCTAGTGGATAAGGATCATTGGATCATGGTAGATTCACGTACTAAACCGACGACAATGTTAGATGAAGACTGGAATAATTTGGATCGAAAGGAAAAGAGCACAATACGTTTTTGTGTCTTAGATTCAAAATTTTTCAATGTATCTGGGGAAGTTATGGCGAAGACTTTGTGGGACAAGCTAGGGACTTTGTACAAATCTAAGTCTCTGGTGAATAAATTGTTCCTACAGGCAAAGTTGTATAACCTGAGGATGAAGGATGGAGAGTCAATGACAGAGCACCTGAAAGCCTTCAATACTATGGTATGTCAGTTGTCATATGTTGATATTAAAATCTCAGATTAACATAAGTGCATTAGTTTATTGTGTTCTCTAACAGATTCGTGGGACAGTCTGGTTATTGCAATAGGTAGCAATGCAACTACCTTGAATTTTGATGAAATTGTCTCAGCCTTTCTGTGGGAGGAAATGAGACGAAGAAATATGGAGGGCCAGAATGGAGATGCCTTATCTGTACGAGGAAGGTCCCAAAACAGAAAAAAAAAAAAATTTCAAGTGGGAGATATAAATCTCTAGGAAAGTTTGAAAAGGTGTGCATGAAATGCGGAAAGGAAGGGCACTACAAAAAGGAATGCATATCTAAATCTCCTGAGAAATGAAAGGGATTTGATTATGCTCCTTCTGCAGAGGCCAAAACCACCTTCGATGAAGGTGGGGATGTGTATTTCTCTTCTTCTTCACATACACATGTAGATCATGAGGCATGGTTTATTGACTTAGGTGCATCCTTTCACTTCACTCCCCATAGGGAGTGGTTCTGCGAGTATGAGAATTATGATGGTGGTGATGTATTCTTAGGGATGATATCAAGGCCCAAATCGTCGGACATGGAAAAGTCAAGCTGAAGCTGCAAGGTTGAAGGATTAGAACACTTCCTGGTGTTCTTCATATTCCTGCATTGGCCAGAAATCTGATTTTTGTAAGCAAGATGGATGATGCAGGTGTAAAAACAATATACAAGAAAGATACCTGCAAGAAGGTATGAGGAGCACTAGTCTTAATGCAGGTAGTTTAGATTGGAACTCTGTACAAGCTTCAAGGTAGCACTTTATTGATGGGTGCAACAATTCTATGGTACCTGAAAGCGGAGAGGAAAGCCTACTGGTCCTTGGAAAAAATACCATGCTATGGCATCAAAGGCTTGGACATATTGGAGAGAAGAGCATTCAGATACTACATGGTAATGATATGGTATAAGGTATGTCTAATTTCTCTCTGGATTTTCATTTCTATGAACATTGTATATATGGGAAGTAGAATTGGGTGAGTTTTTCTTCTGGTGCTAAGAGGGCGAACAAGATATTAGAGCTTGTGCATAGTGATGTGTTTGGATCTGTGACGATTCCATCACTAGGTAAGTATGTGTACTATGTTTCATTCATAGATGAATTCTCAAGGAATACATGGATATATTTCTTAAGGAATAAATTTGAAGTCTTTGACATGTTTAAAGAATCTAAGGCTTTGGTGGAAAACCACACAAAGAAGAATATAAAGGTGCTGAGGATAGATAATGGTGGAGATTTATACAAGAAGGAATTTGAAGAATTATTTAAGAAGTGTGATATAGCATGGCAAAAGACTACTCCATACACACCTCATAAAAATGGAGTTGCATAAAGAATGAACAGAACGTTGATGGAAAAGGAAAGAAGCATGCTCAGTGGTACCGGGTTAGGACAAGAATTCTGGGTAGAGGCAGTGGAGACTGCATGTTACCCAGTTAACAAATCACCTTCATCAGTGTTGGAGGATAAGAATCCACATGAGGTGTGGACTGGTAAGACACCCTCTCATTCACATATGAGGATATTTAGATGTGATGCATATTTACATGTTCCAAAGGAGAAAAAGACTAAGTTGGATAATAAATCTGAAAGGTGCACCTTTATTGGGTATAAGGATGGTTTAAAAGGCTACAATATTTGGAACCCAAAAAAAAGGAAGGTTGTGTACAACAGAGATGTGGTGTTTAGATAGGTGAAAGATTTTGTTAAACATGAAATATCGAGTAACACGAGGAAATTTGTGAGAAGATCAATTCGAGAAAGAAGGCAACCAGAAAGGTATAGTTTGTCTTCTTTATGTTCAAGTTTTTCTTTAACTATAACTGATGATGATCTTAGAACTATCAGGGAGGCAGTGGATTCAAAGGATGGAAAACTCTACAAGGAGGCCATGATTGATGAAATGGCATCCTTGCACAAAAATGAGGCACAGGATCTGGTGGAGTTGCCAGCTAGAAGGAAGCCCATCGAGAGAAAATGGGTGTTTAAGAAGAAGATGAATGTACAAGGAAAGGTGGAGAAATACAAATCTTGGTTGGTAGCGAAAGGTTATTCCCAGGTGCCGAGAATTAATTTTGGGATAATTTTTCTCCTCTTGCCAAGTTTACTTCTATTAGCTTAATTTTATCTATTGCTGCTGCAATTGATTTTGAGGTAGAACAGATGGATGTGAAGAAATAATTTCTTCATGGGGATTTAGAAGAGGAGATCTAAATGAAACAAACTAAAGGATTTATGGTGAAGGGGAAGAAAGAACTTGTATGCAGGTTAAAAAAGTCTTTGTATGGGTTAAAACAGTCACCAAGGATGTGGTATCAAAAATTTGATACCTATATACGGGGACTTGGCTTCACCAAAAACATAGAGGATCATTGTGTTATTTTAAATTGATTGGTGACCGTGTTATTTATTTGGTTTGTATGTGGATGATATGTTGCTAATTGCAAATGACAAATAAATTATCCAAGATTTGAAGACCCAATTGTTCTCCAAATTCGACATGAAGGATCTTGGTGCTACAAACTATATTTTGGGCATGGAAATTAAGAGAGATCAGGCAAAGAGGAAGCTCTGGTTAAACCAGGGGAAGTATGTTGAGACTATATTGCAGAGGTTCAATATGTAGGATAGTAAACTAGTGAAGGTTCCTATTCCTGTAGGTGTAAATATGTCGGTTGAACAGTGTCCCAGGACAAAAGAAGAATAGGATGATATGTCCTATGTTCCATATGCAAGTGCAGTGGGAAGCCTGATGTATGCAATGGTATGTACTAGACCAGACATTGCACATGTAGTGGGAGTATTAAGCAGGTTTATGTCAAAACCAGGGAAAAAGCATTGGACAACAATGAAGCGGGTTTTCAGATATTTACGTGGCACTAGTGATTATGGTTTGTGCTACCAAGTAAGACCAAGATTGGACATAATTTTGGATATCTGTGGTTTTGTTGATGCAGAATAGGCTAGAGATATGGACCAAAGAAGATCTACAAGTGGGTATGTGTTTAGCCTATTTGGAGGTGCATTTAGTTGGATGAGTAAAAGACAGTCTGTAGTGGCTCTTTCAACTATAAAGGCAGAATACATGGAAACCACTCATGCAAGCAAGGAAGCAGTTTGGTTGCAGATATTGTGTTCAAATATCAGGTTAGTGCAACGAGATATAAGGATAGAATGTGATAGCCAAAGTGAAATTTTCTTAGCTAAGAACACTGCTTATCATTCAAAGATAAAGCACATTGACGTTCAAAATCACTTTGTGAGAGATATGGTTGAAGATAAAATGGTGTTGCTGGTAAAGGTGGACACTTTGAAGAATGTTACAGATGGATTGATGAAGTTTGTGAGCACTCAGAATTTCTCTTGGTGTAGAGAAACAATGGGTGTTGCAGAGTTGGACTAATGACTAAGCTCTCTTGTGGCCCCTTGCAGAGAGAAAACAAAAAGTGGGAGAATGTTGGGTATGTGTCATATTCTTTCCACGATTAGTCGCACACGGGGGGGGGGCTCATAGGAGGGCGATAGCCCTCCCTATACATTGTGTCGGGCATAGTAGGAGAGTCACAGGGGGGGCGGTAGCCCCCCTGTTTGGGGTCCAAGGCAATGCCTCGGGAAAAAAAATTGACCCTATTTTTCAGTGGACAGACCCACCCATAGTTTTGTGCATGGGTTTGCACATGGTTTTGGGGCATGCTGGTTTTCTTCCCCTGGTATTTTATAGATCCAGTCAAAGGAACTATTTTATGTTCTAATCCAGGCTTAATGGATTGGGGTTTATGAATGCTTCGGCATGTATATATATGTGTTGTAACACTAAAAGGAATATAATGAAAAATCAAGCTGGTAGTCTCGATTTGGGATCCAGGGGAAAATATCTATTGTTTATTTCCTATTTTTTAAGATTCGTTTGTAGGTAATTTCTGTATAGGGTTAAAACCTATAGATGTTGTGTGTTGTGTGTGTATTTTGAGTGAGAAAGGGAAAGGGGGACTATGTGAGAGAGTAGAGGAAACTACAACAAATCTTTTGTAGGTTATGTCTCTTCATTTTGCTAGATAATATAAAGGAAGGACTGGTTGTTTCTCTGTGGACGTACCCCAAGTTGTGTGAACCACATATATCTGTGTCTCACTTATTTGATATGTTTTCCCTGTTTGTATTTCCACATATTTTTATTTGTTACACTACTATGTAATATACAATTTTATAACAACTAGTATTAGAGATGATGGTATATTTGGCTGATAAACTCACAGGAAAGAAGGGTTCCTCGTTTGAGTAGGAGAAATGACAATAGATGGCATGTTTAGGATTGATAAATTTAATGGTCCAAACTACTAGCTGTGGAAGATGCAGATGAAATATTATCTCTATTAGAAATATATGTACCTACCATTGAGCAAAAAAAAAAAGAAGTCGTCAAGTATGACAGACGAAGAATGGAGGATTCTCAACAAAAAAGCACTTGGAACAATACGGTTGTGCCTCGTGGTTTCGGTAGCCTTTAATATTTCAAAGCAAATGACAATAGAGGATTTAATGACGGCATTGATCATACTATATGAAAAATCCTTGGCCTCAAATAAGGTAATTCTTATGAAGTGTTTATTTAGTATGAAAATTTTGGAAGGTGGATTTTTTGCTGACCATTTAAATGAATTTAATATAGTTATCAGTCAGTTAAGTTCTGTAGGGGTAAAATTTTATGATGAAGTCAAGATTGTGTTATTTATATGCTCATTGCTAGAAAGTTGGAATGGTTTACTTATGGCCATTAGTAACATTGTCTCTGGATCTAGTACTTTAAATTTTGATGATGTTTTGAGTGCCATCCTTATCGAGGAAATGCGATGGAAAATATTTGGTGAGACATCAAGTAATGCTTTGAGTGAAAATACTAGGGGAAGAAAAATGGAAAGAGGAAGGAGCCTGGGATATCGCAGTAAGGCAAGGAAAGGAATATCCAAATCCAGATTAGGGATAGTTTTCTGGAAATGTGGGAAGAAAGGACACCTGAAGAAAGAATGTAAGTCTCAGATGGGAAAAGAAGGAGACACACAATAAGAAAAAAATCATGAAGCTAATGTGACAAGTGATGTGTTGCAAGATTCTTTGATTCTTTATTTAGAAAATGTTATTGATTCTTGGGTGGTAGATTCAGGTGCCTCATTCCATGCCACACCTGATAAGAAACCTTTTCATGACTATGTTCATTGGGATTTTGGACAAGTTCATCGGGGTGATGATAAACCCTATAAAATCGTTGGAATGGGTAAATTTCTTGTAAAACAACATAATGAAAAGAAATGGTTAATAAAGGAGGTGTTCCAGATCTGAAGAAAAATCTGATTTCAATAGGGAATTTAGGCGGTGAAGGTTGTGTGACAACATTTACAGATAAAACCTGGAAGGTGACTAAAGGAGCCTCAGTAATAGGAAAAGGAGAAAATGTTGGTACATTGTATTTATGCAATGGTATTTATAATTTTTTTAATGCTTCAAAATCCACTAGAGCATATGCAACATTATGGCATCATAGGGTCAGACACATGAGTGAGAAGGGGATGAAAATTTTTTTAGGGCTTAGTTTCTCAATGCTGAGAAAGGAAACCAAAGAGGTAACCACATACCAATCTTTAGATTTGGTAGCTAGCCCTACCAAATCAGAGAGAACTCTATTTATATCAATCTCACATCCAATGTAAATGACTGGAGAATAAGTATTTTAGGCTAGTTATAAGCTCAGTTGGTTTTTTTATTTATTTTCGTTTGATTAGCGTTTGTTGGACAAAGAAGCACTAGGTTTGGAAACTAGGCAAGATATCCCAAAAAGATCAGCTGCAGACATAGTATGAGGCAAGGTATATGTGATTTAGTGAAACAATTGGTTTTTCATTGTAGTGTGGTAAGGAGGAAAACATATAAGAATTTAAGTGAGCATAATGAATTCACTTATTCAGAGGATGAAACACTTATATGCTTATCTTAAACATAAACAGAGCATAAGAGAATGATTTATGTTTCAAAACTTAAAAGATAAAGCATAGGAATAAATTATATGGCTGCTTGAAAAACTTGATCATTAGATGAAAAATAAATGGAGAGGAACATTTTCACTAACCACATCACAAGAATCTCATAAAAGTAGTTGCAATTTCCTGTAAATTACTTTTGCTAATAGTTAAATACCTTTCTCGAGAAGAAACGTCCACTAAAGCATTTAAACTCTGGTTGGTCACCAGAAGCTACGAAAACAGTCAAATTATTAAAAGCCGAATGCAAGCAGCTGCCAAAATTCAAGCCTTCAGGTAATGGATTTTTAATCTTGCAGATTGATGCCTCTGATTCTTTTTGGGCTGCCATCCTTTTTGAAAGAAAGGAGGATATCGGCGAAGAAATTTTATGTGCATATGCATCAGGTGAGTTTCAGCCTCACCAGAAAAATTATTTCACGGCTGAAAAAGAGACTCTCGCCATTTTTAATGGTATTCAAAAATTTGAGTTATATTTAGCCCCTGCCAAATTTCTGATAATAATCGATTCTACGAATTTTAAGTATTTCTTATCAGCAAAGATATCAAAACAACTCGCAAGAGGAAGATTATTGGCATGGAAGATTTGGTTTCAGATGTATGATTTTGATGTTGAATGGGTTCCAGGTATTTCTAACTATTTGGTTGATGCTCTTACCAGAGACATGAACAAAGCTTATAGTGGAGTAAGAAGAACTAAATTGTTTATTCTTCCAGGTAAGACTGCTGCAGATGATAATTTTGAAACTTTTGTCAAAAGGTTTCAGATTCTTGAATTAGTTCTTGATGATGTGGTCGAAGAAATTAAGAAAATTGTTGGACTTCGAATACGAAGAAATCAGTGGATACAAAGATGTCAAGCCTGGCAGTCTAAGAATGTTGGAATTTTATTGGGTTTAGATGAAGAACTAGTAAAAGTTTATCCTTTGCCCAATATGAAAGTAAAACTTTATTTTAAAACTTTGGATGACTACTGGTCAAGGACATACACCGCGGATATGATCAAAGTCTTACAGACTCTGAACTATTACCAAATTATTGGTGGTGTAGATTTCTCTTTTGCAGTTTATACTTCAGCCAAGATGTTGGATTTAGATGAAATAAACATGACTGAAGGAGTTCGGAGATTTTTGAATTCTTTAAGAATTCCTAATCTATTTCAAGAAATTGATGCTACCTTCCTACAAAGAAATGATGAAAATTTTGCAGGTATAGATTCTTTCCCTCAGTATGAATTGTTTGAACATTTTGCTAACTGGGAAATCAGAGATGGTTGTTGCAAGAAGAAACCACAGATTAGAGCATCTCAATGTGTTATGAGAACATTGCAGTATTTGAGAACCTTCTCTACTCCATGGGATTATCAGAGTATAGAATTTAGAAATCCTATTGTTCCAAATCCTTTCGCACAAATTTATCGACTAGAAAGGATTGATGAATCTGTGTTAGCTGACAATGCTGAAGAAATAAAGAAGTTGACCCTTTGGTTGAAAGAGTTTCATAAACTCAAGCTGCCCGACAAATTGTCCCTGATTAAAAAACTTGAAGACTGTCAAGGAAGGATAAAAATAATTAAATTGTTGATTAATCAGAAGGCATTGGTTACTATTACTGTTATGGCCGGAAATTGGACTGATGATGTAGTATGTTTGATAAGTTTATTGTTGTCAACTAAAGTATGTTCTTCCATGATTTTTGAGTTAGGATGGCAACAAAAGACATATATCAATCATACATGCAAACACTGGATCCAATGTGCAATAGAGCGCTCTGTCAACATGTTTCAAATGTTCAAATGGGAATTATTGGACGGAGTGGAGATGCCAGTCCTATCAATGCCTGAATTCCGTAGAAGAAAGAAAGATTCTTTCCTCCACATAGAGATAGACCCAATGGCGTATGTAAACAGGTGGCAGAAATCTGATGATAAATATATCTTTCCACAGAAGAATCTCTATGTTACGACAGATACAATAAAATTTGATATAGGAAAATCATCAAAGGCTTTACGAAAAGGCGAATCTTCTACAGTCTCCACCAAAGGAAAAGCAGCTACAGAAAAAGGAAAAGAGAAGGTATCCGAGGATAAAGCAACCATTTTCTTGGACCTGTATCAAGATGCTCAAGACCAGCCAGATCATCAATGGGAATCTGAGTACTTGGAATGGATAAATCATATCTCTTGGGAAAACCAAAAGGATCCCTCATCTTCATCCGAAATCAGTGAACCTGACCATGATAATGATTTTGACAGTGACCAAGAACCGAAAGGTCCTTGGTAGTGCGTTTTACTTTAATTATTGTACTCGAGAATATTGAGCAGACACCGTCTGGGCCAGTAATTCCTGACAAGGACCCTCAATAATTCTCATATTCTATATAAGTGTGTGTGTGCTTGTGTTAGGATATCGATTGTCTTGTGTTGGAGTGTGATTTTGAGTGTTTGTGTGAAAGAGTGTTTGTATTCATGCTCTAAGAGATCAGAGACAATAAGGCTCTACTCTGAAGCATAACGTGGTATGTAACATATTATTTGAATTAATACTGAAGCCTACTGGGCCGCCTGTCTGAGGATAGTTTGTTCCAAGATCACTGTGAGTCGGGATTTTAAGGCGAGTCGAAGACCGGAGGAGTCGAGTGTGTTCTCGTATTTCCAGTGTGTTCTCATATTTCTTGTGCCCGTTGTGGAAGAGTGTGAGGAAGCTCTGCAATATTTCAGTTATTCAAGTAAGTTACTGAGTCCAAAAGAGTGTGAACTTTAATATCCAACCCTCTCAATGACTTAATTCTGAGTACATATAGAAAATAAGCAAGATTCCACCTCTATGGGTCGAATCCTGATCCAAAGAAACTAATTAATGCACATAATGACTCATAGCCTAATTCTAGGGAAGTTAGAAACAACTTTCCCCCTTTTTAGCTAACAAGTTGAGTTTTTCTCTCAAGTCATTAAACATAAGATTCTTTAACAAATATGACCATAAATAGGCTTATTAACCATAAAAAAAACTCATGAGCTAGCTATGACATTGACCATTTAGACCTTTGACCTCAACATGTCAAGAAAAATCTTCAAACCCAAAAACGTGGCAAGATTTCTTAGAAACGCAAGAGAAGCACCAACTTTGGAGGGTGATATGGAGGCCTTCCTGGACTATGTTTTTGGCTGAAAATGGTATGGTTGGAAATTTGGGGATGACTAATACACTATGGAATCATAAAGCACTAGAAAAAATCTCCAAACGTCTGAAAACTTGCCTTGAATTCAAGTTGTCCCAGAAATGCAATAAGTGGTCTGAAATAGTGGCATAAAGGTAAAAATGGGAACTATTTTTTCGTTTTCTAAAAATATATAAAATTTCAAGCTCTTAAAAGTACTTCTATAGTATCCTCGCATCATTATCCATATCCAAATTCTTTCCAAGTTTCATTTGGAGCCTATGGGAAAAAGCGTAGCAAGCACTCGTTGCGTTTTTGTAGGGTCAAATGTCTGTGTTTTTTTTTAAATATGCATCCCAGATGGAGTGATATATCTTTAACCATAATTATTTGCTAAAAAATGGGAGGGGTTGTTTTATATACGGTTGTTTTGAATAAAAAGCTCTCTTTTTTTTTAAATTCCTTCCCATATTCTTGGAATTTGTGCTACAAAAGAATGGCTAGAAAAGGAAATTAAATTGGGGAATTCATTTTCTGAAAAATAGGCTTCAAAATTTGCTACATATCTCCCAAATCATAACCCTTGTGCATAAAATGTGGGAAATTGTTTTCTTTGGTGTGTGATTGACAAAAACCTCTTTCACTTTTGTAAAATTCATCTCCATTATTTTAGAAACTGATTTTGAAGTAAAAGTGTTCGTGTGTGCAATGTAAACCCTAGCAAATGATCAAAAAACTCAAAATTTCAAAACTTCATCTCCTTTTTCTTTGATTTATGATTTTCTTTCATACCACCAGTGATGCATCAGCTAAAAAGTCTAGGTTATGCTATTAAATCATGATGGTATCCCACCTCTTGCACCTTTTGACAAAACCCTAGGTATCTTGCCTCCTCAAATGATTTTCTGATGAATTGACCTCTTGGATATGAATGGGATCATATCTTGAGGTCTCCCGTCCTTTGAATTTCCTCTTTTTACTAGTCTCTTCCATTTTTTACTTTTCTTATGAGAGGAAACCATAGTCTCACACAAAAATAGGTAAGGGGACTTGAGCTGCAAAACAAAGGGAGAAAATGCAACAAGTTGAGATTATGGAATGGTGGGGATGGAGGGAAAGAAAATTTTTGAAAAAAATTATGGGGAGTAGGGAAGTGTTTTGGGAAGACAATCAAAGTGGAATTTCTGAATTTTAGAGAGGGAAAGGAGACAAAAGAGGGAAAACACAACCCTAGTCTAGAAGTGCAACAACTAGCTAGGGTTTGTGTGGGAAATTGATGAAATAACTGAAATAAAGAGAGGGGAATGATAGGGAGTGTCTAATGAAGGATATCATGGTTGTATAGTACAAGAAAGTATGAAATTTCATTATCAAGTGAAGCAAAACCATGAAATAAAAAAATCACAGAAAAAACACAGCAACAAACCCTAGGGAAGGATTTTATCAATTTTGTGAAGAAATTGAATAAGGAAAATATTTGTAATGGTCCCAATTACTTGTTTGAAGTTGTTTGAAACAATGAGATGGAGTCTTCACCTGTTATTTTCCTCCTTAGGTCTCCAAAACAAAAGCACAACAAGTTTCCAGAAACACAACAAAATCACAACAGGTTGATGAATTGAGTAATTTTGTGATATAATCTAAACTTATGATGGTTGTGGAAAGTTTTAAAATGAAAGAGAGGACCTCTTGAAGACTAGGAAGGATAAAATGAAGTTTCAAAATTTTCCCTAATTGCTAACTCCCATGATCATGAACAAAATGGATGACTTGACTCCCTTGATTTCTTTTGATTACTGATATGATGATGACCATCAAATGTGAATCCTAGACCATAACCTAGATGATGACCCATTGAATCTTTTGATGACCTAGGACTTGGGAAAAATTACATCACCATGATGGATGATGGTGACGTTGACCAAGTGGAGGGAGTAGCAATGACCTAGACAATGACTTAACCATTTTTACGATCAAGAGAAGCCAAAATTTATTTGACAATATAAAAATTTGACCAAAGACATCTAACAACACTAAAGAGTAAATTTGATCACTAAGACTACTAGACACTAAAATATTATTCACTCAAGAAATTTATTTCAAGGTTTGAAGAATATTGATTTGGATTTCTATGAGAATTATGTTTATGGAAAACAAAAGAGAGTCATATTTCTTAGAGTTGGGAAAGAAAAGAAGATCGAAAAATTTGAGCTTGTGCATACATATGTATGGGGACCTTCTCAGGTATCATCTCTCGATGGCTCTCATTATTATGTTACTTTTATTTATAATGCAACAAGAAAAACTTGGATTTATTGTATTCGGAATAAATATGATGTATTTGATAGTTTCAAGAAATGAAAATCTTTGGTTGAGATTGAGACAAGAAAGAAGTTAAATTGTCTCGGATCAGACAATGGATATGAATATTGCAGTAAATAGTTTGATATGTATTGTTCAAAGCATGGAATTTGCAGAGATAAGATAGTTCCGGGAACAGCACAAGAAAATGGTGTGTCAGAAAGGATGAACAAAACAATCATGGAGCGTGCAAGGTGCATGAGATTGCATGCAGGACTACCTTTATAGTTTTGGGAAGATGTTGTAGATACTATTGTTTATATAATAAACAAAGGGCTTCAAGTTCCTTGGATGGTGGTATTCCAGAAGAGGCATGGATAGGTAAAAAATTAAACTACTCTTTTTAAATCCTTTTGGTTGTGAGGCCTTTTTCCATATTAATAAATAAAATAGAACAAATATTGAGGAAAAATAAAAGAAATGTACCTTTATTGGATATGGAGTTAATGATTTTAGTTATTTCTTATATGATTATGAGAATAAAAAAAACATTAGGAGAAGAGATGTAATATTCAATGAAAATCTCTTCTATAAGGATCAGTTGCAAGAAACAAAACAAGAAAAAGAAAATAAAGAATACAATTCTTGATGAGATCACAGAAAAAGTAAAGGTGCCTGAAAATAAAACTAAGCAAAAACCACAACAACCACAACAGCAACAACCTCCACAACAAAAAAATGCACCTCAAACACCTGAAAGTGGTGTCAGAATATCTACTATAAGTAGACCCCCTGAATGATACTCTCCTTCATTATATTATGTATTGTTGACTAATTTTGGTGAACTAGAATGTTATGAATAAGCAATGCAGGTAGAAGCTAGGAAGAAGTGGGAGCTAGCCATGAAAGAAGAGATGGACTCCTTGGTACATAATGAAACTTGGGATTTAGTTAGGTTTCTTGTAGGTAAAACAACATTACAGAATAAATGGGTTTACAGGTTAAAGGAAGAATATGGAGGAAAAAAGAGGTAAAAATCTATACTTGTGGTGAAGGGATTTTCACAGAAGAAAGGTATTGACTTTGATGAAAATTTTCTCCTATTGTTAAAATGACTTCAATCAAAATTATTATTTTTCTTTTAGCAGCAGAAGAATTGCATCTTGAATAGTTAGATGTAAAGACGACCTTTCTCCTTGTAGATTTGGAGGAAGAGATCTAGATGCAACAACCACGTGGATATGAGGTCAAAGGGAAGGAAAAAAATGTGTGCAGGTTGAATAAGAGCTTGTATGGCTTAAAACAAGCTCTGAGGCTATGGTATCTAAAGTTTGACATTTTTATCTCTGAACAAGGTTATACTAGATGTCACTCTTATCACTGTGTTTATCTGAAAAAGTAAAATGGTGGCATCTATATTATATTCTTATTTTATGTAGATGAAATGCTTGTTGTAGGGTATAACATGTAGGAAATAAATGTACTCAAAGGAAAATTGGAAAATTCATTTGCAATGAAGGATTTGGGAGCTTCAAAACAAATCCTTGGTATGAGAATAAATAGAGACAGGAAAAATCACAAATTAACATTGTCTCAAAATGAGTACATACAAAAGGTGTTGGAAATATTTAATATGCAGAATGAAAAACCAGTTAGTATACCTTTGGCTAGCCATTTTAGACTTAGTAAGGATATGTGCCCCAACACCCAAGAAAAAATGGATTATATGTCTAAAGTTCCATATGCATCACCAGTTGGAAGCTTAATGTATGCAATGCTTTGCATAAGGCCTGATATTGCACATGCAGTGGGAGTTGTAAGAAGGTACATGAAAAATCCAGGAAAGAACATCAGATGGTATTAAAATGGATTCTCGGGTATTTGAGAGGTACCACAAATCAAGCAATATTGTTTGGTGATTCAAAAATTTCTCTACAGGGATATGTTGATGGAGATATGGTAGGTGATAAAGATAACAGGAGTAGCACTACAGGGTAGGTATTTACTGTAGGTGGAACAACTGTCAGTTGGGTTTCAAAAATGCAAAGTGTTGTTGCAGTTTCAACAACAGAAGAAAAATATGTTGCTACTACAGAGGCTAGTAAAGAAATGATTTGGTTACAAAGGTTTATGGATGAATTGGGTAAGAAGCATGAGATTGGAAGGTTATACAGTGACAGCCAGAGTGTCATTCATCTTGTAAATAACTCAGCATTTTATTCCAAGAATAAACAGATACAGCTCAAGTACCATTTCATATGGTTAGTATTGGAAGATGGATATTTGAAGCTAGAAAAGATACACACTATTTGAATATGTTAACAAAAGTTGTAACTAGGGAGAAATTGAGTTTTTTCTCAGTTTCAATTTTTCTTTAAGTATGATGATGAAGATGATAAACATTCAGGTCCAACGTCGAGTCATTTTTTAGCAAATGAAGTAGTGGTGGATTTGCTACAATCAGTCTCCAAGTGGGAGATTGTTGGGTGTGGAGCCTGATTATCATCTTGATTTAGAGGTCTTTGTTTTAGCAGGATGTATACCCCAACATGAATTTACACCCCTCCATGCGAAGTGGACTTATCCCACCCCCTACGAGGGTTTGGGGACAACACCCCCGAAGCTAAAAATAGATGTAGAATTTCCTTGTAAAATATTGTAATTTCATAGTCAATCTGGGTCATTCATTAGGCAGATTATCTGACGGTAGAAGTTATATTTAATTTAGGATTTTTTTCCCTAGAAGGAAACCCCTCGGTTCATGAGGGAATGATATTGCAGATGTCCGTGGTGTGTTTATTCTGAGTGTTAAAGTGATCAGAGGCTCAGTATTAAGCTAAAAAATGAAAGTGCTCAAAAATTCTCCAAAATAGAATGAGAGCGAAGATATCGTCGCTAGGAATATGTCGGAATTCGTTTCATCAAAAACTTACTCTAGATGAGGAAGTTATGACCTGATGTTCGTTTTCCTAAATAGCTAAAAAATTGTAGAATAGTGACAAATTGATGACATGGAAACCTAGTCAGCATACCAGGTATATTCATGGAACATTCGCCAGTTTTTTCGCAATGACACAGTGACAAGTGTCACAACAAGATTTGCCAGTGAAATTTGGAGGTGAATTTTTTTTACATTTTATCCCAAGGTTGAATGAGAAATTTTTTTACACTAAGGTTCGAATTATCGACTATATATGGTGGAATGCATTTAATTTACTAACATGGTATGAATTGAACCAAGGTTCAACTATATATGGGTGCATATATATTAAAGTCGGTTTTAATAATTATATACATGGCGCATGTTGAATAAGCCAAGGTTCTAAACTTTGGTTATTCAACGGTATATTATGGTAACAAAAACATGTATATTGGATTGGTGGAGGGCAAGTCGAACCCGTGACCTCCCCCTCCTAACTCAAATCCTATACCATTACACCAGCAGGCGGGACGTGCTAAGCATTGGTGGAAATATTCCATTTCAACCCACCTGGTACTCTGACGGAGGAAATGGAGGGGGCCATCCCGCGGGCCAATCCCCTCCCATGCGACCATACCACATGACTATCCCTAAGCGCCAATAACAAACGCACTTAGTGTGCAATTAAATAATTTATCCCTCTTAATCTTCTATTAAATTAATTAAACTCATAGTTTTAAATGGCAGAGTTTTAGAGGCACCACCAGAATCGACAAATTCTCCAATTTATGCGGTCTTATCTGGATTCTTCTCCAGATTTGGAGGGGATACTCTAGGAATTTTTTTTTTGACTATAATTAGAGAAATTTTTGACTAATTTTTGCTCAGAAAGAGTCATGCTTGGTAGATTTTGATGTTTTGGACACATTGGAGCAGGTTTTAGAGGCAGTAGGAGACTATAAACAAAATTTTTTGCTTAATTGAACTAATACAAAGGCCCAAGAAATGGAAGCTGGACAAAGGAGATGTAGCCCAGGAGGGGTGAACTCCTTCATAAAAAAAAATGTGTTAATGGATCAATTGTGATGGTTTCCTATGCATTTGTTTTCTTCTTTTCAGCAGTTAGTTTCAGTGTTTTTATGTTCAAGTATTCAACATAATCTCCACACATTTACTTGTTAAACAATCATAAGCACTTCAATCAGCCCATGTACATGAAGAAAATATCAACATTTTAAATATAAATCTGAAGATAAAATTAGCACAACAAAACTAACACTCAAATTCAAATCAAGATGGTATCAGAGCAAAGGTTATTTTCTTGATTTTCTTGAGTTTTGTGCAAGAAAGGTTTTAATGGTTGCAAATTTGTGATGCTTACAAGGTTGAAGTTGCAGAGAGGAGAAGGAAAACTATTGGTTTCTAGTGCTAAGGTTAGGACCAGAAGAAGGAGATCTACAAGAGAACCATATCCACCCAAAGTTTCACTCCCAGCACCTCAACTTTTATCTCCAGAAGATGATATTGAAGAGGTACAAGTTGCACGAGAAGCTAAGTTGATTGAATAAGTAAAAGTTGCTCCAGAAGTTGAGATTGAATCCATAGCCATCATGTCAGATGTTGGAGAGACTAAAGGTATTTCAGAAGAGGAATAATTCAAGAAGGCTTTCTATGACCTAACTGAGAGGGTTATGATCCTCTTTGAAGAGAGGAACACCAGGATAGTTGGATAGAGTTATAAGTCTCCATATGGAGATGGAACCTCAAAAGGAAATACGGATGAAGAGAAGGATTCAAATAGCAGTGGAGGAAAGCCTCCTCCATCTCCACCATCTTCATCATCCTCCTCATCATCTCCATTAGCATCATCTTCCACGTCCACCACAAAAAACACCCATACTCATTCAAAAACCCCAAAAGGAAAAACTCCATTACTCAAATTGGACATTAAGTTTGAACTTCCCATGTACAATGGCAAGGTAAATGCAGAGAAGTTGGACAATTGGATCCATTAATTGGAGGCTAATTATAGAATTTATAACCTACAAGAAGACGATATAAAGATCCAGTTGGCTTCATTAAGGCTAGAAGGAGCAGCACTAGTCTAGTGGGAAGCAAAGACTCAAGAGGAAATGTGAATCCATGGTAAGATATCCATTTCTTGGTTTGAGTTTATTTATTCAATTAAAATACATTTTTACCCTTTATCTTACATGAAAAAATCCATTATGAGTTTGTAAAACTTTAGGCAACTCAAGGGTCAAACAGTTCTAGAATATACCTATGAGTTTAGGAAAAGGGCTCTGTTGTTAGGAATAAACTTGAATTCCTAGGACACACTCTTGAAATACAATGGGGGTTTACATTCCTATTTGAGACATACTATCCTTATTTTTAACCCAAGCAATTTAGATGAAGTTTGTGTGCAAGCCACACATCTTGAAGAAAGGGGAAAGAATGTTCAAGAAGAGGGTAGTAAGAAGAAGCCATTCAAGGGTAAGGGAAAAGAGAAGGGAGGAAAATGGAAGGGAAAGAAGAATGCAAGTGTTAAGAAATAAGGGGAGAAAACTACATGAAAAAATTGTTCCAAAGAAAGGCATGATGAAGCCCACGGTTGGAATTACATCATGAACTAAGGCCTAAGAAACCAAAAAACAAGGGGAAATAAAATATGACTGCCACCACACAACATGATCTTGGATCCGATTCTAGTGATGATACCAAGGTTATAGCCATGGTAAAAAAGGGAAAAGAAGCCATATCAAGCACTAGTTCCTCAAATTGTCACAACAACACTCCAAATGAAGAAACAAGGATAGAGTTGTTCCATGTAAGGGTGATTTAAAATCATACAAAGATTGATGCATTATTTGACTGTGGGTCACAAGAAAAATTGATTTCAAAAGAATTGGTCAAAAATATTAACCTTGAAATTGTACCACATCATAATCCATATCCTTTGTGTTGGATATTCAAGAATGCCAATTTATAGGTTACAAGGAAATGCATATTCCGGTTTTCCATTACTACAAACTTTGTTGATGAAGTTGAGTTAGATGTGGTTCCACTTGACATTTCAGGAATTACCTTGGGAATTCCATATTTGTATGACACGAAATAGGTATTTTATCACCATGAGAACAAATATCATTTTCTCAAGGATGGGGTGGAGTATATTGTGAGATCTCACTACAAAAAGATGAATATTTCTTTAGTTAATGCAGGGCAGATGAAAAGACTAGTTAATGCAAGTAAAACATTTGTGCTTCTCATGATCAAGAAAAAGGATGATATGGAATATGAATATTTTTAAGGTTGTTATGACAAATTAAAATCTTATTTTTTTGATGTGGTAAGTCAACTTGGCGAGATGTTTCAGGAACCAAATGGGTTACCTCCCAAGAGGGGAATTCTGCATGAGATTCAGTTGTAGCCAGATGTTTCACTTACAAACGTTGGTATATGTCACATGTCAATCATGTAGAGTTTTGAAATCAAGAAAAAAATCCAAGAGTTTCTGAAAAAATGTATCATACACCCATCTACTTCGCCATGTGGTTCACCGATTGTTTTGGTACCAAAGGAGGACGGGACTTGGCGCATGTGCGTGGATTCCCGTGCACTAAATAAAATCACGGTAAAGAATTGCTATCCACTCTAATGAATTGATGATTTTATTGATCAGTTAAGGTATGAATATTATTTCACTAATCTAGACTTATGAAGTGGTTATCATCAAGTTAGAATAGCTGAAGAGGACATTTGGAAAACTGCATTTAAAACTAGACAAGGATTAATTGAGTGGCTAGTTATGTCATTTGGTCTAACCAATGCTCCAGCTACTTTCATGAGAGTTATGGATGATGTATTAATACCATTTCTAGATGAATTATTCATTATTTACTTAGATGATATTTTTATATTCAACAAATCAAGAGATGAACATGTCATGCATGTGAACAAGGTACTTGATGTCTTGAAAAAAGAGCAGTTATTTTTAAAGATGTCGAAGTGTGAGTTTGGAAAAACTTCTTTAGTGTATTTGGGACATATTTTTGGAGGTGGTGAGATGAAAATAGACCCTTCCAAGGTTGATGTCATTGTGAATTGGCCCAAGCCCAATATAATTACGAAGGTAAGAATATTTCTTGGGGCAACACAATATTGGAGGAAGTTCATTGCAAATTTCTCTTCCATTGCAACTCTCCTACATGCATTGACAAGTGTCAATAAAGTCTTCTGTTGGGGATATATGAAACAAAAACAATTTGATGCTTAAAAAAAAAATATCAACTCAACACCGATATTGGCTCTTCCGGATCTTAGACAACCATTTGAGATCAAAATAGATGCTAGTGATTACACCATGGGAGCAGTTCTCATGCAGGATATTAAACCCTTTTCGTTTCATTCTGAATTTTTTAATGGAGTTGTGGCTAACTATCCCACCTATGACAAATATTTATATTCATTGGTACAAATTGTAAATAAATGGAAGCATTATTTGGTGGGGAAGGAGACCATTATCCATACTGATCATCAGCGATTATAGTACTACAGTCACAATCAAAGTTGTAGAAATCAAGACACTTTAGATGGATGGGATTTCTACAACAATTCCATTTGGTTATCAGGTATAAAAAGAGAATCTACAATAAGGTAGCTGATATTCTCTCTAGGCCTATTGTAAATTCATCTATTATACTCAAGCACAATTTAGTTATGCATGAAAGTTACAATGAACAATATGCATATGATAGTGATTTTCAATATGTGTATGAAAGCTTGAGTCAAGGAAACCAAATTGAAGAGTTATATTATCATGTGCATAACAATTTGTTGTATCACTTAGGCAATTTATGTATTCCATAGGGATAAATAAACAATATCATAAGGGAGGTGCACACTTCATTGATTGTTGGACATTTTGGTGTAGGCAAGACGGTAGCGAATATACAAAGGTATTGTTATTGGACACACATGAGTGATAGTGTATCTCATTTCATTAGAGGATGTTCTTTGTGTGCAATAGTTAAGCCTAGAAATAGGAAACTAGGATTATACACTCCACTTCCGGTACCTTCACGTCCTTGGGAGAGTATCTCAATGGATTTTGTAGGAGGTCTTCCAATGTCAAAGAAAGGTCATGATTACTTTTATGTAGTTGTAGATAGGTTAAGAAAAATGTGTCTTTTGATGCCATGTAAAAATAAATTATACCTTAACAAATAACTCATATTTTCTTTCAAAATGTATGGGTTCATTTTGGTCTTCCTACTTCTATTGTAAGTGATTGAGATTTCGGTTTGTTGGGAATTTTTGGTTAAAATTGTGGGATATGATGGACACTAAGTTGAAGAAGAGTACAACCTTTCATCCGCAAATAGATGGTTAGGCCAAGGTGTTTAAGAGGACAGACATTCATCTTCTTAGAGGTTATTGCAGTAACATCCCAATTTGTGGGATGAATAGTTGCATTACATTCAACGTGCATATAACAGGGCAAAGCATTCTTCCACAAACACATCGCTATTTGATGCATGTCTTGGCTGCTAGCCAAGATCTCCTTTGGACTTCATCTTTGAGAAAGATGCCACTATAGATGTTCATAGTGACATAGATGAGGCAAGGAAATTCATTGAGAAAATTCGAATCATAAAGAGAAAAGGAGATTGTGTGAGAGAGTAGAGGAAACTACAACAGATCTATTGTAGGTTGTGTCTATTCATTGAGCTGTATAATATAAAGGAAGGATTGGTTGTTTATCTGCAGACGTAGCCCAAGTTGGGTGAAAAACATATAATTGTGTCTCTCTTGTTTGATATGTTTTCTATGTTTGTATTTCTACATATTTTTATATGTTCCATTGCTCTGTAATATATAATTTTATAATAGAACTTTGGTATAGAGGTTTTATTTTAATCTCCAAAAAATTGAATAGTGTCTAAGTGATGGAAAGTAGAAATTTCGTATTTTTGCAGTTGTAAATGCTTATGACTAGCCTAACCATTATTGTTTTTTTTACTTAGTAATATTTCATATGAATAAAATCCTTCATTTTAAAGGGGAATGATTTCCTTTTGGGATGTCTAAATTATTATATCATGAGTAAAAAGTTAAAGTTCCAGCGAGAGATGAACATTGAGGATGGTGTTCAATTTAAGGGGGGTGTATGTAATATCCCTCAAACTTCCATATGAAATTGGAGTAAAATAACATGTAAGGAAACCATAGTCTTTATAAATAAATATAATATAATAAATAATTAAAATTGAGACAAGAATTGACTCGGTTGTAATTCATTTAGTTGATCGAAATTTTGTTACAAGGTAATGAAATTCATCTCAGGAATAACTCGTTGAAACAAGACATCGAGCATTGGGGGAGAGACCATTGTAATGGATGTTGAGGATATGTGTTCAAAATACGAGACCTCAGTGTTGTGCAACCTTAAAAGAAAATGCAAGAGATAGATGAGTGATGGCATGATTCCTTAATACGTTCCTTTTCTGATTTTTGTTGCATAGTTTAGTGTTGATAACGTGTGGGAGCTCTAATACATAGGTAGAAAACTCTCAATATGGAATTTTACAGAGGTGAAAGACAATCAAATGGGCAGACGAAATAAGAATATACAATGAATTCTATCTCACCCCGACTCCAAAAGTAGTCTATATGATTGCTTTCATATCCCGTTGGGTGATTAAATACTGAGAAGAGGTTAGTCAAGCATACCTTGAGGTATGTGCATTTTTTTCTTGGTGAAACTTCTATGGATTCTTGTGCAAGGGACAAAGATTATGTATCTTATGTTATTTATGAGTTCTTGGAGGATGAAGATATTATTTGGAAAGGTTTGCATATTAACTTGAGAAAAAGGGGATAATATAACAATAATAATCTTGTTATATTATGAAGAAGTCATTATTATAGACTTCTTGGAAGGAAAGTTATATATATAGCTGCATGCAAAAAATGAAAATCTATTATATTAGCATTTCTATTTTTATTAATTACTGAAAAGACTTTATTGGAAAAGAATATATATATATATATATATGTGAAAAAAAACTTGTTGTTAGACATTCAAATTATTGGGAAAAAGGATACATGTTTGCATGCAAGGAATAATTATTGTGCATTTAATATAAGTTTGCATGCAAGAGAAATAACTACTATGTATTTGAGTTGTCAAAAAATAATAATGAAACTCCACACACAAAACGTTTTAAGAATTCATGGTAATTGAATGTATGTGAACTTTGATTGATATAAGATAAGAAACTCAATTATTTTTATTAAAAAAAAATATTGCATAGAATTATGTGTGGAAAGTTAGACAATTATTTTTTTTGAATTTATTCACATGATTCCTATGCATTAGCTTCCTAAAGTGAACCTCTAAGACTCTTAAAAATGAATATGTGCTTATTTTATTAGATTTTCTTGATGAGAAATATGCACAAAATATAACTATTAAGTTTGATATTTTTTTGAGGAAATAAGTTTATGTGCTTGCACAAAATAAAAATACTATGCTTGATATTTCTTGAAAAGAAATATTTTATTTTCTTGCACAAAATATAGAAATATTGTGTTTTATCTCTTGAAACGAGATATGATCTTTGAATCCATGAAAAGTACACCTATGATGTTGAAGTATTTGAAAATAAATATGGATGGAAATAATATAATTATTTTGTTAGACCTTTTGAAGAGAAACAACAATTTGTATGCAGAAATAAATTATTATTATGTTAGAACTCAGAAGAGAACCAAGTAATTGCATGCAATAAATGCATTATATTTCCTTTGGAAAAATACATATATATGCACATAAGAAATAATAACTAACACATTAGATTTATTTTAGATCAGAGCATGTATGTGCATGTACAATAGACTTTGTAAATAGCTCTATATGATGCTTTTGGGAAAGGGACTTGCATTTGCATGCACATAATACTATCTATTATGTTAGATTCCCCTCAGAAGGGGACATGCATTTGCATGCATAATAATAATAATAATAATTTATTATTATTATATTGGAAAGATTATTTAGTTACATGCACAGAGAATAATTTGAAGCGCTAACTTTCTTTGAATAAGTTTTATCACAAAAATCAAAGCTAAGATGCTAGTATTCTTTAATGAAAATGGATGGTTATAGTGGTTTTCCTTTGGAAAAGAACCTATGATTATGCGAGAAAGATCATAGTAATGTGGTATTTATTTAGACATGATTTGATAATTATTTTCTTATAATTAATGCATGAGAAATATTGTTAGAAGAAGCATGTTGCGATATTTTATTTACATTTAATGTATGCCCATGAATAGAAGTTTTTTTTTCCAAGGAAAAAATCGGCAACTTTCTATTAAAATTAATGAAAGTTACAACTTTGCAGATGCATTTAAGCATTTCGAGACGCTCAATGGGCCAGTGTGTTGAAGCACACTAGTCAATGTAGCTAGGCTACCGAAAATAAATTTACAACAAGCCCGTAGGGCTAGGCCTGTCATGCTTTCCCTTTCTCTTTTGTAGTATCTGCCAGTTCCCCGAATGTAGGGGAGAAGGAACCAGGGCTAGCTCGTCATTCCTAGTGGATTTTTCTTTCTCAGAATCTAAACTTTCTGACGCATGCAGTATTTTTTTTATCCCTGAGCTTATAGTAGAATCATGCGTGGGTTCTATCGTCGTCTCAACCGTCTGTGACATATGATTGGCTTCCATTGGTTCTTCTGCTGCTTGTTCATGGTTTCCTAATTCTTGTGCTGAATTTTTTCCCCCTCCTAGGTTTGGATTTCCCCTTCGTCTTTTGTCTCTTGTTCTGGTCCTCCTGAGGAAAATTGCCATCCCTTGGTGTAATTGAGCAGGTGTTTTGAAGGTGTCCTGATTTCCGGCATGTTCTGCACCTAAATGTTGTGTTTTCATAATCCAGATGTTGCACCCATTTTTTTTGTTTGTGTTTCAGTATGATACTTTCAAGGAAACCCTTACTGAGGTCCACTTCTACACAAATTCATGCAAAAGTGAATATTCTCTCCTCCAGTCTCTGGATACCTATTTTGATATATGTCCCCAAGCAGTTCCCAATGCCCTCTAAAACTCCTTCATTCCATAAATGGAGCAAGAGATTGTATAGCCAGACCCATACCAGCATTCTGGTTATCTCCATCATTTTGGCGTCAAAATCTGGGAACCAAGGAATTGTAAAAAGTTTGGTTGATCCCCAGAACCACGGTCCAACTCTAAGGATGATATCTCTGGCTTCTTTTGAGGTAAAATTAACTATGAAGAATCCCTTGGAACAGAGATGTATGTCACAATCCATGGTCCAGTTGGTAAAAATCCAATGGAACAACTCCATTGGTTTTGGCCAGTAGCAATTAAACCTGCATATTATCGCTTGAGTTTCAAATGTAGTCTAGTATTCCTCGGTCTCTGCTGCCTCTATGTTCAGTTCTAGAACATGGTTCATTTGCTCCACTATATATGGTTTGGGCATGTTCTCTATCTGTTCAGGTGGTGTAGCTTCTCTGCTCTTTCCCTGCAGTATATTCTTGTAGGTTGGGCCTTTCTGAACACTTGTTTTGAATATGTTGGCTCCTTTTGTCTGTCCTTGAGTTTTGTTCTAGCCAAATCTGGTCGATGTGCTTCCTCCTACAGCTCCTCCTTTAAGTCATAGAGTCAGGATTATGGAGGAATTCCTTTATATTTGATAATCTTTTAAAAGTTTTCCTTCCTATATTGTTCTTCCAGAAAAAACAAGACTCTATTTTGTGGTTGGGATTCCTGATGAGGATTGAATCTTCTGCTTCAGATCTGTGATTCGATCCAAATCTTGTACCCAAAGAATTTGGGTTTTTCTGCCTAATGTTATAAATATTTGAAAACTATTTACTACATCGTTTTTGTTTTCTTCTGCTTCTGTGTTGTGGATTTTCTTTTGGATATCCTTTATGCTGTCCCGTGCCGCAACCAGTTCGGCTCCTCTCCAAAGCCTCAATCCCAAGAAAAACAGGAGTGGAAAAGAGTAAAACATCCCACATCCCCAGCCGACAAACGAGGAAAATATTCGGCCATGGAGAGTGAACCTTAGAAAATGAAAAGCAACGTGATCTAAGTAAGGGAAGATAGTCACCTGGGGTGGGCATGCCCTTCGAATCCAGCTAGGTCAAACTTCTTTTGTGTGAATCCCAGCCCCCGTAGCTCTGCTAGAGGCCATCCACCTATGTGGGGGAGTATGGACAAATTTTCATTCGTCTTTAGGGTCGTCTGGCTCTGATCCCTTCCACCCTTGCCTCCTTTCAGAACCAGGGCTTCCTGCCCCATCTGTCTTCGATTTCCTTCTACGGGAAGGAGATCCGCCTGACCCAGCAATGTTCGCCTTCCATCCTTTGCGAGATCGAGGTGATTCCTTTCCATCAGTGTGGATCAGGATCCTTTCGTATAAGGCGTTCCACTGGAATCAAAGCCCCAACACCAGACCTGTCCCTCTTGTTTCGCCCTTCAGCAGGGTCGTCATCTCAGCAACCTCCTGCTCTAGCCTATGAAGATTCTCGATCTTGCAAATCTAGGTCGGACTTCTCTGTCCTTTTGCGTGATCGATTAACCTTCATTGTGATATCAATGTAAGGATGCATGCATGTTGGCCTTATTTGGTGTATACATGTGCATGTGGATGGGTTTCTTCTAGGTTAGACCCATCTTGTAAACTTATCTAGTGGAAGTTTTGTTGGATCCCGCTTGCTTTAATGAGGTATGGCAACTATATTTGGATCTGAGTGCTCGTGCCCACCCCCCTCGACAGACTAATAGGTATCGAGCCATTGCCGTTTGTAGGGAGGTGATCGCTCGAGCCTGCGGTGGCCATGACAACTAGAGAAAGCCAATACCTAGCTTCTATTTCTCTCACTATGCCCATGAACAGATGTTGATCACTATTAAATATTTATTATTTGTTGATTAATACTTTATGTAATGATGATATCAAATTTTGCTAACGATAACAATGACAAGAAAGGAAAGGATAGATTATGTTTAACGTTGTGGCAAGTGAAGAACTAATGGTCCATGCAAATGTGTGTGAGGTATAAGATGGTCCACTCATGGAATAACGAGGCCACAAAAATATAGAGATTGAATATTTATGAGTAAATGTCATGATGATTGTAATAGATTTTACGTGAATATGTTGTATTTAAATGATATTTCCTTATAATATTTTATGAAAATGGTTAAGGAAAGAGCTCCTTATAAGCCATTGAGTGAGGGGTGAACACCCTCACGATTGTTTAATAATTAAATTAATCATGTGTTAGTTTTCACCATATAGGGTTTTATATCAATGTCTAATGATGCAGTTTCATGTTGTGCTACTTTTATGATGTGGATTCCTTACATGATATGATGTTTATAATATCAATTATATGATTAACTAATGTAGTTAAAGGAATCGTGAAAATGATGCAAGATTACATCAGAAAGTTTATGTTAATATGCTACAATAATGGTTATTAAGAGTTATGCAACTTACTATTCCATTACTAAAATTTTACTAAAATTACTATATGTAAAGATGAAGATTGTATATAATAATTAATAAAGAATCTGAAATAGTAATTTAGATAGTACCTATAAATAGATTATGTAATTTTTTATATATATATAATTGGGCCTTGTTAATAATATCAATTTCCAATGCACTTAATAAAAAAACTACACCACTCTTTTATATACATTTTTGTCTACAACTACATCACTTACTTACGCTATTCCTACATAATTGACTGCATAATATATCATAAATATTTATCCACGAACGAATATGTGATAAATATTTATAATGAATATTTATATCATGAAAGTGACTCTTCATGAAAAGCTTTACTCCACAAAGCAACCCACTAGGAAAGAGGGCATAAGTACAATTATGCTCATAAATAATTTTCATTTGTAATATTTTAATGTGAAAGTTAGATATAAGAGTCATGTTCCAATTGAATTGTTTTCGAAAAAATAAATCACTTTGTATTACACAACAAAGTATAATGTATAAGAATTAGTTTTTATTTATAAAGGTTAAATTTAGTTTTCAAATATTTTTAGGTTGAGTTTGTTATCTTCTTAACCTTTCTTAAAGAAAATAAATGTAATAATTTTACTTCATATTTTTTATAATTATTAAAACTCTTACTTATTATAAGAGTGAATGTAATAGTTGTATTTTAATTTTTCTATAATTATGTAAAATAATAATTTATGAAATTATTTTAATATTAAAAAAATTAAAATTTGATATATATTATTATTTTTTTAACGTTTATATAGATATATTTTTTTTCAATATTAAATATATATGATGTATAATTTTCACTTTTAATTTTATATTATAAAATTTTTAGTCATAAAAACTTTTTATTTATAAATAATTATAATTTTTTCTACATAATTTTTAAAAATGTTTTAAACTAAATCTTTCTGAAAATTACATGAGAAATTTTAGAACCGATGCATTTCGAATTAATGACTGTAGTTGATCATGATATTTGATCATGATAGTCAGTAGTTCGAAACGCATTTGTTCTAAAATTTCTCATGTGATTTCTAGGAAGATTTATTTTAATATGATATGGATCACAGAAGCTTACACTCTCAAATGTTTTAAACTGTTATGAAAATATTTTTTAAATATCTCTTGATTGTGTATGTTTTAAATATATATAAATTGATGTTTTTTTATTGTTAGATTAAGAAAAGAAAATTAATTATATAACTATAAAATCTAATGAACTTGGAAAACAATTTCTGATTAAATATTTGTTATTTGATTTAACATATTAAAAAAAAATAGTATGTTGGGAATTGAAGCAGTGACTTAACATTTAAAAATTTCTTAAGAGTGCACATGATTACTATCTCTCTAAAACCCTTTAAACAACATATTTAAAACAATAAAAATTAACAAAAAAGAAAATTATATTATTATTATAAAAAAATAATTATAAAAAAGACTATATACATTATTATTTTTTAGGTCTATTTGCAAGACCCCTTGGAGCCATAGAATCTCTCAAATTTATGATTCTAAGTAGGTGGACTCCACATGAGTTTTAACCACTGTAACCATCATCATTATCATCTTCTAGAAAAATTTTAGGTTCACCCTTTTCCAACTACTTAGTAAGTGGTTCCATAAAGATAGATAGTTTAACTAAAAGATAAAATAAATATAATGGAAATGCAACAATTAAATCAAATAAATAATATTATATAAAAAACCCACTAAATTAAAATTAAAAAAAAGAAGAAGAGAAAACCAATAAAACTAAAAATAACAATAATTAAAGAATAAAAAATTATAATGAACCATATTTGTAATAAAATAATAATAAGATAGATATTTTAATTTAAATGAAAAACAAATAAAAAAAACCTTAATAGGAAAATATAAACATTTTCAATTTATAATAAATAAATAATTCAATACAACTAAATAATAATTTTTTTTTTTAAATTTTGAATTAATTATTTATTTAATATAAAATTTTAGATACTATATTGATTGAGAGTGTAAACGTCTCTCATATATATCTATTTTATTAGAAATTTTTTAGAAAATCACATTATTATTTGAGAAGCCAATTTGTTTAGAACAAATCAGTGTAATTCATCATCACGAGATTAATAACAATGTGATTTTAATTCTCAGTATAGTTCATCATAGGAAATTAATGATAATGTGATGTTAAGAAATATTTTTGATAAAAATATATATTAAATCTATATCTAAATACTATATATTTAATTTTTATATAATGGATATTTTAATGAAGAAAAAAATAATAATAAAGAAATAAAATATTTTGATTTTTTAATTATTTATTATTTTTATCTTGAAATAATTATTTATCTATTTAAAAAATAAAAAAATTAAAAAAATTAATATTTCTTAATAAATAAACTAATAAAATTTTATATGAAAAAAAACCAAGAAATATAAAATATGTAAATTCCAAGAAATAACAAGGAAACTAATATATTGCCAAGGAATAAAGTTTATATACCATGTCTTTAAAAGGTTGAGTATTCTCCCAACTAAAAGCCTCTAGAGTCATGCCAGTTTGAGATATATCCCTCTACTCATAGAGCTTATCCCTTGGCTAAAGGAACCCTAATCCCTTCATTGGAGGATCTCATCCCTCTCTTGATGGATCTGAAACCTCCTAAATCACTCTATAAATTGCGCTGAAGTTTTAGGTTTGAGGGTAGTTGTTGGAAGATTCTGAGTTAGTAATTGGCACATACAGAGATACTCAGTTGGTATGAGTTGATTGTACATTGAAGATCACACCTTTGTACACAAGAATTCATGTTAGTCATTCTAGAGAGGAAGTCTTGTCAAACCGAGGATACGATTGCCTGGACATATGGGAGAAATATATACAACATCAAGGCTGAGGTTGTAAGATTGATATTTTTTAATTGTGATAATACATATGGATCTCCTTTTCTCATTTTTTTGTTTTTGAATTCATTGAAATGATGTCAATACTTAGTCTCTTTGATCACTAAGTTGAACTGGTAATTTTTATTATTATATAATGCAGGTGATTTGATCCTTTGCATTGTTTGTGATTACAGGTTCTTATTAGCATTGAAGTATTTTTTTGGAGTGAAAGGAAAAAGGCTACTTCAAACGTCTCGTTGAAAGGTAGGAGCATAACCTCCTCATTTCTAAGTTATAATAATCTTAATGCAAATAGTTTAGAGAAATAGGTATTCAAATGGTTGTTTGTTTCTAGTTACCTATTGGGGTACTAGGGAGATCGCTCTTGTCCGCAAGAGGGATTAATATAGAAAACAAATAAGTGACTCCATTAGGATAAACAAGCTTAATTTTCCTTTGATTTTGTTTAGTTTGACATTCCATCTTTCCTAGTTTAACTTTTATGAGTGTGGTTGGGTATATAACCTTTTAGATTCTCTGAACCAGAAAGAATTAATTTTTTTTTCCAACTTTTCTCTACCCTGTGTGGTTTTCTATAAAAAAATAGAGCACAAATCTACACAATTTTCCAGTTTAGTTTAGTGCACATGCGCATTGGTTTGCACTGAAACTCGTACACCTCCTCGGAAATTTTGAAAATTTTAAGATTTTCTCTTCTAGAGTCAGATAACCAATTTATTAAGGTTTAACTTGATCTATACCAACTCTCAGAGTCTGTCTATGAACTCTTCCTAAACACCTTAGAATTTTTTTTGATAAATCATCCTTTTTGCATAATTCAGTTAGGGTTTTCCCTAGTTTGATGTATTGTTCTTTTTTGAAAATAGATACATTGCCAAAGATAATTGGTTTTTTGTTATTTCCTTCTTGAGCCACCAGGATTCTTGCTAGCCTTACTTGTTTGAGTATTTTTTGCTTGCTCGTTTGCAAAAAGGAAAAACTTCTATATTTCTGGTGTGATTTGTCTCAAACTAGTCTTTTATGCTTCCATTTCTACTAGTTCAAGTGGAAAACATTTTAGTTTTATTTGAACTAAGAGAAATCATCAAAAGACACTCATAGGTATCTTAGTTAGGATTGCTACTTAAGAGCTTTGATTTTCGTCGAAGTTTTTACACTTTTTAGGGTTTTTATAAGTTGCTTTTCTTTTGAGAATTGTTTGTTCATCAAAATTCTAGTTTTTTGCTTTGTAAAAAATGAAATGTTTCATCATAAAAGAGATAATGGTCATGATAGGAAATGAAATTGTTTTCCTAATAAATAAAAAAATCTTATGTGAAGTTTTAGGAAGCTTGTACTTTTTGAGTCCATAGGTCCTTCAACTTTCTCTTAAATATAAATTCAACTAAATAAAGAGTTGCATTTTCATATTGATGCATTTAGAGTATTTTGAGTTAGGTCACAATATCATCAAGTTTCATCTCCATACCCCTCTGCGTAAATAACATCCAAATCAATACAACGCTTAACAAAATTGATTTAGATATTTTTTACATTTTCTAGGGTGTATTCTAGCAATTTAGCTTAAGGATAGTGATTTGGAATAGCTTGTAATTAACATTCAAAAGCAGATAAAACAAACAAGTAGCATATTGTGGTAGGGAAAACCCAATTGCTGCATTTGTGCTCTGGGAAGCTCTTCTTAAAATACTCAAGCATGAGGTTATGTCAAACCCCGTGAGGTAATCATACCTACTTAATTGGCGAAGATAGAAGATGTGCATGTAATACAAATGGTAAACCTAAGATTAACCATTGTTGAGGAGCCTAGGATCACTTGTTAGAAAACCTCGAATTTACCATGTTGAGGAGCTTTTAAGGGGATTGAGCTTTGATACTCTACCCTTGCGTGTATATCCTGCCACAGACTATTCCCCCAAGTTTAATTATCTCAGTTGGTGACCTTAGTGGCCATAATATTTAGGATTTTTCCCAAGGTGAGGGTGGTGGGAAGGTCCCACTGTACCTGGAGTAGACATTGACTAGACTCACTTGGACTTTCCGGAGGGTACTCTTCACTTCGAGATGGCATAGTGAAGTTACTTGCACTGTATTGTTTCATTAGGCAGGTTGTCAGGGTAATTGTCCAACCACCAGTTTTCCACGTTAATCTCCATGATGTTAGATTTCATCACCAACTAGTGTTTTTATTGTGGAAACATACTGCTTGTGTGTGGATTGTCTCTTAGATTTTTCAGGCGCGTGTTTATTTGTTTATTTTTTAGAGGCCTTAGGTGTGATTTTTTTTTATTTTTTTTATTTTGTGTGTTAAAGAAATTAACCGTGGCTGAATTACCAAGACATTCACCTAGAATGCAAGGGAAACCCATTGAATATACACCCAGTCAATTTGTCAAAACTGAAAGAGTTCAATCATGAAGAAACAGGTCCGCAGAACAAGGAGAAAAAATTGATTGTAATACATCCTGATTTCGAATGTAATCAACCTCAGATAATTGAAAAAGATAAGGAACAACCAGAAATTTCCAAATTTATTACAGTTAAATCTATTATTGGTGAGAAGTTAGATATGCAACTCACTGAACCTGAAGTATCTGAGACTGAATCTGATTCCACTTCATCTAAGTCACCTTCGGATCTCATAGCCCCGACTCCTGGTCATCCTCGTTCACCTCAAGTAAAGCTTCTCATCACTGATAATCTTCGTCCTAGCCTTATTAGCATTGAAGAGATATCTGACGTGGAAGAAGATATTACACTTCCCTCTTGTCAAGAATCTTTAGATCTAAGGTTTATTGAATTTATTTACCCTTTCATTCCTTTTAGACTGGATCCTTCGTATCATCAATTTACCAATTTTCTACATAGCTCTAGTTACACTCAGCCACCATGCTAAATACCATTCTACTCTTTACCCAGAAATAGTAACATGGCTTATCAAAGCATGTCGACTGAGTCATCTATGTTTTCTTCTTCAACTAAATTTTTTTTGTATGGCGGTCCTTCTGTTCTTGCTGGGTACCAGTTGCTTTCCGGCACTTTCTCAGGAGCATCTCCATTCTCTACGACTTCTACCATGTCAACTAGTTTGTTTGAGTCTACCACCGAACCTTTGACAAAAGAACATGTTTATATGTTTCCAGGAATATCCCTCAAGCTAGTTCACAAGGTGGCTACATAGCGGCTGGGGAGCAACAGCCTCTCCAAGGGTAACAGTCTCTCTAGGGACAACATCCTCTCCAAGGGAAACAACCTTTTCAAGGGCAGAAAAGTTTTCAACAGTAGTTGTCTTTTCAAGGAGGACAACCTTTCACTAGAACCTATCCCCCGGTTGTAGGGAAAAATATTCCTCGTAATTATCAAAGTTATGTTCCCAATGCCTCAAACTAGTTATGGTCAACCTTATGCATCACAACCTTTAATGGGAACTCCTTACCCAGGGATAAATACTATGTGGAACCCATTGTTTACTCAATAGTCTTTGCAACCTACATTTCAAGTACCTTATAATCAAATTGCTCATCCAACTGAACAATTTGGTTTTACCCAAGTCCAACAACTTGTTCAAGGTGCACTTCAAATTACCCCACAAGTATCTATGTCAAGTAGTCAGCAAGCTGGTCCGAGTACTCCTAGTACTCCTATCGAATTTTCTATGCAAAATTTTGTTCAACAACCAAGTACACCTATCCCAGGAGTTTCTCATATCCTTATTATTACGACCCTACAAATGACAATGCCAACTGTTAGACAGGCGATTCCTCATATTACTACTCATCAAACTAGACCTACAGTCCATTCGGTTCCTCAAAAATCTATGGGAAAACCTAGTGCAATGACTATACAAACATTTCTACCTTTTTCAATTCAAAATTTTCAAGGACAACCCTTTGTTGGTCAATCTGGTCAAGGGAAACCTTTTATAGGACTGACTATTCAGGGACAACCTTCAGCAGGTCAACCTTTTCAAGGTCAGTTTGTTCAAAGTCAACCATTTCAAGGGAAATTATAATATGGAAAAATGGGACAAAATATAGTTTATCAGAGCCAACCATACCCTGGTTATACATATAAAATACCATCTCAACCTCAACTTGGTATGGCTAACCGTGGATACCCTGGAGGTATACCAATTCCAACTGCTCAGGCTATCCCAGTTTTTCCTAGATATCCTCCTCCAGTTATTGCCATTGTCCCTCAAGGTTATCATTTTGCTCAACAAGACCCTAACAGGTGGTTACCATTCATTGCAACTTTGGATTTACTGGACTTGTCTCGACTAACGAATGATCCAATTTACTATCTTTTTTTTTTGGCCAGCAATGCCTACTAAGTTTCCTAGTGACATTCCAAAGTTTGAAGGAAAATCAGAAGAGGACCTCTTGAATTATGTGATGAATTATCATCTTTGGTGTGTATCCAATTCTTTTATTGATGATTCAATCGGTTGGAGAATTTTTCAAAGAACTTTGATTAGCTTAGCCGCAAAGTGGCACATTTAATTACCATGAGGCTCTTTCAACAATTTCAATGCTTTAGCAACAACCTTCCTGAACCATTTTTAGTTACCAGTCTGTTATGATAATGGCACAGAAATTTTGACTTCGTTAAAAAAAAGTACGTCTATGTACATTTTAGATCACATACACAGATGGCAACATAGAAGCTGCTAAGTCAAAGTTTTCATTCTGGTCAAATTCTGGCTGAATGGTCCATTGAAGCATTACTTCCTAAGATTAATGAATGTGTAGCTAAAGGAGGCATTGTAACAGAAGATCAGATCATTGCTCAAGCCCAGTATCTGGACCTTGTTTACACACAGACCAATACTTTTTATGAAAATATTCCTGATTTACCACACCTAGGTCAACTCATTGCAACTCCTTTTGGTTATCATCTCGCCGATGGTGTAATTGGTACAGTTAATACGTTAAAGAGTAGGAAGAAATCATCTAAATCTAATTCTCCAATCATAACTCTACCAGATTCACCTAAAGGAGATCCTTCCCTAGAAACTTCTGCCGAGATTCATGTCCTAGACTCATCTATAGCCAAAGCTAAATCATTCGGAAATAAGAAGAAGGGGAAGGGTAAAAATAAACAAAACGGTTCTCCCAAAGAGAAAGTAGAAAAAACTGAACCATTTGACAAAAAACAGAAACCTCGTAATCCTTGTCTTATTTGTGATGAGGATCACTACACCAAAGAGTTCCCAGGGATAATTTTAAGGATGGAAAATTATCTTGAAGATTAAAAAATTGGCAAATCTCACTAGTCCCTAATATGTAGACTATAAAATTTTTATTGATGTATTGTAAAAAAATTCAAATTTATAATGATATTATATATATCGTCTATATAATGTTGGCGATTTTTAACATAAAATAATTTTATATTGTAAAATTTGGGCGAATCGTTGTTATAAAAAAATGGAAATTGGCGAATCTTTTTTTTGGAAAAACCATCGAAAATTAGCCCACTTGCGAATATTAGCCCCTAAAATTTTCCATCGGATCGAGGTATCCGAAATTTTCAAATATTCACCCACACCCATTGTCCTGAAAGATCCTTTTCCATCACAAGGTAGAAAAATTATTGGATCTTCTTCCAATTCATCAACGGATATCCTCATGATGTCCCAAGTCATGGTTGCCACGTGATCTCAAGACTATGGATCTCAGAGTCCTGTAACTGGACAGGAAACTAAATCATCCAGTAAACCTCCAATATCAACTATTCCTATTTCTGAACCATTACACATCGATAAATCTAATCTTGATTTAGCGATTAAATTGGTTGCAAAAGGTGTACTTCAAAAATCAGCTTTCAACCCACATGAGATAGTTGCTTATAATTACAATATTGTTGAAGATTTGGCCATATCCCCTTCAAGAATGTTGACCCTCGAGGTGTTGCAAGCTTTTCTAGCTCAGAGGAAATTACTATTATCAGATTTAGGAGTGATTGATCCTCAAGAATCTAATCTTATTGTCTTTGATCTCGAGAACTTGTACCTAGACTCCCATATCAAATGGATTTTCAAATTCTAGTTTTAGTCAAATCTACGTGATTTTTTTGCATAGTAATTGATGAGGGAGCATCTATGTGCATTATGTCCTTAGCTTGTTGGAAAACTCTTGGTTCTCCATCGATCAATCAATCACCCAAGATTTTAGAAAACTTATATGGCATTAGGGGAATTTTGAGGTCTAAAATGGGCCTCATAAGAAAAATGTACAACAAAAATAAACTTTATAACAACCAATAGGATTCAAGATGATGATGTCAACCATGGGGGATGATTCACCATTTTTTAAATAAAAGGGTAAAAATATTAACAAATAATAAAATAATAAAACTACTTTTTCAACTCGTATTTTCAACTTATCTCCCAAAATTTTTACTCAAATTTCAAGCGAGAGTACTCGTTGGATGCAAAATTTAATTCCTCATCCAAGGAGTACCCATGTTGCATACTTTCGATGAACTCTACTGCACGAAAAACGAGAAATACATAAAAAATGTGATTGTAATCACATTTTTTTATGTATTTCTCATTTTTCGTGTAGTAGGACCCATCAAAAGTATGCAACATGGGTACTCCTTGGATGGGGAATTAAATTTCGCATCCAACGAGTACTCCCACTCGAAATTTGAGTAAACAATTTGGGAGATAAGTTGAAAATATGAGTTAAAAAAGTAGTTTTTCCATTTTTCCCTCTAAAATTTGATGATGTCATCAAATCTTATTTGATTTTTTCCACTATTATTTTATAATTTCCTTAGGAGGACCATTTTAGACCTGAAAATTCCCCTAATGGAAGAGGTTTTCGTCCATTTGGAATACTCTAGGAACTACCTATAGAGGTAGAAGGAGAAGCTATAACGCTTGAGGTGGAAGTTGTTGATTCCCCTCTTGATTACAACCTTATTTTAGGTCAAAGTTGGTCTTAGGATATGACTATTGTGGTTTCATCAGTATTTTGACTGATCATGTTTCCTCATAAAGGAAATATTGTTAAAATCGATCAGTTTTCTTGCTTCACTTCAGACCCTACCTCTACATATAGTTTCCAACATGTCAAAAAAATGATTATCCCTTATGAAGATGTTAGGGTAGGACTAGTTAAATATTTCACTCTTATGGGAACTTTTTTTGTACATCCTCCTAACGTACCTCGAAATATTTCCCATATCAATATGATTACATCAATCAAAATGCCATTTGATGACACATGGAATGTTCATTTAGAATATCAATTGAACTCTTACCATGGAGAGATGCCTTTAAGTCCATATGAATTGACATATGTAGTGATACAATCATTGTCTAACATTTCATCAACTAATATTAATCAAATGAATGTGGTCACTGAAGAGAATTATTCTTTATAAAGCCAGCCATGACATCATTTTCTAATCCTTTTCAACAAATGTTTTCAATTAATGAAAATATCCGAGAAACCTTTTCATTGGATGAGTTACCATGGGACAATCTTCATTATCGATCTTCTTTTTTACCTGACCTTGATAGACTCCAAAATGAATTTTCATACATCTTTTAGATTGATTATGTGGAGGAACCTCAAAATCCTATGTCCATTCTTCATTCTGATTATGAGAAATGGTTAGGAAATATTTCTACCACAATTCCCATTGACATATCAATCAAATGAGGGAAAACTAAAAACATTCATATAGGCACTTCTTGCTCAATTGAAGAGATCAACATGTACAAAGCCCTATTTTAGGAATTCTGAGACATTTTTGCTTGGTCTTATGAAGAAACGCTAGGTATTGATCCTAATATTGAATTCACTAAATTAAGACATACCTGGATGCTAAACCTATTAGATAGAGATTAGGTCTGACACATCCGTGAAAAGCTTCTACAATTAAAGTTGAAGTTGAAAAACTACTTCCTGCAGAATTTATTTATCCTATTCCTTTCACGGATTGGGTATCTAATATAGTTCCAGTAACCAAGAAACAAGGGACTATAAGAGTATGTGTCGATTATAGGGATATTAACAAGGCCTGCCTTAAAGAAAATTATCCTACCCCTTACATCGATCAAATTGTTGATGATTGTGCTCGAAACAAAATTTTTTCGTTTATGGATAGATTTTTTGGCTACAATCAAATAACATACTCCCTTTTGATCAGTCCAAGGAAACATTTATATGTCCATGAGGAACATTTGCATACTGTAAATTAGCTTTTGGACTGAAAAATGTTGGCACAAATTTTTAAAGAGCTATGTCTAACGCATTTCAATATATCAAACACATTGTGCAACCCTACTTGGATGACTTACCTACTCATTATTTACATAGACAATATCATCCTACACATTGACATGTCATCTTAATGCGATGTAGGCATTACAACATTCATTTGAATCCACACAAACATGTTTTTTATGTACAATCAAGACACTTAATTGTGTTCATTATTTCAAAGTAAGGCATTCGTGTTGACACATTGAAGGTTGAGGCCATTGTTAATTTACCTCCTCCTTTCATTCTTCGCCAACTCTAGAGTTTGCAAGGGAAAGAAAACTTTCTACATTGTTTTATCGTGAACTATGTAGAGTTGACTAAAGGTTTCACTCGGTTATTGACAAAGGATGTTCCATTCATCTGGGATGATTTTGCCGATAAAAATTTTGATGCACTCAAACACGCGTTGACCCATACATCATTGTTTCATCCACTTGATTATCACCGAGATTACTTTTTGTATTTAGTTACATCTAATTCCTCGATTGGAATGGTTTTAGTTCAAGAGGATGACTCCAACAATGAACATGTGATTTATTACCTAAGTCGGAATCTCACTCCGACAGAGATCAATTATTCGCATGTGGATAAATTTTCCTTAGTAGTTTTTCAAGTTGTCCAACAATTCTATCATTACATATTGTTACGTAAAACCATAGTGATATCTAATTGCAACCCTATGATCTACAATTTGACGAAACAATTTCTTGGGGGAAAATACTCTAAATGGATAGTTATCCTACAAGAGTTTTATTTGGAGTTCGAGAAATCCAAGTCTAAGAAATCACTGGTTTTTGCTGAACTTATGTGTGATTTTCCCTACACTGAATTAGAAACAGTGGCACGGGACCATCTTGCTGATGAATCTTTGTTTCTAATTAGTACATTAGATCCTTGGTATGGAGATATCATTATATATCTTCAAACCCAAACTTTTCGACTAGACCTTTCATGATCTGATCGACATAGAATACGATACCAATCTCAACAACACCATATTGTTGGTGACACTCTTTATCACTGTGTTACCGATTTTGTTTTTTGACGTTGTATAACTCACGAAGAATCCGAAAGGGTATTAAATGACTACCATTTTGGAGCATGTGGTGGTCATATTTCTGGGTTTGCCACATCCCAAAAGATATTGTGTGTTGGCTATTTACGGTCATCACTATTCAAATATTGTATTATTGCAGTTAGAAAATGCCACAATTGCCAAATTTTTTATCAAAAGATGTGTGCGCCTTCAACTCCTCTTCACCCAATCATTGTTTTTATTCCTTTCACAAAATGGGGCATCGATTTCGTCACATGTAACCCTCACTCTGCCAGGGGGCATGGGTATATTATTCTCGTTGTATATTACTTTACCAAATGGGCCAAGGCGATGCCTACATTCACGGCTGATGGAAAAGATGCAGTAATTTTCATATTCAATCACGTGATTGCATGGTTTGGTGTCCCTCAAGCTATCATTACAAACCATGGTAGCCAATTTCGAAATATTGTGATGACTGAACTTTCTGCTCAACCTGATCTATGCCATGATAATTCTACACCATATTACCCATAGTCCAATGGCCAAGCTAAGATTGTCAACAAGGTTTTAACCAACATGATTAAACAGATTATAGGAAGTCACAAAAAAAATTGGCATACCATGATTTTTTCTGCATTGTAGCCATAGCGCACCTCTGAAAAAACATCCACAGGGTTTACTCCATTTCAACTCATTTACGGTTTGGAAGTTGTGTACCCATTGAATGTGAAATATCGTCATTCAAATTAGCCATTGAGATATTACCAACTACCTCTGAAAAGGAGAAACTCTTCTGATACCTATCACAGTTAGATGAGACTTGTCACACCGCTAAATTAGTTTCCGAAGCTCATGAAAAATGTGTTAAGGCTCTCTATGATCAAATCATTAACCCTCGTATCTATTCGGAAGGTGACCTATTTTTAGTATGTGATCAAGCTCATGACAAACTAGGTGTTGGTAAATTCACACCAATGTGGCATGGTACTTATATTGTTAAGCGTGTGCTTGCAAAAGGGGCCTATGAGTTAATTAATTATGACGAAGTCTCTTTTAGATAAGCCCAAAAATGGCCTTTATCTCAAGAGATATTATGCATGATTTTTCATTTGAAGATCATTTTTGTACACTAGTTACATTTTAGAACAGTGTGTCTTAGATTAGAAAAGTGTGCCTTATATTATTTATTTTTCTCAACGAGTTTTCACTACTTTTGTTGCTTATCTTGATTACTCCTTATACTACAAATTTCAACGTTCCTTCAGACTTAAATTGGCTTTGCTGATGATGCCTGTCATAGTACATGGAACATTTCTTCCACTGCTTGGGTTATCTATTCACCCACAGATGAGTTAGTTTCTATTCATGGGATTTGCCTCGATCAAACAAAAAACAATATTCCAGAATATAGCACAGTCATTGAGTTATTATCTAATTCCATTTCATTTGGAATTTGACGTTTTATTGTTAGGTTAGATTCACAACTCATTGTATTACATTTAAATGGTGTTTATGCTATCAGAAATTCGTCTTTGTTAAGAATCTTTTTAAGGGTTCGTATCTTGGAAAGATAGTTTGATTACATTGAATATAAAAAAATATCATGAAATTTAAATATATTGGCTTATGCATTAGCTAATCAAGTTTTAAATAGACATTTGAGGCATTTAAAGTAAAACAAAACAATATTTAATCCATGTTGAACAAGATACTCAGAGATCGAAAGTAGTAATATCATTAGGTCAAAATAGTTGTATGTCAAAATATATCACATTATCTATAATCATAGGTTTCAAACACCTCATTATCTAAATATATTGATAAAAAAAACAAAATGCCAATCTAGATCGACCATCAGCTATCCATGATGATGATCATGGTAGAAAAGTATAGCACGCACCACCCTACACAGATATTGTCTGAATGGACCTGGAACCCTGGTCACATGTCTCTGGAGCTTGAGAGGTAGATCATTCATCCTAGTATATGGGATGTCAATAGTAAACCTCTCTAGGCTGTGTTCTAGCTCTGCAAGAGCCTCTGCTGCATCAGTTAGTGGTAGACCTACTCCTATAGGTTGTGTGTCTCGTCTGTCAAAACGGGGAAGTACCGTTGGTCGTGTTGGGCCAACATCTGCATTTTAATATTTTTATCAGTATTGGATGATAAAATATCAAATAAAAATTACATTAAAAAAACCTAAAATTTATATCTCTTACCTCATGCATCCCACTGTGTTCCTGGTGGAAGTGATGTGTCAGGGTCACCCCTAAAATCTACCACTGCGTAAGGAAAATTCTCAAACATGAAGATTTGGTTCCTGAGCCATATAAAAAACTGAGGAGTATATCAAACCACAGTACCACCATCACCACCGTAGAGAGCCATCAATGAAACCCATCGCAACATGTGTGGTTCCCTCGGTCCTGTTGGATCCACTAGTGACTACTAAGGTGCTAAGAGTGGAATCCTCTCCAATCGAAAGATATAGGAATGGCTCCATAGCCAAAGTTCTTCAAATTCCCATTCTTTTCTCTCGTGTGTTGGGCTTTCATGTTGACCACCACTCCTTCGCACCAGTTCAAAATTGTTCCCTTGGAACACTCAACAACATTCTGCATTTGTGCTTTGGTATCCACATGTGGAGCTGCACTGCGACAAAATTGAGTAACTGTAAAATCAATGATTTTAAGGTCTAGTCGCACAATGGTTTTGATGTAAATGCGACCATCCTTCAGATCTAAATCTTGGGTGTAATACTAAGCCATATAAGATGCAACGGGAAGTCCCCCTGGTTGTGTCCCAAATAAGGAAATGTTTCTTCCTCTGCGAGGTAATCCGGTGAGGAAATAAATATCCTCTAGCTCGATCACAAGCCTATGTTCCCATATTATGAAGCACTATTCTTGGACATCCCAATCATTGACCAATTAGGTCATGAGTTCCACCTGTGCTTTCATTCATTTTGCTTCCCAGAATTTATACAAACCACAATTCTTCAGCACACAAAGCATTGTTGGATCATCCATGGCTTCATTATAATGCTGCTCATGCTCTCTTTCTCTCCACTCTAACATGATTTCTTTCCTGCAAACAAGAATTTAGGAATATTAGAAAACATTAGAGAGAAATTGGATAATTTTTTATGGGTAGAAATGTAGTTTTGAAAACCTCGTGGCACTTGTGTGGTTTTTATTCATACACAATGCATTTTTATGCATGATTTATGTATAAAAACTGCAGCAGCCCGGTGATTTTTTATATTAAAACAATCAAGGTATGCATGTTCTGCCACGAAAACCTGCGCACCCGCAAGTGCAGATTCTAAAACCTTGTTTCCTCATAAAAAATAACCTAAAATATTAAATTGAACTAAATGGATGAAAAGAAATATAATGAAGAGATGAAATACCTGGAACTAACGGTTCTCAAAATGCTTGACTGGTTCTCCTGATCTTTGCTCTGGAAGGTTTATGGTAAAAAAAAATTTTCTCTGCGCTAAAAATCAAAACGTAAAAATGGTTTGTTCTAACCAATTTTTTTAGGTTTTAATGAATAAAATAATATTATTTTGTTTATTTTCACCTTTAGAAGTTAAATTTTGAATGTTTTTCCATGATTGAGAGCAAATTATTGTAATTTTTTGAGTTTTTGTGCAGGGAATAGGTTATGTTTGAAAATGAATCATTTTGACAATGAGTAGACTTTTATCACTTTTTCGGGCTCTTAAAAAATACAAAAAAGCAAAACCCTGGAGTCCTCTTTTAAGCCCTTTTCAGACTCTCTAAACATAAAACTATGGTTGAGCACTTGACTATTCGAACTCGTTAAAATAAATGAACAATCGTCTATTCAATAGAAGTTTACCCCTTTTTCGGACTGAATTAGACTATTTACGAAAAGGTATACATTGACTAAGCATGGTCAACAGATTTCTCTCCTACATTATTTTATTCTTTTTCAAGTTTGAGAGACTAAATTTACCAATATAGAGTTTACTTATGTTTTTCTTCTAACTTCCTAAAACTGAAAAACATTGAGTTAATCCCATGATGGACTCGTTAAAACTAAACAGTGTAGGACTTGTCTATTAGAACAGGACCGAACCACTCCTTCTTAGGGTTTGTTAAAAACACTAAGATGGACTTGTCTGAAGGACGAGCTTATACGACAAGCAAATGTTATCCTCCTCAATCTTGAAAAAAAATAAAGAGGTACTTTCCAGTAATGGTGGGGGAAAAAGTGAGAAAAATAATCCATTTTTTATTCTTGTTTGAAAAGCAGCATGTCTCTCTTGAACACGACACTTTTTCGCACTGATGTTTGGGTTGGGTAATACTTTTTTCTTACATTTAATCACACCTCATTGAAAATCTTCAACCATTTTTTGGTATTATCTCTAAGTCAAATGTTGCCAAGTCATTTACAATGTCATAATGTGTTCAAGAGAAAGTACAACTTCAAATTCACCATTCATTGCAAACATTTGTCTCCATTCACATTAACCATCCCTAAGTTAATCCTTGCAAAATATTTCTTCAAAACTTGACCTAGTGGTTTCATGTCTAGGCCCTCCTATGACGGATCACTTTCTATCGACATAGGCTCATTATCTAGAAATTTGATTTAGAATCCTATCAATACCTTGGAATCTGCATGCCCTAATGGTAGGTTTCTCACCTTCGACGATAGGTGTTCATCATTGAACTTCAATCGAATTATTCTATGAGTGTTCGATTGAAAATCATCCAATAGATTTTACTAAAGTACTTTGAGAGCCATTGTCATTATTGGTGGTTTCTCTCATACTTTTTAACGTTTTTCATTATTGATCGATAATCAAGTGGTTTCTACCATGTTTGACTTCAACACAATCAATCACGATAGATTCATAATAGTTTGAGAAATGGAAATCAAGACCCTGGATCTAGTCTCAACCATCTAGGCTGCGAGGAGTTATGTATTCATGATACAATATACTTCTTTATAATAGATGGTTGTTCCCATAGTGTGTCTAATTTTTTATTTAATGCTAAATTCATATATGTATCTGAACATTAGTTTTTCTCTAAGTATGGGAATGCCTACCTTAGTGATGATTATATATATTTACATTGAATGTTTCTTACAAGTTTTCAACTAGTGTCTCCAATCCAATCCTTGGAATGATAAAGCGCTTCAATCTCTCACAAAACTTTCTCTGACTTCACACTTTAGGGGGCAATTTGTTACACGTCATTTTGTCACCATGCCATTTTACTGTCATTATGGATCTATCGCCATCCATATCCATGCTTCCTTAGAAGTCAAAAACATTCATGTTCTTGAACCAAGTCCTGGAAACTGGAAAAAAGCTCTTTAAACCTTTTAAAATTTACATGCATGCTTTTTGTGACCATTTCTTGTGCATGCGCTAATACTAATTCTAATAGTCGTGGTGATCGATACTCTGTTCACTAATACAAACTGTACACCCTCGTAAAGGAAGTAAAAACAAAAAAAGTAACTTCTAGAAGCCTAGTTGATCGAATATTCTCCCAAAAGGAAGCCTCTAGATTCACGCCAGTTCGAGCTATATCCCTCTACTCATGGAGCTTATCCCTTAGCTAAAGGAACCCTAATCCCTTCATTGGAGGATCTCATCCCTTTCTTAATGGATCTAAAACCTCGTCAAACTCTCTAAAAATTGAGCTGAAGTTTCAAGTTTGAGGGTAGTTGTTGGGAGATTCTGAGTTAGTAATTGGCACATACTGAGATACTAAGTTGGTGTGAGCTGATTGTACATTTAATATCACACCTTTGTACACAAAAATTCATGCTAGTCATTCTATAGAGGAATTTTTTTCAAACCGAGGACACAATTTCACAGACATACGGGAGAAATATATACAACATCAAGGCTCAGGTTGTAAGATTTCTCTTTTTTATTCCTGATAATACATATGGATCTCTTTTTCTCATTGTCTTTCTTTTGAATTCATTGAAATGATGTCAATACTTAGTCTCCTTGATCATGAAGTTGAATTGGTATTTTTTATAATTATATACTACAGGTGCTTTGATCCTTTGCATTGTGTGTGATTGTAGGTTATTCTCGGCATTGAAGGATTTCTTTGGAGCGAAAGGCAAAAGGTTACATAAAGCGTCTCGTTGCACGGTAGGCGCATAAACTCCTCATTTCTAATTTATAATATTATGAATGAAAGTAGTTTAGAGAAAGAGGTATTCAAATGTTTGTTTGTTTCTAGTTACCTGTTGGGGTACTAGGGAGATCGCTCTTGCCCGCAAGAGGGATTAATCCATAAAGCAATATCTCCTGGTGTTATTTTTGGAGGTTTTTGGTGCTTCACTGCACTTATACGGGTTCACCTCATACTTCGTTCTTTATCCTTTGGTTTCAATTGTTCCTCTAGTGGCACCCATCTAGCTGCTTCATCTAATAATGTGAATGGAGTTGAGGGAGTGGGGTCCATTGTTTTGATGTCACTGAGGAGAAGGGATTTGAGGGAGTGGGGTATAAGGACTTCTCTTTCCTTTTCAACCCATTTTTTGTGCCTCTTTCTAATGTAATCGTTTCCATTTACTTTTTTGTATGGTCAAGGTTTATTGTAATTGATGTGGGTTTTTTTTTAGGGCTATCTCGACGGCCATTGTTCTTGGTTTTCTCTTTGTCTAGTTTGATTTTTGCTAGGATTTCTGGCATGTTAGTTTTTTGGGTGTTGTTTGACAGATATTTGTATGAATTGATTATCTATTGTAGGGCAGTTTTGGGTGCATTTTCATGGGATTTTCTGTGGGCCCTTTGTGCTTTGTATAATGATATCTATATGGGATATTTCATAGGTTAAGATTTCATACGCATATAGGGTGGTAGGGGGGAGGGATTCTTATTATCCCAGAGGAATAATTGTTGATAGGTATGTCTGGGATTTGGGCAATAAGACCAATAACCAAGTTAAATCATATATATTATATCTTGGTATCATCTTAGCTCAGCAAAAATGAATCAAGGAAATGAATAGCCTAGGTGATTCTCTATTGGTCATCAAACACACGAAATCAAACTCTTCGACCTAAAATAACAAGCTATATCAAATACTCATAGATCTCTTTGCATGCTCCCTCTCTTTGGGAATCTGCAATTCTTTCACATTCTAAGAGGTATAAATAAGGACGCAGATATGCAAGCCAAAATGGCTTTCCAAATGAAAGAAGGTTGCAAAAAGGTTAATGAAATTGATGGTTATTTACCCATCCCTTAAATATTTGCATGAATTTCCTAAATTTGATGATAAATTTCTCCTCCTACACCAAATACCAAGCACAAAAGTCACAAATATTAGATTTAATGGTTATATTAATTTTTATTGTCCCTTCCCTCCCCTGGGGTGATTTTTTCCTCCCTCCCTATCTTCTTTCCTCCCATCTACCCCTCTCCCACTTCATCCTCCACATCACCACCTCTTCAACCCCTCTATTCTGACCACCTCTCTCGCCCCCTCAACGTTCCCTCCCTCATCCCTCGTTCCACTCTCCTTGCCCCCATCACATCCTCCCTCCCTATTTGTGCCCCCTCTCCCCCCCCCCCATATGGAATCATCCGAGTATAAACATTCCTTCTCACTTGACTCACGGTTGCAAACCTCAACATACTAGGACAATTCGCACGGAGAATAGGTTAAGCGTGAGAAATCTGCAAGTCATTCCTCGTATTGGGGTCCATATCAAGAACAATCAATCCATCTCCATGTGAAATCCCTCAGAGCGAGAGCCGCATTTACTTCCCCTGGTATGGATCAGATGGCTTGTGCAAGTGAAGGACAAATTTCTTAAGGCGAAAGTCATTTCAGATAGTAAGAAAATCATGGATGAGCATTGGGACCATGGAGGCAAGCTTGAAATATTTCAAAACCAGATGAGGCTTTTGCTTGAAAAAATCTATAAATTGTGGAATAAAGGTCTTAACTTCTGCAATAGGAATGTGTCTAACTCTGTCTAGAGGGTCGATGGAGAGAGGAATCTTTGGAAGAGCCGGGATTGTTAGTGGATAATTTTGGATGTTGAGAGTTTCCCCTTCCCTCGGCCTGGAGAGTGCCAATTAATATTAATTTTGGTTTAGCAAGGAGATACAATTGTCGGTGAGGGTGACTATTCTGAAAGGTTATGTTATTGTGTGATTCTAGGTGTTGCTGGGTTTTTTGCTTCTCCTTGTCAAGTGGGTCACTGTGAAATATTCCAAAGCCTCTCAATGAACCTTCCCTCTGTGTCATTTCCCTCAGTGCATCAATTTCTCCTTGAAGATATGGACTTTGGTTCCTGGGGCCACCCACACCCGCACTTTACTAGGATGGCTAGTCGTTTCGAAATGAAGATGGAAAATTTCCCACCTCTCGGTTCATACTCCTCACCTACATGTGGGTCTTGTGATAGAGAGCACTATGAACTACGTGCGGGCTTGGTTGATCTTCACTAATAGCGTGAGGAAGCTTGTGAAATGAAAGAGAGGAAGATTGAGAAGAACAAAATGATTTTTCAAATGGAAGATGAGGTGGATGCTCTACGTAGTAAAATCAAGGATATCACAATGTAGAACTCTCAAACTGTTGAAGAATCAACTCACATCAACCTCAACTGACTAGCTGAATTTGAGGACTAGTCTACTTATTTTGTTTGTGTTTTATGTCAAGGAGATTTTAATGGGATTGAGCTTTGATACTCTACCCTTGCGTGTATATCCGGCCACAGACTATTCCCCCAAGTTTAATTATCTCAGTTGGTGACCTTAGTGGCCATAATATTTAGGATTTTTCCCAAGGTGAAGGTGGAGGGAAGGTCCCACTGTACATGGAGTAGACATTGACTAGACTCACTTGGAATTTCTAGAGGGTACTCTTCACTTCGAGATGGCATAGTGAAGTTACTTGCACTATATTTTTTCATTAGGCAGGTTGTCAGTGTAGCTATTCCAACCACCAGTTTTCCACTTTAATCTCCATGATTTTGGATTTCATCACCAACTAGTGTTTTTATTGTGGAAACATATTGTTTGTGTGTGGATTGTCTCTTAGATTTTGCAGGCATGTGTTTATTTGTTTAATTTTTAAAGGCCTTAAGTGTGATTGTTTTGAATTCTTTTGATTTCGTGTGTTAAAGAAATTAACCGTGGCTGAATTACCGAGACATTCACGTAGAATGTAGGGGAAACCCATTGAATATATACCCAGTCAATTTTTCAAAACTGAAAGAGTTCAATCATCAAGAACTAGGTCCATGGAACAAGGAGAAACAATTGATTCTAATACATCCTGATTTTGAATGTAATCAACCTCAGATAATTGAAAAAGATCAAGAACAACCAGAAATTTCCAAATTTATTACAGTTAAAACTATTATTCGTGAGAAGTAAGATACGCAACTCACTGAACCTGAAGTATCTGAGCTTGAATCTGATTCCACTTCATCTGAGTCGCCTTTGGATCTCATAGCCCCGACTCTTGGTCATCCTCGTTCACCTCAAGTAAAGCTTCTCATCACTGATAATATTCGTTCTGGCCTTATTAGCATTGAAGAGATATCTAACGTGGAAGAAGAGATTACACTTCCCTCTTGTCAAGAATCTTTAGATCTAAGGTTTAGTGAATTGATTTACCTTTTCATTCCTTTTAAACTGGATCCTTGGTATCATAAATTTACCAATTTTCTACATAGATCTACTTACACTTAGTCACCATGCTGAATACCATTCTACTCTTTACCCAGAAATAGTAACATGGCTTATCAAAGCATGTCGACTGAGTCATCTATGTTTTCTTCTGGAACTAAATTTTTTTTGTATGGCGGTCCTTCTGTTCTTACTGGGTACCTGTTGCTTTCTGGTACTTTCTCAGGAGCATCTCCATTCTCTAATACTTCTACCATGTAAAATAGTTTGTTTGAGTCTACCACTGAACCTTTGACAACATAACATGTTTATATGTTTCCAAGAATATCCCTCAAGCTAGTTCAGAAGGTGGCTATATAGTGCTTGGGGAGCAACAGCCTCTCCAAGGGCAACAGTCTCTCTAAGGACAACATCCTCTCCAAGGGAAACAACCATTTCAAGGGTAGACAAGTTTTCAACAACAATCGTCTTTTCAAGAAGGACAACCTTTCACTAGAACCTATCCCCCCGTTGTAGGGAAAAATATTCCTGGTAATTATCAAAGTTATGTTCCAATGCCTCAAACTAGTTATGGTCAACCTTATGCATCACAACCTTCAATGGGAACTCCTTACCCAGGGATAAATATTATGTGGAACCCATTATTTACTCAACAGTATTTGCAACCTACATTTCAAGTACCTTATAATCAACTTGCTCATCCAACTGAACAATTTGGTTTTACCCAAGTCCAACAACTTGTTCAAGGTGCACCTCAAATTACCCCACAAGTATCGATGCCAAGTAGTCAGCAAGCTGGTCCGAGTACTCCTAGTACTCCTATCGAATTTTCTATGCACAATTTTGTTCAACAACCAAGTACACCTATCCCAGGAGTTTCTCATATCCCTATTATTATGACCTTTCAAATGACAACGCCAACTGTTAGACAGGTGATTCCTCATATTACTACTCATCAAACTAGACCTAAAGTCCATTCGGTTCCTCAAAACTCTGTGGGACAACCTAGTGCAATGACTATACAAACATTTCTACCTTTTACAGGTCAAAATTTTCAAGGACAACCCTTTGTTGGTCAGTCTGGTCAAGGGAAACCTTTTATAGGATTGACTATTCAGGGACAACCTTCAGCAGGTCAACCTTTTCAAAGTCATTTTGTTCAAAGTCAACTATTTCAAGGGAAATTATAATATGGACAAATGGGACAAAATACAGTTTATCAGAGCTAACCATACCCTGGTTATACATATCAAATACCATCTCGACCTCAACTTGGTATGGCTAACCCTGGATACCCTGGAGGTATACCAATTCCAACTGCTTAGGCTATCCCAGGTTTTCCTAGATATCCTCCTCTGGGTATTGCCATTATCCCTCAAGGTTATCATTTCGCTCAGAAAGACCCTAACAGGTGGTTACCATTCATTGCAACTTTGGATTTACCAGACTTGTCTTGACTAACGAATGATCCAATTTATTATCTTTTGTTTTGGCCAACAATTCCTACTATGTTTCCCAGTGACATTCCAAAGTTTGAAGGAAAATCAGGAGAGGACCTCTTGAATTATGTGATGACTTATCATCTTTGGTGTGTATCCAATTCTTTTATCGATGATTCGATTGGTTTGATTTTCTTTTATCAATCACCCAAGATTTTAAAAAACTTATATGGAAGAGGTTTTCATCCATTTGGAATACTCCAGGAAATGCCTATAGAGGTAGAAGGAGAATTCGTAACGCTTGAGGTGGAAGTTGTTGATTCCCCTCTTGATTACAACTTTATTTTAGGTCAAAGTTGGTCTTAGGATATGACTGTTGTGGTTTCATCAATCTTTTGACTGATCATGTTTCTTCATAAAGGAAATATTGTTAAAATCGATCAGTTTTCTTGCTTCACTTCAGACCCTACCTCTATAGATAGTATCCAACATGTTAGAAAAATTATTATCCCTTATGAAGATGTTGGGGTGGGACTAGTTAAAGATTTCCGTCTTATGGGAACTTTTTTTGTACATCCTCATAACGTACCTCGAAATATTTCCCATATCAATATGATTACATCAATCAAAATTCCATTTGATGACACATGGAATGTTCATTTAGAATCTTAATTGAACTCTTACAATGATGAGATACATTTAAGTCCATTTGAATTGACATATGTAGTGATACAATCATTGTCTAATATTTCATCAAATAATACTAATCAAATGAATGTGGTAACTGAAGAGACTTATTCTTTATAAATCCAACCATGACATCATTTTCTAATCCTTTTCAACAAATTTTTTCAATTAATGAAAATATCCGAGAAATATTTTCATTGGATGAGTTAACATGGGACAATCTTCATCATCGATCTTCTTTTTTACCTGACCTTGATAGACTCCAAAATGACTTTTCATCCATGTTTTAGAAAGATTATGTGGAGGAACCTCAAAATCCTATGTCCATTATTCATTCTGATTATGAGAAATTTTTAGGAAATATTTTTGCCACAATTCCCATTGACATATCAATCAAACCAGGGAAAACTGAAAACATTCATATAGACGCTTCTTGCTCAATTGAAGAGATCAATATGTACAAAGCCCTATTTCAGGAATTCCCAGACATTTTTGCTTGGTCTTATGAAGAAATACCACTTATTGATCCTAATATTGAATTCACTAAATTAAGACATACCTGGATGCTAAACCTATTAGACAGAGATTAAGTCTGACACATCCATGAAAAGCTGCTACAATTAAAGTTGAAGTTGAAAAACTACTTCCTACAGAATTTATTTATCCTATTCATTTGACGGATTGGGTATCTAATATAGTTCCAATAACCAAGAAACAAGGGACTATCAGAGTATGTGTCGATTATAGGGATATTAACAAGGCCTGTCCTAAAGAAAATTATCCTATCCCTTACATCAATCAAATTTTTGATGATTGTGCTTGAAACGAAATATTTTCGTTTATCGATGGATTTTTTGGCTACAATAAAATAAACATACTCCCTTCTGATTAGGCCAAGGGAAAATTTATATGTCCATGGGGAACATTTTCATACTATAAATTAACTTTTGGACTGAAAAATGTTGGCACAACTTTTTAAAGAGCTATGTCTAACACATTTCAATATCTCAAACAAATTGTGCAACCCTACTTGGATGACTTACCTACTCATTCTTTACATAAACAATATCATCCTACACATTGACATGTCATCTTTATGTGATATATTTATTACAACATTCATTTGAATCCACACAAACATGTTTTTATGTGCAATCAGGACACTTACTTGTGTTCTTTGTTTCAAAGTAAGGCATTCGTGTTGACACATTGAAGGTTGAGGCCATTGTTAATTTACCTCCTCCTTTAATTCTTCGCCAACTCTAGAGTTTGCAAGGGAAAGAAAAATTTCTACATCGTTTTATCTTGAACTATGTAGAGTTGACTTAAGGTTTCACTCGGTTATTAACAAAGCATGTTCCATTCATCTAGGACGAGTTTTTCGATAAAAATTTTGATGCACTCCAATACGCGTTGACCCATACATCATTGTTGCATCACTTGATTATCACCGAGATTACCTTTTTTATTTAGTTGCATCTAATTCCTTGATTGGAATGGTTTTAGTTCAAGAGGATGACTCCAACAATGAACATGTGATTTATTACCTAAGTCGGAATCTCACCCCGACAAAGATCAATTATTCGCATGTGGATAAATTTTCCTTGGCAGTTGTTCAAGTTGTCCAAAAATTCTATGATTACATATTGTTACATAAAACCATAGTGATATCTAATTGCAACCCTATGATCTACATTTTGACGAAACAATTTCTCGGGGGGAAATACTCTAAATGGATAGTTATCCTACAAGAGTTTGATTTGGAGTTTGAGAAATCCAAGTCTAAGAAATCACTGGTTTTTGCTAAACTTATGTGTTATTTTCCCTATACTTAATTAGAAACAGTGGCACAGGACCATCTTGCTGATGAATCTTTGTTTCTAATTAGTACATTAGATCCTTGGTATGGAGATATCATTATATATCTTCAAACCCAAAATTTTCGACTAGACTTTTCATGATCTGATCGACGTAGAATATGATACCAATCTCAACAATACCATATTGTTGGTGACACTCTTTATCACCGGGGTACCGATTTTGTTTTTCGACATTGTATAACTCACGAAGAAGCAGAAAGGGTCTTAAATGACTACCATTTTGGAGCGTGTGGTGGTCATATGTCTGGGTTTGCCACAGCCCAAAAGATATTGTGTGTTGGCTATTTATGGTCTTCACTATTCAAATATTGTATTATTCGGTTAGAAAATGCCATAATTGCCAAATTTTTTATCGAAAGATGTGTGCACCTTCAGCTCCTCTTCACCCGATCATTGTTGTCATTCCTTTCACAACATGGGGCATTGATTTTGTCACATGTAAGCCTCACTCTACTAGGGGGCATGGGTATATTATTCCCGTTGTATATTACTTTACAAAATGGGTCGAGGCGATGCCTACATTCACGACTAATGGAAAAGCTTCAGTAATTTTCATATTCAATCACGTGATTCCTAGGTTTGGTGCCCCTCAAGCTATCATTACGAACAATGGTAGCCAATTTTGAAATATTGTGATGACGGAAATTTCCGCTCAACTTGGCCTATGCCATGATAACTCTACACCATATTACCCATAGGCCAATGGCCAAGCTGAGATTCTCAACAAGGTTTTAACCAACATGATTAAACAGATTGTAGGAAGTCATAAAACAAATTGCCATACCATGATTTTTTCTGCATTATAGCCATACCGCACCTCTGAAAAAACATCCACAGGGTTTATTCCTTTTCAACTCATTTACGGTTTGGAAGATGTGTACCCATTGAATGTGAAATCTCATCACTCAAATTAGCCATCGAGATATTATCAGCTACCTCTGAAAAAGGAGAAAATCTTTTGATACCTATCACAGTTAGACAAGACTCGTCACACCACTACATTAGTTGTTGAAGCTCATAAAAAATGTGTTAAGGCTCAGTATGATCAAAGCATTAAACCTCGTATCTATTCAGAAGGTGACCTGTTTTAGTATGTGATCAAGCTCATGACAAACTAGGTGTTGGTAAATTCACACCAATGTGGCATGTTCCTTATATTGTTAATCATGTGCTTGCACAAGAGGCCTATGAGTTAATTAATTATGACGATGTCTCTTTTAGATAAGCCCAAAAATGGCCTTTATCTCAAGAGATATTATGCATGATTTTTCATGTGAAGATCATTTTTCTACACTAGTTACATTTTAGAACAATGTGTCTTAGATTAGAAAAGTGTACCTTATATTATTTATTTTTCTTGACAAGTTTTCACTACTTTTGCTGCTTATCTTGATTACTCTTGATACTACAAATTTCAACGTTCCTTCAGACTTACATTGGCTTTGCTGATGATGCCTATCATAGTACACAGAACATTTCTTCCATTTCTTGGGTTATCTATTCACCCATTGATGAGTTAGTTTCTATTCATGGGATTTGCCTCGGTCAAACAACAAAAAATATTCAAGAATATAGCACAGTCGTTGATTTATTATCCGATGCCATTTCATTTGGAATTTAACATTTTATTGTTAGGTTAGATTCACAACTCATTGTATTACATTTAAACGGTGTTTATGCTATCAGAAATCTGTCTTTGTTAATAATCTTTTTAAGGGTTCGTATCCTGGAAAGATAGTTTGATTACATTGAATATCAACCCATATCATGAAATTTAAATAGATTGGATTATGCATTAGCTAATCAAGTTTTAAATAGACATTTGAGGCATTTAAAGTAAAACAAAACAATATTTAATCCATGTTGAACAAGATACTCAGAGATTGAAAGTAGTAATATCATTAGGTCAAAATAGTTGTATGTCAAAATATATCACATTATCTATGATCATAGGTTTCAAACACCTCATGATCTAAATATATTGATAAAAAAAAAATGCCAATCTAGATCGACCATCATCTATCCATGATGATGATCATGGTAGCAGAGTATAGCGCGCGCCACCCTGCATAGATATCACCTGAATGGACCTGGAACCCCAATCACATGTCTCTGGAGCTTGAGAGGCAAATCATTCATCATAGTATCTGGTATGTCAATAGTAAACCTCTCTAGTTTGTGTTCTAGCTCTGCAGGAGCCTCTGATGCATCGGTCAGTGGTAGACCTACTCCTATAGGTTGTGTGTCTCGTCTGTCAAAATAGGGAAGTGTCGCTGGTCGTTTCCGGCCAACATCTGCATTTTAATATTTTTATCAGTATTGGATGATAAAATATCAAATAAAAATTACATTAAAAAAACCTAAAAATTAGATCTCTTACCTCATGCATCCCACTGTGTTCCTGGTGGAAGTGATGTGTCAGGGTCACCCCTGAAATCTATCGCTGCATAAGGAAAATCCTCAATCATGACGATTTGGTTCCTGAACCATATAAAAAACTGAGGAGTATATCGAACCACAGGACCACCATCACCACCGTAGAGAGCCATCAATGAAACCAATCGCAACATGTGTGGTTCCCTCGGTCCTGTTTGATCCACTAGTGACTGCTAAGGTGCTAGGAGTGGAATCCTCTCCAAATCGAAAGATATAGTGTAATGTTCCTACTTAGCCTTAGCTAAGATGAGACATTAAATTTTGATTTAATTTATGTTTTATGAACAAATGAATAAAGGAGGACATGTAAAACTCCTAATAAATCAATTCCCATGTGAAAAAAGACAAATCTGGGCTATGTAAATAATCACTTGCAGGTGTGAAAGAGGTTTGAGCCAAAGACTGGGTCCACCTTGATCAAATCAACTACGTTTTCTAGGTTCAATGCATCACCAAGAGGGACTACACAGTTCTAGAAGGGAGCTTCTAATGTGAAAAGGACCAACTCATCCAAGTGGTTTAGGGTTTGCAAAGGCCATCTCATGTTATAAAAAGGAGGAGAAGACACATGAAGGGGTTGTTGATGAATTATATTTCTGAAGTATTTGTCTGCTTAGACAAATACCATTCTCTGTTGTTTAGTGGAGGATTGTGATTGGAATTCCTGTTTAGGGATTTCATCTCTTCCCTTGAGGATCATTGTAGGAGTTCTTTGCTGAATTTGGCCACTATCTGGTTTGAGACCAAACTCTGTCTTTCATGAGCAGCGCTGGCCCATTGAGGGTTTTGCAGCTGCTAATTTTGTAGCAAGTGGCATTGTAGATCTGCTTAGATCTAATTGTTTTGAGAGGCTTTCTCTATTGGAGAGTGTTCTTCAGCCTCCAAGGAGTTATTTGATCCATATTTTATATCAGATCTATACTTATTATTCCATGTACTCAGTCTCCTTCACTCACTGCACAATTTCTGCTTCATACTGTGTTATTTTGTGAGAGGGCTGGTTATTCCAGTTGTTATCAGTTTGGAGGAAGATCTCTTGGTGTTAGGCTTGCCTTCCCTTGGTGATCCGTGGATTGGGTTGCTGATACATGTATCTATAGATCTGATCTATTTTAGTAATAAAATTTATCTTCAGAAATTTCTGGGTTTTCTGCAGCATAGTATATTGTAATTTAGATCTACAGCTTAATATGTAGTATTTTGATGTAATTCCAATTGGATATTGTTTTTAAAGTATTGTAGCTTCCAGATCTGTATTAGATCTGATGATTCATACATAGAACTTTCATATCTGAAATGTAATGTATATCAGCTGAACCATCTAGAAAATAACGCTGTCTATGTATTTTTGCAGTTTATTTTTAGTTACAACTCTTATTTCTGAAGGGATCTTGCCCTAGTTCTTTTTGTAATCAGTTATAAATGCAATGGACTCATTTTTAAATCTGATTTACTGATATAATACTAAAGTATCATATATTTTTCTGAACTCCTTTGAGCTTCAGTTAGATCTGCGCAATTCTAGTAGCTGGGGGTTTCATTTTGTAGCAGCTTCTCTCTTTGACTGATTTCTAGCTAGTCTTGTTTATGGGAGATTTTTTTAACATGCTTAAACTCATTTAATTCTGCTGAAATTGCATGTACATGTCACATATAGCTTGAATGGGGGAATCCCAACCCTGATCTACGTTTTGATTGCCCAGATTTTCTTATACAACGTTTTCACTGAAGGTCTTGTTGAGATTCCTGAATTGGGATTATTCCAAGTTCTATAGGCAAAGTCGACAGTTGGCCATGTGGCCTCTATTTCTCACCCTCTTTCCAGAGGTGAAATAACCAGTAAATGCCTCTGTATTCCATCTCTGACATAGAATCTTGAGAATCCCCAAAAAGGAATATTAGAGTGGTATCGGAGCTCAACTCTTGGCACAACCTGTGCTAGCTTTGGAGCCTTAGTTATGATGCATTCTGAAGATGAAGATCCTCTTTCTGAGACAGAGAGGAGATACCAGAATATAATTCATAGAAATTATGACTATATTACTGTTGACCTTGACAAGGGTGAAGATAAGGGGAAAGGCCCTGAGTTGAATGACAAAGATAAGGAGGCAGAAGAGTTTGCAAAAAATCTATTGGAAACTATGCAAGATATATCAAAGGAAATAAAGGAGATGAGGATAGATAGAATGAGAGAGTCCCTTGGAAGACTTCATCAAGGAGAGAGTTCAGAAATGTCTCAGTTTGGGACTGGTCCACCAGTGAGCTTGCCACAAGCTCCACAGATATCACAATTCTCTACAATGCCCACCTTCCTAGCTGTAGAGAATGAAGGGCTTCAAGATTCAACCTATTTGGAAGGTTATTTTGCAGAATATGATTCACAAAGCGAAAGGTTCAAGGATAACTTGAGCTTTCAAGATTTTTGCCATCTAAAGGACCAGAGGAGACCATTGCAGTAGTATAGAGATGGAGGTTTCCTTCATGGGAGGTACCACACCATGGGCAGGTTCTTCTTGCCTAAGTTTGATGGATCATCATCTTGTTAAGCTAAAGCATGGGTGGAAAAGTTGGACATCTACTTCCAGCTGAATAAGGTGCCTGAAGCAGAAGCCATTAAGATTACTGCGCTGCATTTTGATGGAGAAGCCCACAACTGGTGGTTTCATGGACTTTCTACATTGGGGCACAAAAATGTGTCCACTTATGCTGAGTTCACTAGGAGGCTAGTGGAAAGATTTGATCGGAAGGATCCGGAGGCCCCTTTCATAAGCTTGGCAAAGCTTAAGCAGACAGGAGATGCGGAAGCCTATATTTCTGAATTCTTGAGGCTGTCTGTTATGGTTCCTAATATTTTAGTTGCAAGGAGAGTCTATATGTTCATAGATGGCTTGGAGGAACCATTGCATGGGTTGGTCAAGTCTACCAAACCCACCACACTGCATGATGCCATTGAAAGAACAAGAGATCTCCAAGATGCCTTGCCAAGAGCAAAGGAAACCCTTCCTAACAAAGCCACTCACTCTTCTAAATGGAAGGAAGGGAAAGCTGCTCCACCCAAGGAGAGCTCATAGAAAAAGCTTCTTGACAATGATCTCGGGAGAGAGTTGAGAAAGAAGAAATTATGTTTTACTTGTCAAGAATCATGGGTGCCGGGACATAGATGTGATGCTGGGAGAGCACATTATATTGAAGTCTTCTTTGATTGTGAGGAGGAGGAAGGCAATGATGGACCTAGGAGAGGTCACAACACTGGTGATGATGAGGAGGAGGACCCATCATCATCCAGGGAAGAAGAAGGGGCATTTTATCCAACCAGTGGGACTCTTGCTTCTTTGAGGGGAGTGACCAAATATTTGACTCTTAGAGTGTAGGGTTCAGTTATGAACCAAAGAGTATCTATTCTTATTGACAGTGGGGAAACCCACAATTTTATTGATGCTCACTTTGTGCAGAGGAGAGGGATCCCTACTGATTATTTTGATTGGTTCTCTGTTTTGGTTCCGGGGGACAGAACTATGCAGTGCATGTAGTATGTTCCCTCACTTTTTGTGACTATGGGGACCTGCACTTTGAGGGGCCACTTCTTTGTGGTAGAAATACTAGACACCAACATCATATTGGGTGTCTAGTGGTTGATTACTTTGGGAAAATTCACCACTGATTGGAGGGCCTTGCAGATGGAGTGGGTGGATTTGAAGAGTGGGAAGCAACAATTTATTCAAGGCATGCACACCTACCCTTCTCTTGATGTTTCTACCCACACAAAAAAGATGGAATTGCACAGTGAGGGCAAGGATCTCATGGTTCCTTCTCTCATGTTTATGAGATTGCTGCAAGGGACATTTCTACATCATGGCAAGCCTCTTGGGATGCCATTATATTCTATGGAGAAAACTGCACCAAGTGTTGAAACAATGGAAGAAACAGTCACTGTGCTGTGGGAGGAAGCAAAGGGGAGGATTAGCCTTCCTACACAAAATCTTGGCATTCATAATGCCAAGGGAGAAAGCAGCAACAAGGAAAGCACCCACATAGATACATCTACAGTGTTGTCCTTGTTGAGAAGTGTAGATCCATATTGGAAGTCTCAACTCCTTGTAGAGTACTCCAAATATCTGCACACCGGGATGATTCTAGATGGCATAGAGCAAGGAGGAGGCTATATGGTCCATGAAGGGGTCATCTATCATCTTGGAAAATAATTCTTGTCTCAAGCCTCAAAGCTTAAGCAAGAAATACTACAAAGGGCACACAAGGAGTTCCCTTCCAGTTACATGCAATCAGTAAGAATCTACTCCCTAGTCTTGAAGAGTTTTGATTGGGAGGGTATGGAGGAGGAGCTACATCAGCATTATGATTGGGAGGAACTAAATCAACACTTACAAGAATGAAATAGCTATGTGGAGATGGGGCAGCCAAAGGATCCTATGCAAGATATATTTCAGCCATCTCTTTCTTCTCTCAAAATAGGGGAAAAACCCATGCCTAACTCTATGAGTATGGGAGATTTGTATGGTAAGAAATATGATCTTGTAGAGCAAGTTTATTTTTCTGATTTGGCACAATATCTTACCATATGTATATAGGCCATGGCTCCTACAAGGATAAATATTACATGTAGATATCATGGCAAAGATGGGGCCAATAAAAACTCCAAAGCTAGCCACTCCCTTGAGGTGCAAAGGGAGATTGTTTTTCATGATGGGAGCTTTCCAAAGGCACCTAATGAGGGTTTCACTTTCAGCCATGTCAAAGTGGTTTATGCAGAAAATATGTGGTGGGAGTACCACCTATCACATTCAAATCTACTCAGGACAAGGAGTGTACTGCGCTGCTACCTTATGTGGGATTGTGACCCACCTCCTCATGTGCAAATTACATTTTGCCTTTATGTGATTTTGCTACCATACATAGATGACATATTGGTTTTGTTTATGGGTATGTATGGGCAAAGAGTCAGTAGTGTACATGTGCCACATGGGATGGAACTATATCCAGTACTTCATGATACATGTTTCAGATGTGACATTGGTTCACCCATGCATATTTCTATTGAGTTTTACACTCCTGAAGGGGCAGACTATGAACCTATCATGCTATCATTGGAGGAGCAGTTTTGATGTATTGCCTTGGTGAGAACATGATTCATGATGAGAGGTTTATTCTTGATGGTTTCATCAATGGAGGAGGAGAAGAGATATAGCTCTTACCCTACCAGTTGCTTGAGGACAAGCAAAATTTTGAGGGGGAGGACTGTAATGTTCCTACTTAGCCTTAGCTAAGAGGAGACATTAAATTTTGATTTAATTTATGTTTTATGAATAAATGAATAAAGGAGGAAATGTAAAACTCCTAATAAATCAATTCCCATGTGAGAAAAGACAAATTTGGCCTATGTAAATAATCACTTGTAGGTGTGAAAGAGGTTTGAGCTAAAGACTAGGTCCACCTTGACCAAATCAACTGCGTTGTCTAGGTTCAATGCATCAGCAAGAGGGACTGCGCAGTTCTAGAAGGGAGCTTCTAATGTGAAAAGGACCAACTCATCCAAGTGGTTTAGGGTTTTCAAAGGCCATATCATGTTATAAAAAGGAGGAGAAGACACATGAAGGGGTTGTTGATGAATTATATTTCTGAAGTATTTGTCTGCTTAGGCAAATACCATTCTCTACTGTTTAGTGGAGGATTGTGATTGGAATTCATGTTTATTGATTTCATCTCTTCCCTAGAGGATCATTTTAGGAGTTATTTTTTGAAGTTGGCCACTATCTGGTTTGAGACCAAGTTTTTTCTTTCATGAGCAGCGTTGGCCCATTGAGGGTTTTGCAGCTGCTAATTTTGTAGCAAGTGGCAATGTAGATCTGCTTAGATCTAATTTTTTTGAGATGCTTTCTCTATTGGAGAGTTTTCTTCAGCCTCCAAGGAGTTATCTGATCCATATTTTATATCAGATATGTACTTATTATTCCATGTACTCAGTCTCCTTCACTCACTGCGCAGTTTCTGCTTCATACTGCGTCATTTTGTGAGAGGGTTTGTTATTCCAGTTGTTATCAGTTTGGAGGAAGATCTCTTGGTGTTAGGCTTGCCTTCCCTTGGTGATCCATGGATTGGGTTGCTGATCCATGTATATATAGATCTGATCTATTTCAGTAATAAAATTTATCTTCAGAATTTTTTGGGTTTCTGCAGCATAGTATATTGTAATTCAGATCTACAGCTTAATATGCAGTATTTTGATGTAATTCCAATTGGATCTTGTTCTTAAAGTCTTGCAGCTTCCAGATCTGTATTAGATCTGATTATTCATCCATAGAAATTTCCTAGATCTGAAATTTAATGTACATCAGCAGAACCATCTGGAAAATAACGCTGTCTATGTATTTTTGCAGTTTATTTCTAGTTGCAACTCTTATTTCTGAAGGGATCTTGCCAGAGTTCTTTTTGTAATCAGTAATATAGGAAATGGACTCATTTGAAAATCTGATTTACTGATATAATACTGAAGTATCAGATCTTTATCTGACCTCCTCTGAGCTTCAGTCAAATCTGCGCAATTCTAGTAGCTGGGGGTTTCATTTTGTAGCAGCTTCTCTCTTTGGCTGATTTCTAGCTAGTCTTGTTTTCAGGAGATCTGTTTAACATGCTTAAACTCATTTATTTCTGTTGAAATTCCATGTACATGTCAAATACAACTTTAATGAGGGAATCCCAGCCCTGATCTTCATTTTATTTCTCAGATTTTCTTATATAACGTTTTCACTGAAGGTCTTGTTGAGATTCCTGAATTGGGATTATTCCAAGTTCTATAGGCAAAGTCTACAGTTGGCCAGGTAGCCTCTAGTTCTCACCCTCTTTTCAGAGGTGACATAACCAATAAATGCCTCTGTAGTCCATCTCTGACATAGAATATTGAGAATCCTCAAAACAGAGTATTACAGTGGTATCGGAGCTCCACTCTTGGCATAGCCTGTGCTAGCTTTGGAGCCTTAGTCATGCTGCATTCTGATGATGAAGATCCTCTTTCTGAGAGGGAGAGGAGATACTAGAATAGAAGTCATAGAAAGTATGACTATATTACGGTTGACCTTGACAAGGGTCAAGATAAGGGGAAAGCCCCTGAGTTGAATGACAAAGATAAGGAGGCAGAAGAGTTTGCAAAAACTCTATTGGAATCTATGCAAGATATATCCAAGGAAATAAAGGAGATGAGGATAGATCGAATGAGAGAGTCCCTTGGAAGACTCCATCAAGGAGAGAGTTCAGAAATTTCTTAGTTTGGGACTGGTCCACTGGTGAGCTTGCCACAAGCTTCACAGATATCACAATGCTCTACAATGCCCACCTTCCTAGCTGTAGAGAATGAAGGGCTTCAAGAGTCAACCTCTTTGGAAGGTTATTTTTCAGAATATGATTCACAAAGCCAAAGGTTCAAGGATAACTTGATATTTCAAGATTTTTTCCATCTAAAGGACCGGAGGAGACCATTGCAGCAGTATAGAGATGGAGGTTTCCTTCATGGGAGGCACCACACCATGGGCAGGTTCTTCTTGCCTAATTTTGATGGATCACCATCTTGTTCAGCTAAAGCATGGGTGGAAAATTTGGACATCTACTTCCAGCTGAATAAGGTGCCTGAAGCAGAAGCCATTAAGATTGTTGCGCTGCATTTTGATGGAGAAGCCCACAACTGGTGGTTTTATGGACTTTCTACATTGGGGCACAGCAATGTGTCCACTTATGCAGAGTTCACTAGGAGGCTAGTGGAAATATTTGATCAGAAGGATCCGGAGGCCCCTTTCATAAGCTTGGCAAAGCTTAAGCAGACAAAAGATGATGAAGCCTATATTTCTGAATTCTTGAGGCTGTCTGTTATGGTTCCTAATATTTCAGTTGCAAGGAGAGTCTATATGTTCATAGATGGCTTGGAGGAACCATTGCATGGGTTGGTCAAGTCTACCAAACCCACCACACTGCATGATGCCATTGAAAGAAAAAGAGATCTCCAAGATGCCTTGCCAAGAGCAAAGGCAACCCTTCCTAACAAAGCCACTCACTCTTCTAAATGGAAGGAAGGAAAAGCTACTCCACCCAAGGAGAGCTCATAGAAAAATATTCTTGACAATGATCTCCAGAGAGAGTTGAGAAAGAAGAAATTATGTTTTACTTGTCAAGAATCATGGGTGTCGGGACATAGATGTGTTGCTGGGAGAGCACATTATATTGAAGTCTTCTTTGATTGTGAGGAGGAGGAAGGAAATGATGGACCTAGGAGAGGTCACAGCGCTGGTGATCATGAGGAGGAGTACCCATCATCATCCAGGGAGGAAGAAGGGGAATTTGCTCCAACCAGTGGGACTCTTGCTTCTTTGAGGGGAGTGCCCAAATATTTGACTCTTAGAGTGCAGGGTTCAGTTATGAACCAAAGAGTATCTATTATTATTGACAGTGGGGCAACCCACAATTTTATTGATGCTCACTTTGTGCAGAGGAGAGGGATCCCTACTGATTATTTTGATGGGTTCTCTATTTTGGTTCCAGGGGACAGAAATATGCAGTGCATGCAGTATGTTCCCTCACTTTTTGTGACTAGGGGGACCTACACTTTGAGGTACCACTTCTTTGTGGTAGAAAAACCAGAGACCAACATCATATTTGGTGTCCAGTGGTTGATTACTATGGGAAAGGTCACCACTGATTGGAGGGCCTTGCAGATGGAGTGGGTGGATTTGAAGAGTGGGAAGCAACAAGTTATTCAAGGCATGCACTCCTACCCTTCTCTTGATGTTTCTACCCATACAACAAAGATGGAATTTTGCAGTGAGGGTCAAGATATCATGGTTCCTTCTCTCATGTTCATGAGATTGCTGCAAGGGACATTTCTACATCATGGCAAGCCTCTTGGGATGCCATTAGATTCTATGGAGAAAGCTTCACCAAGTGCTGAAACAATGGAATAAAGAGTCACTGCACTGTGGGAGGAAGCAAAGGGGAGGATTAGCCTTCCTACACAAAATCTTGGCATGCATAATGCCAAGGGAGCAAGCAGAAACAAGGTAAGCACCCCCATAGATACATCTACAACGCTGTCCTTGTTGAGAAGTGTAGATCCATATTGGAAGTCTCAACTCCTTGTAGAGTACTCCAAAGATCTACACACCGGGATGATTCTAGATGGCATAGAGTAAGGAGGAGGCTATATGGTCCATAAAGGGGTCATCTATCATCTTGGCAAAGTATTCTTGTCTCAAGCCTCAAAGCTTAAGCAAGAAATACTACAAAGGGCACACAAGGAGTTCCCTTCCAGTTACATGCAATTAGCAAGAATCTACTCCCTAGTCTTGAAGAGTTTTGATTGGGAGGATATGGAGGAGGAGCTACATCAGCATTATGATTGGGAGGAACTAAATCAGCACTTACAAGAGTGCAATAGCTATGTGGAGATGGGGCAGCCAAAGGATCCTATGCAAGATATATTTCAGCCATCTCTTTCTTCTCTCAAAAGAGGGGAACAACCCATGCCTAAATCTATGAGTATGGGAGATTTGTATGGTAAGAAATATGATCTTGTAGAGCAAGTTTATTTTTCTTATTTGGCACACTCTCTTACCATATGTATGCAGGCCATGGCTCCTACAAGGATAAATATTACATGCAGATCTCATGGCAAAGATGGGGCCAATAAAAACTCCAAAGCTGGCCACTCCCTTGAGGTGCAAAGGGAGATTGTTTTTCATGATGGGTGCTTTCCAAAGGCACCTAACGAGAGTTTCACTTTCATCCATGTCAAAGTGGCTTATGTAGAAAATATGTGGTGGGAGTACCACCTATCACATTCAAATCTACTCAGAACAAGGAGTGTACTGTGCTGCTACCTTATGTGGGATTGTGACCCACCTCCTCATGTGCAAATTACAGTTTTCCTTTATGTGATTTTGCTACCATACATAGATGACATATTGGTTTTGTTTATGGGTATGTATGGGCAAAGAGTCATTAGTGTACATGTGCCACATGGGATGGAACTATATCGAGTACTTCATGATACATGTTTTAGATGTGACATTGGTTCACCCATGCATATTTATGTTGAGTTTTACACTCCTGAAGGGGTAGACTATGAACCTATCATGCTAGCATTGGAGGAGCAGTTTTTGATGTATTTCCTTGGTGAGAACTTGCTTCATGATGAGAGTTTCATTCTTTATGGTGTCATTAATGGAGAAGGAGAAGAGACACAGCTCTTACCCTACCAATTGCTTGAGGACAAGCAACATTTTGAGGGGGAGGACTGTAATGTTCCTACTTAGCCTTAGCTAAGAGGAGACATTAAATTTTGATTTAATTTATGTTTTATGAATAAATGAATAAATAAGTTCATTTAAAACTCCTAATAAATAAATTCCCATGTGAAAAAATACAATTCTGGGCTATGTAAATAATCACTTACAGGTGTGAAATAGGTTTGAGCCAAAGACTAGGTCCACCTTGACCAAATCGACTGCGTTGTCTAGGTTCAACGCATCACCAAGACGGACTGCGCAGTTCTAGAAGGGAGCTTCTAATGTGAAAAGGACCAAATCATCCAAGTGGTTTAGGGTTTTCAAAGGCCATCTCATGTTATAAAAAGGAGGAGAAGACACATGAAGGAGTTGTTGATGAATTATATTTCTGAAGTATTTGTTTGCTTAGACAAATACCATTCTTTGTTGTTTAGTGGAGGATTGTGATTGGAATTTTTGTTTAGGGATTTCATCTCTTCCATAGAGGATCATTGGAGGATTTCTTTGCTGAATTTGGCCACTATCTAGTTTGAGACCAAGCTTTGTCTTTCATGAGCAGCGTTGGCCCATTGAGGGTTTTGCAGCTGCTAATTTAGTAGCAAGTGGCAATGTAGATCTACTTAGATCTAATTGTTTTGAGAGGCTTTCTCTATTGGATAGTGTTCTTCAGCCTCCAAGGAGTTATCTGATCCATATTTTATATCATATCTGTACTTATTATTCCATGTAATCAATCTCCTTCACTCACTGCGCAATTTTTGCTTCATACTGCTTTATTTTGTGAGAGGGTTTGTTATTCCAGTTGTTATCAGTTTGGAGGAAGATATCTTGGTGTTAGGCTTGCCTTCCGTTGGTGATACATGGATTGGGTTTCTGATCCATTTCTATATAGATCTGATCTATTTCAGTAATAAAAGTTATCTTCAGAAATTTCTGGGTTTTCTGTAGCATAGTATATTGTAATTCAGATCTACAGCTTAATATGCAGTATTTTGATGTAATTCCAATTGGATATTATTCTTAAAGTCTTGCAGCTTCTAGATCTGTATTAGATCTGATGATTCATCCATAGGACTTTCCTAGATCTGAAATTTAATGTAAAGCAGCTGAACCATCTAGAAAATAACGCTGTCTATGTATTTCTGCAGTTTATTTCTAGTTGCAGCTCTTATTTCTGAAGGGATCTTGCCCTAGTTCTTTTTGTAATCAGTTATAAAGGAAATGGAATCATTTGTAAATCTGATTTACTGATATAATACTAAATTATCAGATCTTTGGCTGACCTCCTCTGAGCTTCAATCAAATCTGCGCAATTCTAGTAGCTAGGGGTTTCATTTTGTAGCAGCTTCTCTCTTTGGCTGATTTCTAGCTAGTCTTGTTTCCAGGAGATCTGTTTAACATGCTTGAACTCATTTATTTCTGTTGAAATTGAATTTACATATCACATACAGCTTGAGTGAGGGAATCCCAGCCCTGATTTGTATTTTCATTGCTCAAATTTTCTTATACAGCGTTTTCACTGAAGGTTTTGTTGAGATTCTTGAATTGGGATTATTCCACGTTCTATAGGCAGAGTCTACAGTTGGCCAAGTAGCCTCTGGTTCTCACCATTTTTTTAGAGGTGACATAACCAATAAATGCCTCTGTAGTCCATCTCTGACATAGAATCTTGAGAATCCCCAAAAAGGAATATTACATATAGGAATGGCTCCATAGCCGAATTTCTTCAAATTCCCATTCTTTTCTCTCGTGTGTTGGTCAACAGTGTGTTGGTCTTTCATGTTGACCAACACTCCTTCGCACCAATTGAAAATTGTTCCCCTGGAACACTCAACAAAATTTTGGATTTTTCCTTTGGTAGCCACATGTGGAGTTGCACTGCCACACAATCGGGTAACTGTAAAATCAATGATTTCAAGGTCTAGTCGCACAATGGTTTTGATGTAAATGCGACCATCCTTCAGGTCTAAATCTTGGGTGGAATACTAAGCCATATAAGATGCAGCAGGAAGTCCCCCTGGTCATGTCCCAGATAAGGAAATGTCTCTTCCTCTGCGAGGTAATCCGGTGAGGAAATAAATATCCTCTGGCTCGATCAAAAGCCTATGTTCCCAACTAATGAAGCATTATTCTTGGACATCCCAAGCATTGACCAATCAGGTCATGAGTTCCACCTGTGCTTTCATTCCTTGTATTTCCCATAATCTATACAAACCAAAATTCTTCAGCACACGAAGCATTGTTGGGTCATCCATCACTTCATTATCATGTCGCTCATGCTCTCTTTCTCTCCGCCCTAACATGATTTCTTTCCTGCAAATAAGAATTTAGGAATATTAGAAAACATTAGAGAGAATTTGGAGAATTTTTTATGGGTAGAAATGTAGTTTTGAAAACCTCATGGCACTTGCGTGGTTTTTATTCAAACACAATGTGTTTTTATGCATGAGTTATGTATTAAAATCACGGTAACCCGACGATTTTTTATATTAAAAAAATCAGGGTACACAGGTTCTGTCACGAAAACCTGTGCACCCACGAGGGCAGATTCTAAAACCTTGTTTCCTTGTAAAAAATAACCTAAAATCTTAAATTGAAAAACTAAATGGATGAAAAGAAATATAATGAAGAGATGAAATACTTGGAACTAACTGTTCTCGAAATGCTTGACTGGTTCTCCTGATCTTTGCTTTGGAAGGTTTATGGTAAAAACTCTTTTTCTCTGTGCTAAAAATCAAAACGTAAGAATGATTTGTTCTAACCACTTTTTTTAGGTTTTAATGAATAAAATAATATTATTTTGTTTATTTTCACCTTTAGAAGTTAAATTTTGAATGTTTTTCCATGATTGAGCGTAGATTATTGTAATTTTTTGAGATTTTGTGCAGGGAATAGGTTATGTTTTAAAATGAATCATTTTGACAATGAGTAGACTTTTATCACTTTTTTGGGACTGAATTACACTATTTACGAAAAAGGTATATGTTGACTAAGCATGGTCAACAAAGTTCTCTCCTACATTATTTTATTCTTTTTCAGGTTTGAGAGACTAAATTTACGAATATAGAGTTTACTTATGTTTTTCTTCTAACTCCCTAAAGCTGAAAAACATTGAGTTAATCCTATGATGGACTCGCTAAAACTAAACCGTGTAGGACTTGTCGATTAGAACAAGACCGAACCACTCCTTCTTAGGGTTCTTTAAAAATAATAAGATGGACTCATCCGAAGGATGAGCTTATACGACAAGAAAATGTTATCCTCCTCAATCTTGCAAAAAAATAAAGAGGTACTTAACAGTAATGGTGGGGGAAAATTTGAGAAAAAGAATCCATTTTTTATTCTTGTTTGAAAAGCAGCATGTCTCTCTTGAGCACGACACTTTTTCGCACTGATGTTTGGGTTGGGTAATACCTTTTTCTTACATTTAACCACACCTCATTGAAAGTCTTCAACCATTTTTGGGTATTATCTTTAATTCAAATGTTGTCAAGTCATTTACAATGTCGTTATGTGTTCAAGAGAAAGTGCAACTTCAAATTCACCATTCATTGCAAACATTTGTCTCCATTCGCATTAACCATCCCTAAGTTAATCCTTGCAAAATATTTCTTCAAAACTTGACCTAGTGGTTTTGTGTCTAGGCCCTCCTGTGACGGATCACTTTCTATCGACATCATCTCATTATCTAGAAAGTTGATTTAGAATCCTATCAATACCTTGGAATTTGCATGCCCTAATAGCAGGTTTCTTGCCTTCGATGATAGGTTTTCATCATTGAACTTCAATCGAATGATTCTATGAGTTTTCGATTGAAAATCATTCAACAAATTTTACTAAAGTACTTTGAGAGCCACTGTCATCATTGGTGGTTTCTCTCATACTTATTAACGTTTTTCATTATTGATCGGTAATCAAGTGGTTTCTACCATGTTCGACTTCGACACAATCAATCACGATAGATTCGTAATAGTTTGATAAATGGAAATCAAGACCCTGGATCTAGTCTCAACCATCTAGGCTGCGAGGAGTTATGTATTCATGATACAATATACTTCTTTATAATAGATGGTTGTGCCCATAATGTGTCTACTTTTTTATGTAATTCTAAAGTCATATATGTATCAGAACATTTAGTTTGTTTTTCTCTAAGTATGGGAATGCCTACCTTAGTGATGATTATATAAATTTACATTGAATGTTTCTTACAAGTTTTAGACTGTTGACTCCAATGATAAAACGCTTCACTCTTCCACAAAACTTTATCAGACTTCACACTTTAGGGGGCAATCTGTTACATGTCATTTTGTCACCATGACATTTGACTGTCATTATGGATCTATCACCATCCACATCCATGCTTCCTTAGAAGTAAAAAACATTCATGTTCTTGAACCAAGTCTTGGAAACTAGAAAAAGCTCTTTAAACCTTTTCAAATTTACATGTGCGCTTTTTGTGACCATTTTTTGCGCATGCGCTAATACTTTTTCTGATAGTTGCAGTGATTGCTACTCTGTTCGCTAATAAAAACTATGCACCCTTGTAAAAGGAAGTAAAAACGAAAAAGGTAACTTCTAGAAGCCTAGTTGATCGAATATTCTCCCAATTGGAAGCCTCTAGATTCACGCCAATTCGAGCTATATCCCTCTAGTCATGGAGCTTATCCATTGGATAAAGGAACCCTAATCCCTTCATTGGAGGATCTCATCCCTTTCTTGATGGATCTGAAACCTCCTCAAACTCTCTAAGAATTGAGTTGAAGTTTCAAGTTTGAGGGTAGTTGTTGGGAGATTCTGAGTTAGTAATTGGCACATACTGAGATACTAAGTTGGTGTGAGTTGATTGTACATTGAAGATCACAACTTTGTAAAAAATAATTCATGTTAGTCATTCTAGAGAGGAACACTTTTCAAACCGAGGATACGATTTCACAGACATACGAGAGAAATATGTACAACATCAAGGCTCGAGTTGTAAGATTTCTCTTTTTTATTCCTGATAATACATATGGATCTCTTTTTCTCATTCTCTTTCTTCTGAATTCATTGAAATGATGTCAATACTTAGTCTCCTTGATCACGAAGTTGAATTGGTATTTTTTATTATTATATACTACAAGTGCTTTGATCCTTTGCATTGTGTGTGATTGCAAGTTATTCTTGGCATTGAAGGATTTCTTTGGAGCAAAAGGCAAAAGGTTACATAAAACGTCTTGTTGCAAGGTAGGAGCATAACCTCCTCATTTCTAATTTATAATATTATGAATGCAAGTAGTTTAGAGAAAGAGGTATTCAAATGGTTGTTTGTTTCTAGTTACCTGTTGGGGTACTAGGGAGATCGCTCTTGCCCGCAAGAGGGATTAATCCATAAAGAAATATCTCGTGGTGTTATTTTTGGAGGTTTTTGGTGCTTTGCTGCACTTATGCGGGTTCACCTCATACTTCGTTCTTTCTCATTTGGTTTCAATTTTTCCTCTAGTGGCACCCATCTTGATGCTTCATCCGATAATGTGAATGGAGTTGAGGGAGTGGGGTCCATTGTTTTGATGCTCCCAAGGAGAAGGGATTTGAGGGAGTGGGGTATAAGGACTTATCTTTCCTCTTCAACCCATTTTTCGTGCCTCTTTCTAATGTAATCGTTGCCATTTACTTTTTTGTATGGTCAGGGTTTGTTGTAATTTATGTGGGTATTTTTTTAGGGCTATCTGGGTGGCCAGTCTTATTGGTTTTCTCTTTGGCTAGTTTGATTTCTGCTAGGATTTCTGGCATGTTAGTTTTTTAGTTGTTGTTTGACAGATATTTTTATGAATTGATTATCTATTATAGGGCAGTTTGGGGTGCATTTTCATGGGATTTTTCTGTGGGCCCTTTGTGCTTTGTATAACGATATTTATATGGGATATTTCATAGGTTAAGATTGCATACACATATAGGGTGGCAGGGGGGGGAGGGATTCGTATTATCCCGGAGGAATAATTGTTGATAGGTATGCCTGGGATTTGGGAAATAAGACCAATAACCAAGTGAAATCATATATGCTATATCTTGTTATCATATTAGCTCAGGAAAAATGAATCAAGGAAATGAATATCCTAGGTGATTCTCTCTTGGTCATAAAACACATGAAATCAAACTCTTCGACCCAAAATAACAATCTATATCAAATACTCATAGATCTCTTTGCATGCTCCCTCTCTTTAGGAATCTGCAATTTTTTCACATTCTAAGAGGTATAAATAAGGACATGGATATGCGAGCCAAAATGGCTTTCCAAATGAAAGAAGGTTGCAACAAGGTTAATGAAATTGATGGTTATTTACCCATCCCTTAAATATTTGCATGAAATTCCTAAATTTGATGATAAATTTCTCCTCCTACACCAAAGACCAGGCACACAAGTCATAAATATTAATCGTTATTGTCCCTTCCCTCCCCTGGGGTGATTTTTTCCTACCTCCCTATCTTCTCTCCTTCCATCTACCCCTCTCCCACTTCATCCTCCACATCACCCCCTCTTCAACCTCTATATTCTGACCACCTCTCCCACCCCCTATACATCCCCTCCCTCATCCCTCTTTCCACTCTCCTTGCCCCCATCACATCCTCCCTCCCTATTTGTGCCCCCTCAACCCCCCCTCCATATGGCATCATCCGAGTATAAACATTCCTTCCCACTTTACTCATGGTTTCAAACCTCAACATACTAGGACACTTTGCACGGAGAATAGGTTAAGTGTGAGAACTTTACAAGTTGTTCCTCATATCAGGGTCCATATCAAGAACAATCAAACCATCTCCATGTGAAATCCCTCAAAGTGAGAGCCGCATTTAATTCCCCTGGTATGGATCATATGGCTCGTGTAAGTGAAGGACAAATTTCTTAAGGCAAAAGTCATTTCAGGCACCAAAAAATTCATGGATGAGCTTTGGGACCATGGAGGTAAGCTTGAAATCTTTCAAAACCAAATGAGGCTTTGGCTTGAAAAAATCTATAAATTGTGGAATAATGGTCTTAACTTCGGCAATAGGAATGTGTCTAACTCTTTCAAGAGGGTCGCTGGAGAGAGGAATCTTTGGAAGAGTCGGGATTGTTAGTGGATAATTTTGGTTGAGCAGGGAGATACAATTGTTGGTGAGGGTGACTATTCTGAAAGGTTATGTTATTGTGTGATTCTAGGTGTTGTTGGGTTTTTTGATTCTCCTTGTCAAGTGGGTCACTGTGAAATATCCCAAAGCCTCTCAATGAACCTTCCCTCTGAATCAATTCCCTCAGTGCATCAATTTCTCCTCGATGATATGGACTCTGGCTCCTGTGGCCACCCACACCCGCACTTTGCTAGGATGGCTGGTCGTTTTGATGAAGAGGGAGAAGCTCCCACCTCTCAGTTCATACTCCTCACATACCTATGGGTCTTGTGACAGAGAGCACTATGAACTAAGTGCGGGCTTGGTTTATCTTCACTAATAGCGTGAGGAAGCTTGTGAAATGAAAGAGAGGAAGATTGAGAAGAAAAAAAATATTTTTCATATGGAAGATGAGGCGGATGCTCTACATAGAAAAATCGAGGATATCGCAATGCAGAACTCTCAAACAGTTGAAGAATCAACTCACATCAACCTCAACTGACCAGCTGAATTTGAGGACTAGTTTACTTATTTTGTTTGTGTTTTATATTGAGGATATTTTAAGGGGATTGAGCTTTGATACTCTACCCTTGCGTGTATATCTGGCCACAGACTATTCCCCCAAGTTTAATTGTCTCAGTTGGTGACCTTAGTGGCCATAATATTTAGGATTTTTCCCAAGGTGAGGGGGGAGGGAAGGTCCCACTGTACCTAGAGTACACATTGACTAGAATCACGTGGACTTTCCAGAGGGTACTCTTCACTTCGAGATGGCATAGTGAAGTTACTTGCACTATATTGTTTCATTAGGCAGGTTGTCAGGGTAACTGTTCCAACCACTAGTTTTCCACGTTAATCTCCATGATGTTGGATTTCATCACCAACTAGTGTTTTTATTGTGGATACATATTGTTTTTGTGTGGATTGTCTCTTAGATTTTGCAGGCGTGTGTTTATTTGTTTAATTTTTAGATGCATTAGGTATGATTCTTTTGATTTTTTTTTATTTCGTGTGTTAAAGAAATTAACCGTGGTTGAATTACCGAGACATTCACATACAATGCAGGGGAAACCCATTGAATATACACCCAGTCAATTTGTCAAAAATGAAAGAGTTCAATCATCAAGAACCAGGTCCACAAAACAAGGAGAAACAATCAATTGTAATACATCTTGATTTTGAATGTACTCAACCTTAGATAATTGAAAAAGATCAAGAACAACCAGAAATTTCCAAATTTATTACAGTTAAATATATTATTGGTGAGAAGTAAGATATGCAACTCACTGAACCTGAAGTATTTGAGCCTGAATATTATTCCACTTCATCTGAGTCACCTTCGGATCTCATAGCCCCGACTCTTGGTCATCCTCCTTCACCTGAAGTAAAGCTTCTCATCACTGATAATATTTGTCCTAGCCTTATTAGCATTGAAGAGATATCTGACATGGAAGAAGAGATTACACTTCCCTCTTGTCAAGAATATTTAGATTTAAGGTTTATTGAATTTATTTACCCTTTCATTCCTTTTAGACTGGATCCTTGGTATCATCAATTTACCAATTTTCTACATAGCTCTAGTTACACTCAGCCACCATGCTGAATACCATTCTACTCTTTACCCAGAAATAGTAACATGGCTTATAAAAGCATGTCGACTGAGTCATCTATGTTTTCTTCTTCAACTAAACATTTTTTTTATGGCGATCCTTCTGTTCTTGTTGGGTACCAGTTGCTTTATGGCACTTTCTCAGGAGCATCTCCATTCTCTAAGACTTCTACCATGTCAACTAGTTTGTTTGAGTCTACCACCGAGCCTTTGACAAAATAACATGTTTATAAGTTTCCAGGAATATCCCTCAAGCTAGTTCACAAGGTGGATATATAGCGCCTGGGGAGCAACAGCCTCTCCAAGGGCAACAATCTCTCTAAGGACAACATCCTCTCCAAGGGAAACAACCTTTTCAAGGGCAGAAACGTTTTCAACAACATTCGTCTTTTCAAGGAGGAAAAATTTTCATTAGAACCTATCCCCCGGTTGTAGGGTAAAATATTCCTGGTAATTATCAAAGTTATGTTCCAATGCCTCAAACTAGGTATGGTCAGCCTTATGCATCACAACCTTTAATGAGAACTCCTTACCCAGGGATAAATACTATGTGGAACCCATTATTTACTCAACAGTCTTTGCAACCTACATTTCAAGTACCTTATAATCAACTTGCTCATCCAACTAAACAATTTGGTTTTACCCAAGTCCAACAACTTGTTCAAGGTGCACTTCAAATTACCCCACAAGTATCTATGCCAAGTAGTCAACAAGCTGGTTCGAGTACTCGTAGTACTCCTATCGAATTTTCTATGCAATTTTTTTTCAACAACCAAGTACACCTATCCCAGGAGTTTCTCATATCCCTATTATTACGACCCTTCAAATGACAACGCCAACTATTAGACATGTGATTCCTCATATTACTACTCATCAAACTAGACCTGCAATCCATTCGGTTCCTCAAAACTCTGTGGGACAACCTAGTGCAATGACTATACAAAAATTTCTACCTTTTATAGGTCATACTTTTCAAGGTTAACCCTTTGTTGGTCAATCTGGTCAAGGGAAACCTTTTATAGGACCGACTATTCAGGGAAAACCTTTAGCAGGTCAACCTTTTCAAGTTCAGTTTGTTCAAAGTCAACCATTTCAAGGGAAATTATAATATGGACAAATGGGACAAAATATAGTTTATCAGAGCCAACCATACCCTGGTTCTACATATCAAATACCATCTCAACCTCAACTTGGTATGGCTAACCATGGATACCATGGAGGTATACCAATTCCAACTGCTCAGGCTATCCCAAGTTATCATTTCACTCAGCAAGACCCTAACAGGTGGATACCATTCATTGTAACTTTGGATTTACCAGATTTGTCTCTACTAACGAATGATCCAATTTACTATCTTTTGTTTTGGCCAGAATGGCCTACTAAGTTGCCTAGTGACATTCCAAAGTTTGAAGGAAAATCAGGAGAGGACCTCTTGAATTATGTGATGGCTTATCATATTTGGTGTGTATCCAATTCTTTTATCGATGATTCAATCGGTTTGAGACTTTTTCAAAGAACTTTGATTGGCTTAGCTACAAATTGGTACATTGAATTACCATGAGGCTCTTTCAACAATTTCAATGCTTTAGCAACAACCTTCTTGAACCATTTTCAGTTACTAGTCTGTTATGATAATGGCACGGAACTTTTGACTTCGTTAAAACAAAGTACGTCTATGTACATTTCAGATCACATACATAGATGGCGACATAGACACTGCTAAGTCAAAGTTTTCATTCTGGATCAAATTCTGGCTAAGTGGTCCATCGAATCATTACTTCCTACGATTAATGAATATGTAGCTAAAGGAGGCATTGTAACAGAAGATCAAATCATCGCTCAAGCCTAGTATATGGACCTTGTTTACACACAGAGTGGCACTTTGTATGAAAATATTCCTGATTTACCACACCCAAGTCAACTCATTGCAACTCCTTCTAGTTCTCATGCCACAGACGGTTTAATTGGTATAGTTAATACGTTAAAGAGTAGGAATAAATCATCTAAATCTAATTCTCCAGTCATAACTCTACCAGATTCACCTAAAGGAGATCCATCCCTAGAAACTTGTCCCGAGATTCATGTCCTAGACTCGTCTATAACCAAAGTTAAATCATTCAGAAATAAGAAGAAGGGGAAGGGTAAAAATAAACAAAACAGTTCTCCCAAAGTGAAAGTAGAAAAAATTGAACCATTAGACAAAAAATAGAAACCTCGTAATCCTTTTCTTATTTGTGATGAGGATCACTACACCAAAGAGTGCCCACATTGGGTCGAGGTATCCAAAATTTTCAAATATTCACCCACACCCATTGTCCTTAAAGATCCTTTTCCATCACAAGGTATAAAAATGATTGGATCTTCTTCCAATTCATCAACGGATATCCTCATGATGTCCCAAGTCATGGTTGCCACGCGATCTCAAGACTATGGATCTAAGATTCATGTAACTAGAAAGGAAACTGAATCATCCACTCAACCTCCAATATCAACTAGTCCTATTTTTGAACCATTACACATCGATAAATCTTATCTTGATTTAGTGATTAAATTGCCTGCAAAAGGTGTACTTCGAAAATCGGCTTTCAACCCACATGAGATAGCCGCTTATAATTATAATATTGTTGAAGATTTGGCCATATTCCCTTCAAGAATGTCGGCCCTCGAGGTGTTGCAAGCTTTTCCAGCTCAGAGGAAATTACTATTATCAGCTTTAGGAGCGATTGATCCTCAAGAATCTAATCTCATTGTCTTTGATCTAGAGAACTTGTACCTAGACTCCCATATCAAATGGATTTTCAAATTCTAGTTTTAGTCAAATCTAGGTGATTGTTTTGCATAGTAATTGATGAGGGAGTATCTACGTGCATTATGTCCTTAGCTTGTTGTAAAACTCTTGGTTCTCCACTAATCAATCACTCACCCAAGATTTTAAAAAACTTATATGGAATAGGTTTTCGTCCATTTGGAATACTCCAGGAACTACCTATAGAGGTAGAAAGAGAAGTCGTAACGCTTGAGGTGGAAGTTGTTGATTCCCCTCTTGATTACAACCTTATTTTAGGTCAAAGTTGGTCTTAGGATATGAATTTTGTGGTTTCATCAGTATTTTGACTGATCATGTTTCCTCATAAAGGAAATATTGTTAAAATCGATCAGTTTTCTTGCTTCACTTCAGACCCTACCTCTACATACAGTATCCAACATGTCAAAAAAATGATTATCCCTTATGAAGATGTTGGGGTAGGACTAGTTAAAGATTTCGCTCTTATGGGAACTTTTTTTGTACATCCTCCTAACATACCTCGAAATATTTCCCATATCAATATGATTAAATCAATCAAAATGCCATTTGATGACACATGGAATGTTCATTTAGAATCTTAATTGAACTCTTACAATGATGAAATGCCTTTAATTCCATATGAATTGACATATGTAGTGATAAAATCATTGTCTAACATTTCATCAACAAATACTAATCAAATGAATGTGGTCAATGAAGAGACTTATTCTTTATAAAGCCAACCATGACATCATTTTATAATCCTTTTCAACAAATTTTTTCAATTAATGAAAATATCCGAGAAAACTTTTCATTGGATGAGTTACCATGGGACAATCTTCATCATCGATCTTCTTTTTTACCTGACCTTGATAGACTCCAAAATGATTTTTCATCCATGTTTTAGATTGATTATGTGGAGGAACCTCAAAATCCTATGTCCATTCTTCATTCTGGTTATGAGAAATGTGTAGGAAATATTTTTGCTACAATTCCCATTGACATATCAATCAAACCAGGGAAAACTGAGAACATTCACATAGGCGCTTCTTGCTCAATTGAAGATATCAATATGTACAAAGCCCTATTTCAGGAATTTCGAGACATTTTTGCTTGGTCTTATGAAGAAATGCCAGGTATTGATCCTAATATTGAATTCACTAAATTAAGACATACTCGGATGCTAAACCTATTAGACAGAGATTAAGTTTGACAAATCCGTGAAAAGCTGCTACAATTAAAGTTGAAGTTGAAAAACTACTTCCTGCAGAATTTATTTATCCTATTCCTTTGACGGATTGGGTATCTAATATAGCTCCAGTAACCCAAAAACAAGGGACTATCAGAGTATGTGTCTATTATAGGGATATTAACAAGGCTTGTCCTAAAGAAAATTATCCTACCCCTTACATCGATCAAATTGTTGATGATTGTGCTCGAAACGAAATATTTTCGTTTATGGATGGATTTTTTGGCTACAATCAAATAAACATACCCCCTTTTGATTAGGCCAAGGCAACATTTATATGTCCATAGGGAACATTTGCATACTGTAAATTAACTTTTGGACTGAAAAATGCTGGCACAACTTTTTAAAGAGCTATGTCTAACGCATTTCAATATATCAAACACATTGTGAAACCCTACTTGGATGACTTAACTACTCATTATTTACATAGAAAATATCATCCTACACATTGAAATGTCATCTTTATGCGATGTAGGCATTGCAACATTCATTTGAATCCACACAAACATGTTTTTTATGTACAATCAAGACACTTACTTGTGTTCATTGTTTCAAAGTAAGGCATTCGTGTTGACACATTAAAGGTTGAGGCCATTGTTAATTTACCTCCTCCTTTCATTCTTCGCTAACTCCAGAGTTTGCAAGGGAAATAAAACTTTCTACATCATTTTATCGTGAAATATGTAGAGTTGACTAAAGGTTTCACTCAGTTATTAACAAAGGATGTTCAATTCATCTGGGACGAGTTTGCCGATAAAAATTTTGATGCACTCAAACACGTGTTGACCCATACATCATTGTTGCATCCACCTGATTATCACCCAGATTACTTTTTTTATTTAGTTGCATCTAATTCCTCGATTGGAATGGTTTTATTTCAAGAGGGTGACTCCAACAATGAACATGTGATTTATTACCTAAGTCAGAATCTCACCCCAACAGATATATATTATTCACATGTGGATAAATTTTCCCTGCCAGTTGTTCAAGCTGTCCAACAATTCTATCATTACATATTGTTATGTAAAACCATAGTGATATCTAATTGCAACCCTATGATCTACATTTTGACGAAACAATTGCTCGAGGTGAAATACTCTAAATGGATAGTTATCCTACAAGAGTTTGATTTGGAGTTCGAGAAATCCAAGTCTAAGAAATGACTGGTTTTTGCTGAACTTATGTGTGATTTTACCTATACTGAATTATAAATAGTGGCACGAGATCATCTTGCTGATGAATGTTTGTTTCTATTTAGTACATTAGATCCTTGGAATGGAGATATCATTATATATCTTCAAACCCAAACTTTTCGACTAGACCTTTCATGATCTGATCGACGTAGAATACGATACCAATCTCAACAATACCATATTGTTGATGACACTCTTTATCACCATGGTACTGATTTTGTTTTTCGATGTTGTATAACTCACGAAGAAGCTGAAAGGGTCTTAAATGAATACCATTTTGGATCATGTGGTGGTCATATGTCTGGTTTTGCCACATCCCAAAAGATATTGTGTGTTCGCTATTTATGGTCGTCACTATTCAAATATTGTATTATTGCTGTTAGAAAATGCCACAATTGCCAATTTTTTTATCGAAAGATGTGTGCACCTTCATCTCCTCTTCACCCAATCATTTTTTTCGTTCCTTTCACAAAATGGGGCATCTATCTCGTCACATGTAACCCTCACTCTGCCAGGGGTCATGGGTATATTATTTATTTTGTATATTACTTTAACAAATGGGCCGAGGCGATGCCTACATTCACGGCTAATGGAAAAGCTGCAGTAATTTTCATATTCAATCACGTGATTGCTAGGTTTGGTGTCCCTCAAGCTATCATTACGAACCATGGTAGCCAATTTCGAAATATTGTGATGACTGAACTTTCCTCTCAACTTGGCCTATGCCATGATAATTCTACACCATATTACCCATAGTCCAATGGCCAAGCTGAGATTGTCAACAAGGTTTTAACGAACATGATTAAATAGATTGTAGGAAGTCAGAAAAAAAATTGGCATACCATGATTTTTTCTGCATTGTGGCCATACCGCACCTCTGAAAAAACATCCACAGGGTTTACTCCTTTTCAACTCATTTACGGTTTGGAAGCTGTGTACCCATTGAATGTGAAATCTCGTCACTCAAATTAGCCATCGAGATATTACTAGCTACCTATGAAAAGGAGAAACTCTTCTGATACCTATCAAAGTTAGATGAGACTCATCACACCACTACATTAGTTGTTGAAGCTCATAAAAAGTGTGTTAAGGCTCAATATGATCAAAGCATTAACCCTCATATCTATTCGGAAGGTGACCTAGTTTTAGTATGTGATCAAGCTCATGACAAACTAGGTGTTGGTAAATTCACACCAATGTGGCATGGTCCTTATATTGTTAAGCATGTGCTTGCAAAAGGGGCCTATGAGTTAATTAATTATGACGACGTCTCTTTTATATCAGCCCAAAAATGGCCTTTATCTCAAGAGATATTATGCATGATTTTTCATATGAAGATCATTTTTGGACACTAGTTACATTTTAGAACAGTGTGTCTTAGATTAGAAAAGTGTGCCCTATATTATTTATTTTTCTTGACAAGTTTTCACTACTTTTACTGCTTATCTTGATTACTCTTGATACTACAAATTTCAACGTGCCTTCAGACTTACATTGGCTTTGCTGATGACGCTTGTCATAGTACACAGAACATTTCTTCTATTGCTTGAGTTATATATTCACCCACTGATGAGTTAGTTTCTATTCATGGGATTTGCCTCAGTCAAACAACAAACAGTATTCCAGAATATAGCACAGTAATTGAGTTATTATCTGATGCCATTTCATTTGGAATTTGACGTTTTATTTTTAGGTTAGATTCACACTCATTGTATTACATTTAAACGATGTTTATGCTATCAGAAATGCATCTTTGTTAAGAATCTTTTTAAGGGTTCGTATCTTGGAAAGATAGTTTGATTACATTGAATATCAACACATATCAAGAAATTTAAATATATTGGCTTATGCATTATCTAATCAAGTTTTAAATAGACATTTGAAGCACTTAAAGTAAAACAAAACAATATTTAATCCATGTTGAACAAGATACTCAGAGATCGAAAGTAGTAATATCATTAGGTCAAAATAGTTGTATGTCAAAATATATCACATTATCTATGATCATAGGTTTCAAACACCTCATGATCTAAATATATTGATAAAAAAAAAAAAAATTTCCAATCTAGATTGACCATCAGCTATCCATGATGATGATCATGGTAGCAGAGTATAGCACACGCCACCCTGCACATATATTGCCTGAATGGACCTAGAACCCCAGTCACATGTCTCTGGAGCTTGAGAGGAAGATCATTCGTCCTAGTATTTGGGATGTCAATAGTAAACCTCTCTAGGTTGTGTTCTAGCTCTGCAAGAGCCTCTGCTACATCAGTCAGTGGTAGACCTACTTCTATAGGTTGTGTGTCTCATCTGTCAAAACAGGGAAGTGCCGATGGTCGTGTCAGGCCAAAATCTGCATTTTAATATTTTTATCAGTATTGGATGATAAAATATCAAATAAAATTACATTAAAAAAACCTAAAAATTAGATCTCTTACCTCATGCATCCCACTATGTTCCTAGTGGAAGTGATGTGTCAGGGTCACCCATGAAATCAACCACTGCGTAAGGAAAATCGTCAATCATGAAGATTTGGTTCCCGAGCCATATAAAAAAGTGAGGATTATATCGAACCATAAGACCACCATCACCACCGTAGAGAGCCTTCAATGAAACCCATCGAAACATGTGTGGTTCCCTCTGTCCTGTTGGATCCACTAGTGACTGCTAAGGTGCTAGGAGTGGAATGCTCTCCAAATCGAAAGATATAGGAATGGCTCCATAGTCGCAGTTCTTCAAATTCCCATTCTTTTCTCTCGTGTGTTTCCTTTCATGTTGACCAACACTCCTTCGCACCAGTTGAAAAATTTTCCCCTAGAACACTCAACAATAGTCTGCATTTGTTCTTTGGTAGCCACATGTGGAGCTACACTGCCACACAATCGGGTAACTGTAAAATCAATGATTTTAAGGTCTATTCACACAATGGTTTTGATGTAAATGTGACCATCCTTCAGATCTAAATCTTGGGTGCAATTGTAAGCCATATAAGATGCTGCAGGAAGTACCCCTGGTCGTGTCCCAAATAAGTAAATGTCTCTTCCTCTGCAAGGTAATCCGGTGAGGAAATAAATATCCTTTGGCTCAATCACAAGTCTATGTTCCCAAATGATGAAGCACTATTCTTGGACATGCCAAGCATTGACCAATCAGGTCATGAGTTCCACCTATGCTTTCATTCCTTGTATTTCCCAAAATTTGTACAAACCAAAATTCTTCAGCACATGAAGCATTGTTGGGTCATCCATGGCTTCATTATCATGCCGCTCATGCTCTCTTTCTCTCCACTCTAACATGATTTATTTCTTGCAAACAATAATTTAGGAATATTAGAAAACATTAGAGAGAATTTGGAGAATTTTTTATGGGTAGAAATGTAGTTTTGACCTCGTGGCACTTGCATGGTTTTTATTCATACACAACGCATTTTTATGCACAGTTTATATATAAAAACCACAACAGCCTAGTGATTTTTTATATTAGAAAAATCAGGGTATGCGAGTTCTGCCATGAAAACTTGCGCACTCGTGAGGGCAGATTCTAAAACCTTGTTTCCTTGTAAAAAATAAAATTGAAAAACTAAATGGATGAAAAGAAATATAATGAAGAGATGAAATACCTGGAACTAACGGTTCTCGAAATGATTGACTGGTTCTCCCGATATTTTCTTTGGAAGGTTTATGGTAAAAACTCTTTTTCTCTGTGCTAAAAATCAAAACATAAAAATGATTTGTTCTAACCACTTTTTTTAGGTTTTAATGAATAAAATAATATTATTTTGTTTATTTTCACCTTTAGAAGTTAAATTTTGAATGTTTTTCCGTGATTGAGCGTAGATTATTGTAATTTTTTGAGTTTTTGTGCAAGGAATAGGTTATGTTTGAAAATGAATCATTTTGACAATGAGTATACTTTTATCACTTTTTCGGGCTCTTAAAAAATACAAAAAAGCGAAACCCTGGAGTCCTATTTTAAGCCCTTTTCAGACTCTCTAAACATAAAAATATGGTCGAGTACTTGACTATTCGAACTTGTTAAAATAAATGAATAATCATCTATTCAACATAAGTTTACCCCTTTCTCGGACTGAATTAGACTCTTTACGAAAAAGGTATATGTTGACTAAGCATGGTCAACTTTTTTCATTATTGATCGGTAATCAAGTGGTTTCTACCATGTTCGACTTCGACACAATCAATCACGATAGATTCGTAATAGTTTGAGAAATATAAATCAAGACCCTGGATCTAGTCTCAACCATCTAGGCTGTGAGGAGTTATGTATTCATGATACAATATACTTCTTTATAACAGATGGTTGTTCCCATAATGTGTCTACTTTTTTATGTAATGCTAAAGTCATATATGTATCAGAACATTTAGTTAGTTTTTCTCTAAGTATGGAAATGCCTACCTTAGTGATGATTATATATATTTACATTGAATTTTTCTTACAAGTTTTCGACTAGTGTCTCCAATCCAATCCTTGGAATGATAAAGCGCTTCACTCTCTCACAAAGCTTTCTCAGACTTCACACTTTAGGGGGAAATCTGTTACACATCATTTTGTCACCATGAAATTTGACTATCATTATGGATCTATCACCATCCATATCCATGCTTCCTTAGAAGTCAAAAATATTCATGTTCTTGAACCAAGTCTTGGAAACTGGAAAAAAGCTCTTTAAACCTTTTAAAATTTACATGTGCACTTTTTGTGACCATTTCTTGCGCATGCGCTAATAATTATTCTAATAGTCATGGTGATTGCTGCTCTGTTCGCTAATAAAAACTATGCACCCCCGTAAAAGGAAGTAAAAAAAAAGAAGTAACTTCTAGAAGCCTAGTTGATCGAATATTCTCCCAACTGGAAGCCTCTAGATTCACGCCAGTTTGAGCTATATCCCTCTACTCATGGAGCTTATCCCTTGGCTAAAGGAACCCTAATCCCTTCATTGGAGGATCTCATCCCTTTCTTGATGGATCTGAAACCTCGTCAAAGTCTCTAAAAATTGAGCTGAAGTTTCAAGTTTGACGGTAGTTGTTGGGAGATTCTGAGTTAGTAATTGGCACATACTGAGATACTAAGTTGGTGTGAGTTGATTGTACATTGAAGATGACACCTTTGTACACAAGAATTCATGTTAGTCATTCTAGAGAGGAACACTTTTCAAACCGAGGATACGATTGCACAGACATACGGGAGAAATATGTACAACATCAAGGCTCAGGTTGTAAGATTTCTCTTTTTTATTCCTAATAATACATATGGATCTCTTTTTCTCATTGTCTTGCTTCTGAATTCATTGAAATGATGTCAATACTTAGTCTCCTTGATCACGAAGTTGAACTGGTATTTTTTATTATTATATACTGCAGGTGCTTTGATCCTTTGAATTGTGTGTGATTGCAAGTTATTCTCGGCATTGAAGGATCTCTTTGGAGAAAAAGGCAAAAGGTTACATAAAACGTCTTGTTGCAAGGTAGGAGCATAACCTCCTCATTTATAATTTATAATATTATGAATGCAAGTAGTTTAGAGAAAGAGGTATTCAAATGGTTGTTTGTTTCTAGTTACCTGTTGGGGTACTAGGGAGATCGCTCTTACCTGCAAGAGGGTTTAATCCATAAAGAAATATCTCGTGGTGTTATTTTTGGAGATTTTTGGTGCTTTGCTGCACTTATGCGGGTTCACCTCATACTTCGTTCTTTCTCCTTTGGTTTCAATTGTTTCTCTAGTGGCACCCATCTTGATGCTTCATCCGATAATGTGAATGGAGTTGAGGGAGTGGGGTCCATTATTTTGATGCTACCGAGGAGAAGGGATTTGAGGGAGTGGGGTATAAGGACTTCTCTTTCCTCTTCAACCCATTTTTCGTGCCTCTTTCTAATGTAATCGTTGCCTTTTGCTTTTTTGTATGGTCAGGGTTTGTTGTAATTTATGTGGGTTTTTTTTTAGGGCTATCTGTGTGGCCAGTCTTCTTGGTTTTCTCTTTGGCTAGTTTGATTTTTGCTAGGATTTCTGGCATGTTAGTTTTTTGGGTGTTGTTTGACAGATATTTGTATGAATTGATTATCTATTGTAGGGCAGTTTGGAGTGCATTTTCATGGGATTTTTCTGTGGGCCCTTTGTGCTTTGTATAATGATATTTATATGGGATATTTCATAGGTTAAGATTGCATACGCATATAGGGTGGCAGAGGGGGGAGGGATTCTTATTATCTTGGAGGAATAATTATTGATAGGTATGTCTGGGATTTGAGAAATAAGACCAATAACCAAGTGAAATCATATAGATTATATCTTGGTATCATCTTAGCTCAACAAAAATGAATCAAGGAAATGAATATCCTAGGTGATTCTCTCTTGGTCATAAAACACATGAAATCAAACTCTTCGACCCAAAATAACAAGCTATATCAAATACTCATAGATCTCTTGGCATGCTCCCTCTCTTTGGGAATCTGCAATTTTTTCACATTCTAAGAGGTATAAATAAGGATGCAGATATGCAAGCCAAAATGGCTTTCCAAATGAAAGAAGGTTGCAACAAGGTTAATGAAATTGATGTTTATCTACCCATCCCTTAAATATTTGCATGAAATTCCTAAATTTAATGATAAATTTCTCCTCATACACCAAGTACGAGGCAAAAAAGTCACAAATATTAGATTTAATGGTTATATTAATCGTTTTTGTCCCTTCCCTCCCTTGGGGTGATTTTTCCCTACCTCCCTATCCTCTGTCCTCCCATCTACCTCTCTCCCACTTCATCCTCCACATCACCCCCTCTTCAACCCCTCTATTCTGACCACCTCTCCCGCCCCCTCAATGTCCCCTCCCTCATCCCTCTTTCCACTCTCCTTGTCCCCATCACATCCTCCCTCCCTATTTGTGCCCCCTCTGCCCCCCCCCCTCCATATGGCATCATCCGAGTATAAAAATTCCTTCTCACTTGACTCATGGTTGCAAAACTCAACATACTAGGACACTTCGCACGGAGAATAGGTTATGTGTGAGAACTCTGCAAGTCATTCCTCATATCGGGGTCCATATCAAGAACAATCAAACCATCTCCATGTGAAATCCCTCAGAGCGAGAGCCGCATTTACTTCCCCTGGTATGGATCAGATGGCTCGTGCAAGTGAAGGACATATTTCTTAAGGCGGAAGTCATTTCAGGCACCAAGAAAATCATGGACGAGCATTGGGACCGTGGAGGTAAGCTTGAAATCTTTCAAAACCACATGAGGCTTTGGCTTGAAAAAATCTATAAATTGTTGAATAACTGTCTTAACTTCGGCAATAGGAATGTGTCTAACTCTGTCAAGAGGGTTGCTGGAGAGAGGAATCTTTGGAAAAGCCAGGATTGTTAGTGGATAATTTTGGATGTTGAGAGTTTCACCTTCCCTCGGCTTTGAGAGTGCCAATTAATATTAATTTTGGTTGAGCAGGGAGATGCAATTGTCGGTGAGGGTGACTATTTTGAATGGTTATGTTATTGTGTGATTCTAGGTGTTGCTAGGTTTTTTGCTTCTCCTTGTCAAGTGGGTCACTGTGAAATATCCCAAAGCCTCTCGATGAACCTTCCCTCTGAGTCAATTCCCTCAGTGCATCAATTTCTCCTTGACGATATGGACTCTGGCTCCTGGGGCCGCCCACACCCGCACTTTTCTCGGATGGCTAGTCATTTTGAAATGAAGAGGGAGACGCTCCCACCTCTCAGTTCATACTCCTCACCTACCTGTGGGTCTTGTGATAGAGAGCATTATGAACTACGTGCGGGTTTGGTTGATCTTCACTAATAGCGTGATGAAGCTTGTGAAATGAAAGAGAGGAAGATTGAGAAGAACAAAAATATTTTTATGGAAGATGAGGTGGATGCTATACGTAGTAAAATCAAGGATATCGCAATGCAGAACTCTCAAACCGTTGAAGAATCAACTCACATCAACCTCAACCGACCAGCTGAATTTGAGGACTAGTCTACTTATTTTGTTTGTGTTTTATGTCGAATTTTCTACAAGGTCTATCAAAGCAAATATGCAAATGTTGAGTCACATTTTTTGCAATTTTGAAAGGAAAATGAGCTTGGATGCACACAATGATTCCCATTGATGGCAATGTAAATAAAAAGTAAATCGCGAACTATTTTTCCCGGGGAGAAAATTAATACAAATATAATACTCTTTACTGTGAATTTTTTTTTTTTAAATTACATATACACATCCTAAAATGTAATTTTTATTTTCGTTAATAAAAATTATGATTTTTTCTCAGGAAAAAAATTAGTTTAAAAATATTTTTCTATTATTTTAAAAATATATAAAATTAACAATAATATCATATATAATATTTTTAGTAAAATATATTACTCTTTAAATTTTAAATGTTAAAATTATATGATTTTGAACTTGTTTTATATATTTATGTCTTTAAATATTTTATGAAAAATCATCGTTATCGTTTTGTTTTATTAGATTATGTTTAAATGCCCTCTAAAACATACAACCTCCATTTACGTGGAACCTTCGTTTATATTTTAGTTTTGTAGTTTTTTAATATGCAATAATAATCAATTCAAATCCTTAGATTTGGAATGCTAAAAAAATATTTATAAATTCAAGAAAAAAAAATTACTTTGAAAATAAAATTTTCTTTCTAAAAATAGTTAGATGCCACAGATTTCAGAATGGTCGTTCATGTAACATTGTACGGAAGAAGAAACCCCGCCTTGACCTCTCTCACCTGTATTTATATTTACCACGGTTTTCAATATAAAATGCATTTAAACATGAGTGGCAATTAAAGGATATGAATGGTCTTATTTTTAATATATTAAACATATATGTTAAATATTAAACACCATGCAGGACTAATACAATCATTTGCAATAAGTTAATTTATTCGATCCCTTTACTGTTTTTACATCTATATATTAAATACATATATTATTTTCAGTAAATACTGTTTTTTCATCATGTTAATTGAATACACATTATTTTATAGGAAGAATAGGATGAAAAAAAATAAATTAATGATTGGGGCTTATTTTTTTTGGTATGATTTGAATCAATTTAATATTTATATTAATTTTTTTTGTAAGTCAGTATCAATATATTATATCATGAACCAGAGATTACAAAAGAGTATAAAGGCCTGAAAGCATCAACCATAAAGCGCTACAGGCCTGCTTCTTAACGAGATGACTGTTAGACTGAGAAGACATGGACTATGAAAAGCCAGGCTACGTAAGAGCGAGACGACCAAAACCAAAACCAACACAAGTCCACCACGCAGGGTTACCCGAGAGACTTGAGAAATTCACCAAAAGTTCTAACGGCCGGAGGATCCCTATTACATACTCAATGCGACCAGTAGCAAAGATGAACATAAAAAAACAACTATTGATAGGTACAATCCGAATAGAAAACCCAAGAGAGAGCATACACATTACTGAGTGGGAGTCGAAGCTCCTGAATGACCAACCATGCTGGGATTCGCTGCCTCATCACCCTTCGATTGAGTTCTGGGCTTGAAACGCCGAATGATAGTGGTTTGCGAGTCATCTGTTGGAACTTCAATGGACATGTTAAGGACATGGCAGAGATAGATGTCAAAACGCCAAACGAAACTGTCCAGAGCCTTGCCATGCTTGCGAAGCTCCTCTGTGAGAGAGTTAAAGGCAACTTCCATCTTGTCCAGCCACGCGGTATTCCTGGCCGATGCCATGGAGGTAGCTGCAAAGGTTTTTCTGACCGCGGCACCCTGCATGGCAATTGCCTTCGCTAGCATAGTTTTCATTTGCCATGCTACCACTTGGGTCTGCAGGAATTGTGTATGGCAAGTGGAAGGTGTCCCGGGGTCGACTAACCAGTCTACCTCTTCACTAATAGCATTGTCGTCAGTCCGAGCTTGGGATAGTTCCACCTCTTCTTCCAGCAATTTAATCGTTTGCTTCCCCCGTTTTGAAACCGAGGCTTCATAACTATCTTTGTCCTGCTTGAGGGCCTGCTAAGCTTTAATGCTGCGGAAGTTGATATCAGCCATGGATACCAGGTAAAAGAGATCCGAGCGATAACTGAGAGGAGCAGAGTAAAACCTAGGTTTAGTGCCAGGATAGCGCACCGCTAAGAGAGAAATGAGAGGAATATGTGAGAATGCGGGACCAAAGAGCCGCATAAATAGAATGTCGGGAGGGGGAATGATAAAAGTTGCAGGATATCCAATCAAAGTGATGATTCCAGGCAGATCGCCGGCTGGTCCGCCCACTAAAGTCGAGGTCCTAAATAGAGATCCCCATCCCCTAAGCAGACCGATCAAACGCTTGAGATCTTCTCTTAAACCGTTGTAAGGAACAGATCCTTTACAGTTGTCCTTTCTCATAATGGATTTCCGAACCCAAGAGTAACTCGGTACTTTTACCATGCTGTGCCATTTGATATAATTTATCATGAGACGGGTTTTCATGAACTGCTGATGATGGATAGGTTGTCGTCCATCTCCACGGTCATACCGGTAGTTAAGTCGTGCCTCGAAATGCTACAGCACTGATCCCTAAGCTCTGCATGTGGTAGATCCATCCAACAGGTGTCCAGGGCATTAGTTGGGTTATCGACCGCAAAGTTTGCGAGGTGGTCTGTGAGAGAATTTGCTTTTCTCCGCACTGCTTGAAGGATGATGCCACCGAGGGAGTCAAGGTGCTGCGCTATGAGCTCTGTGACTGCGGCTAGACGCCAGTGCTTTATCGCCTTACCGGGCTTAGTTCCATGCTGAATTTTCTTAATGGTTGTAATGGCGAGCTGGGAATCACCTTCTACAATGGTCATTCCTCTGCCAAGCTGGATTAAAAGCCTTAGCCCTTGTTCTATAGCTGCGAATTCCGCATCATTGTTCGTGGTTTCTCCTAGATTTTTTCAAAGGAGATGCATGATTTCCCCCCTTTCATTGCGCAAGACGCCTCCCATGCCAGCCGGGCCTGGGTTGCCTTTGGAGACCCTGTCGAAATTGAATTTGCAATATCCTAGAGGAGGACAATGCCATATTGCAGGAGAGGGTGGAGGCCAACGGGCGTGCTCCTGGATATAACACTCTGCCATCTTAGAGAGACCGAAAATAGCCAGAATTATGCGGTCATTAGGAGACAGTGACTCGACTTTTTCTTCTTTACACCAGGTGAGAGTAGTTTCTGTTAGGCCTTGCATAATAATAGTTTTTATTTCGTCGATCTATCTGAAGCTACGTTTGTTAAAAATGTGATTGTTCCTCTCCTTCCATACTGTCCAGATTAAGAAACCTGGACTGAGCCTCCAAAGAATATTTACCATATTGCTATTGGAGTAGTTTGAGCGCCAGTGGGTGATTGTATCGTGAATGGAATTTTTGTTTCTGTCTGTTTGGTGGAATATGCTTTGTATCCAGTCCCAAAGGTGGCTAGTCCATACACAGTCATTGAGCAAATGATTCATAGTCTCCTCCTGCTGTTCGCATAAGGGGCACCGAGAGGGTCCTATGAACCCTTTCTTTAAAAGATTTTCCCATGTCAAGATTTTTCCATTCTGAAGAAGCCATAAAAAGGTCTTGATTTTGGGCCAAAAGTTGCATTACCAACATTATCATACCAGGCCACCTTATCATCAACATTTCTGTTTTCCAAATAGGAGAGGGCTTCTTTGAGGTTAAAAGATCCTCCAGTAAGCTTACCCCAGCGTAGGATATCCGGCCCTTGTATTGCCCTGATTAGTCTCTTCCTGAGGATATTATTGAGGGTATTGAGGAGATTCCTCAGGTGTTCAGTCGAAGGAGGAGGAGAGAGATTCCAAGTTATCCAATAATGCTGGTCTTCATTACTAGCCCAGTACTGATGCACTTTCAGTTTTCCCTTGTCCTGAAACCAAAGCTGTAGAGGTTGTAGGTCAGGATTTTCGATTTTCGGGAGTTGGTGCCAGGAATCCTCCCAGAAAAGAGCATGGTGCCCATTCCTTAGCTCCCAAAAACAGTGGTCTTGAATGATGCTTCGGTTGGCTCGGGCAAGGTTCCAAATGGGAGAGCCTGTAGGGGTGTCAGTTATTCTTACTAGCTCCTCATGTTGCCATTGTGCCGCATATTTGGATTTCTAGCGGCCTGCCCACGGGGTTAGTGGTTCTGAGAGCCACCTCCACCAGAGTTTAGCAGCGCAAACCCTATTGGTAGAGCTTGGATCCTGTAATCCTAGCCCGCCATGGCTTTGAGGCTTGTAAAGTTTGTCCCAGGCTGCCAGCACCCACTTTGGCTTCCCTGAGTTGCCAGACCAAAGAAAATTGCGTTGGATGTTCCTGATTTTCTGAAGCACTCCTTTAGGAGCTGGAAGGATCGAGAGCATATAGTGAGGTATAGCCTGGAGAATGGCCTTCGTCATGACTAGACAACCAGCCAGGTTGAGGACCCGGTTGGCCCATTGACTGCACCTGTCTGCCAGCTTTGAGAGAAGCTTCTCCCAGTGACATTTCTGCCATGGTTTGTCAGTAAGGGGAATGCCCAGGTACTTGGACGGGAGATTAATTCTCTTGAAACCCAGTATGCCGGTTAAATGCCTCTGAATAGCTAAATGCGTGTTGAAAAAGAAAACAGAGGATTTATCGAAGTTAAAGTCCATACCCGAGGCGTGACTGAACAAGTTTAGAAGTCGCTTGAAACCTCTAGCTTCCTTTACGGTCGGGACTCCGTGCAGTATAGTATCACCCACAAATTGTTGGTGGGTAGTGGTTGGAAAATTGCTTAAGGGTTGGAGGCCTTTTATCACATTGTTATCCTTAGCTGACTTGATGAGGCGGCTAAGGCCCTCCATCAAAATGACAAAGAGGAAGGGTGAAATGGGGTCCCCCTGCTTGATGCCTCTAGAAGGGTAAAAAGGCTGAGAGGGGGCTCCATTGATCAAAATGGAGTGACTGGGAGATTTAATCAGAGCTAAAGTCCAGGCAATCCATTTATTACTAAAGCCAAACGCTCTAAGAACGACTTCCAGATATTCCCAGCTAACCTTGTCATATGCCTTGGAGAGATCCAATTGCATAATCATGCCAGCTTTTTTGTGAGTTTGCAGCGTGTGGATCATCTCATGAGCCAACAGCACATTGTCCATAATTTGTCTGCCTTCCACATAACCTCACTGTTCCTCAGAAATAATCTGAGGGAGAATTAGCTTCAGGCGATTTGCCATGACTTTTGATATGATCTTGTACAGTACATTACATAGCGCTATGGGTCTGAATTTGGCAGGGGTACAGGCATCCACTTCCTTGGGAATAAGTGCTATGAACGTGGAGTTTAAGGACTTCAGAATTGAAGATGAGGTTTTGGAATCCTCCATTACCTCCCAGATGTCTTCCTTAACCATATCCCAACAAGCTTTAAAAAAATCCACTGTAAAACCATCGGGCCCTGGAGCTTTCCCATTGGCCATCTCTTTGACTGCATCCTCCACCTCCTGGAGGGAGATCGGTCTCTCCAGGGCTCTGTTCTGTTCTTCGGTAATGAGGATGGGAATGGATGAGACTACTTCTTTAATGGCTTCCTGTCTTTCCACATTAGGTTCAGTGGAAATGAGCTTGAAATGATTTCTGAGTTGGCAAGTGATGTCATGATGCGATTGGAAAACAGTCCCTTGCTCATCTTGGATCTTGGTGATTCTGTTATTGCACCTGTAGTCCATAGCAGATCTATGGAAGAATTTTGTGTTCCTTTCTCCCTCCTTAAGCCACTGAATTCGTGACTTTTGCCGCCACAAAATTTCTTCCTGCTTGCATCTTTCATTCCATCTCTGCATGAGTTCCCGCTCTGTGTCGATAGACTTCTTCGATATGCTTCCTTGAACCCAAGTGTTATGGATTTCTTCCAGCTGTTGCTTAAGGTGTTTCTTGTCTGCAAAAATGTTGCCAAAGACTTCTCGATTCCCAGCCTTCAATTTGGTCTTGATAAATTTAAACCTTGCTTGTAGCTTGAACATTTTCATTCCTTCTACAGACAGGGGTTCTTTCCACCATGTTTTAATATTTCTAGAGAAATCCTTGTGAGAAAGCCAAAATTTCTCAAAACGGAAAGGCCTGTTTCTAGGCGTGCCCAAAATCGAGGCCTGGAGCGTTATAGGCTAGTGGTCTGAGCCTCCAGAGGGGAGTATATCCGAATTTATAATGTTTCCTTCCAAGAGGATGCTCTCGAAGATCAGAAAGCGGTCCAACCTGGAGGCAATGAGCCTGTATCCTCCTCTTTTGTTAGTCCAGGTGAAAGTGCTAGTACGGGGTTGTACATCCACCAAGTTGACATTGTGAATGAAGGAGCTGAAGGCTATGGCATCATTGCCCGGCGCACGTGTGCCCCCCTTCTTTTCATTGAGAGAGGTTATCATGTTGAAGTCGCCTCCATAAATGGCACTAGAGTTGAGGTGTCTCTGATGTAACTTGGTTAGATTACTGAGTAGCATCATTTTGTCCTCTTGTCTTTGAGGGCTGTAAACATTGGTGAACATAAAGGTTCCTTTCTCCCCTATGACCTGCAATTCGAGGGCTAGAAAGGTTTTGGTGGCTTCTGCATTAAGGATATGAAGAGATTTCTGGGTCTAGAAGGTAGCAAGACCCCCGCTCATTCCATTTCCTTCTACGGCTAGGAATTGGAGATGTCTGCCTAGATGTTTAGCCACCTCATCCAATTTCTGATTCGTACATTTGGTCTCCTGGAGGAAAACCAAGTCCGGTTTTTCTTGCATGATTTTTTTTTTCAGGAGCCTTTGTTTCCTAAGGCTTCCCAGTCCTCTTACATTCCAAGAGAGAACTTTCATTGCTAACGAGTTCTTAAGATGAGAAGGAGAAAGCCTCAAGGGCTTTCATCTTTCCCGAGTTAATCAACATCTGACCCAGTTCATGAAGAGCATCATTATTGGATCTTCTTCCTCGTTTCCTCCTATGCTTGAGACTAGCTTGTGGTTGGTGGAGAGTTTGTGATTTTACGCCTAAGCCTTTGGTTGCTTCTCTACCTCGCTTCATCTCCTTCAATGCTGCATCCTGTCTGGTTAGGAATAGGTAGTTTACCCTATTGATTTCTTCCTCTGGTATTTTGTATAATCCTTTCTGTTTCCATTGCTCCACTATAGAATTCAAATCCAATCCTTCTTTCTCCAGAATCTCCCCTAATTCCAGTTCTTCCGTGCCCAATTCACTGAGGACCATGTCCTCATCCTCTTCCTCGGCTTTGCCTTCCGTGGTGGCTGAAAGCGGATCTGAAGGCTTGAAGGGTCCCCTTGACTGGTTGCTTTGTTCTTCCGTTCTGATAGCCTGTTGCTTTGCTGCTAGGGTTTGTTCTGTCTGTTCGGAAGGAGAGTCCTCTCCTAATATTTCAAAGGTGTTCACTGTTTTGGTGAGCGGATCGTTCTATTTAGGCGCATTTTTGCGACTGGCCCGATGTCTACCGGTGGGTCGGACAAATCCATCCGAAGCCAGGGTAGATTTCTCTTTGGGATTCTCGGTTGGTTTTTTTAGCGGGCATTCACAGATTAAATGCCCATGTTCGTGACATTTCCTGCACCTGAACGGTATCTGCTCATAATCGATGGTCTGAAAATAGGCTTCGTCTCTGTATTCCAACCATAGACCCTCATGTAGAGACCCAGATACATCCATTTCAACACAAATGTGGGCATAGGAAGTGTACCTTTTTTGAAGAGTGGCTTCAGAAGCATGGAAAAAAGTTCCCAGGGTGTTTCCAATCTGTTCCAGTGCTGCTGGTCTCCAATAATCTATTGGTATAGAGAACAGTCGGATCCAAACCGGTACTTGGGTGAACGTTTCATGTTCCGTGGTGAAGTTGGGTATCCAGGGTTTCATGTAGAGGCCTACTGAGGCATAAAAGTACAGGCCTCCCTTGAATATCCGATCCTTATCTTCCAGATTCACGAAAACTACTGTAAAGAAACCCTTGGCGCCCAAGTGCAATTGCACATCTCCTTTCGGTTTCTAGACTTGCTTGATCCAGTGAAAGAGGGCTTTTTCACTGGGCCAGAAACCCATCAACTTGCAGATCACAGCGTGAACGGACATGTGGTCCCTGTAAGCTTGCAGATTTGGGTCGTTTATGATGACCCTGAGGCTTTCGCTCGCCTTCGGCTTGCATCTGTCTTGGTATTTTGTGTGGTTGCTGGTATCTCTAGACTCCTTTGCAGTTGATCTATTCGGATCAGGACTGCTACTCGCATTGTTGTTCAAATTTATTCCTCCTTCTAGCAGATCAGCTTCCTGCGAGGGCAGTTCAGGGGTTGTATCTAGCTTTCTTGTGGTATCATCTGTCGTATTGACTGTGCGATCGCTTGGGTTCGAGTTACCGCCCTTTGACCGACTCCCGACGGTTGAGGAACCGGTGATTTTCAAACCCTCCATGTGCCTCTTGCCCTTTTCTATGGTGACTTGCTTGAAAGTGGGGGCTCCGGGGGCCCCCGGTCTTCCCATCTTCTGAGCCAGCGCGATGCCCCTTTGCCGCAGATCTTGGAGAAGATCTGGACTTCTCGCCAGAATTCCGGCCGGAGAGCGAAACCCTCTGCGAGCCCTAGCTTCAGATCTGTCGCAGCTTCAGTCCCGCATCCCCCATCCTTAATATTTATATTAATTGATTTAAAATGTGTATATCAATTACATTAGTAAATATTATTGTGTTAATTATAAATAAAGTATGATGAATTTATTGACCATAGTTGATCAAAATTAATGAGATTGATCAAGATTAACAAAATTAACCATAATCAAGATTATATTGTCTATCATATCACATAGTGCTTAATTTATAAATTGTTGAATATGAAAAATAAATACCTAATAAGTTTTGCCACTACCTATAGAAATATGGAATAGCTATCAAATTTGGGGAGTGCATCATTTGTAGAATATCTGAAAGAGTGTTGATGAAAACCATTGTTTCCCGACTATGCTAACATCTTCTCTATGTATTCATCATAGGACGGCACATATCTACCTGCACACCATTCCGCCTCTTTGGTACAAGCTGCTAGTTGGACCTCCCACTGCCATATACCATGTGAATGAATCATGAATCTATAATCAATATTAAACTACATAGCAAGAAAATTATAAGAGACTTAATGCATACAACATTTTGAATGTAGAATACATACAACTTTTTGAATGTAGCTTAGCAAGTCACATTATTGCCTCTTTGGTCCTTCTTCAACTATTTCTTTAAAAGTATCTTAGAAACCCTTAAAACATATTTTCATATCTTGTGACATTTGATTGATACCTAAGAAGCTAAGCAATTGACTTAATTCTCCTAAGGTAATTTTAGGAAATATGTCAAAATTTAAATGGTTTTTTTCAAAATTTTAAAATTTCAAATAAAAAATTAAAATATATTTGTATATTTAATAATTAAAAGCATTCAATTCCATAATGATACTATGAGTAATAACTTCAAATGAAAAAATATGATATCCATATTTTTATATTTTTTAATAACTAAACCAATTCAAAAAATGCTAGAAAATAATAAAGTATTTATGTATTTATAATTTTAATAATCTAACTACTTTATAAATTTTAATGAAAATGATAAAATATCTACATATCCTAAAAACCTTTGAAACATATTTTTAGGTGTCATGCCATAGATCCCATCTAAAAACAAAGCCAATAAAGTATTTATGTTTTTGTTTTTAATTAGGAGATATGTAGTTAATTTTATAACATTCAATATTTAGAGAATTTGATTAAAGGCAAAGAAATTAAACAATTAACTTAATTCTCCTTAATTAATTTTAAGAAATATTCCAAAATCCAAATATATTTGTAGATTTTAATTATTTTAATGTACAATGTTACATGAAAGATCATCCTGAAATCAAGGCCAGGTGGCTTCTTCTGTACAATGTTACATGAAAGACCATCCCGAAATCTGCGAGGAAGACGCTTTGAAACATGTGTATTGTGTCCTGGATAACGCTCTTGATGAGTTGAATAGAGAGTTTGTGCAAAACAGAGATGTACCGGACACTTGCAGGAGACTGGTTTTTGAATTGGCTAGATTAACTCAATTTTTTTACATGGATGGAGACGGTTTCACACTTTCAAATAATATGGAAATTATTGAACATATCAAAAACTGCCTCTTCCAACCGGTTGTCTAGATTCAATACTTCAGTTAAAGGCCGTTCATGACCTTGTGTTCAAGTAATAAGGCAGGCACAGACGCTGTTGCCTGGTATTGGTATTTGTTAGACAATGTCATTTGTTAGAGTTGTCTTGTTATTTGTTAGACAATGGCATTTGTTAGAGTTGTCTTGTTATTTGTTGTTCTTTTGGTTTACTATTATGGTTATTTTGTTGGTTTACTATTAGGGTTATTTGTTTGGTTATTTGTTAGACAATGGTATTTGTTAGAGTTATAGTGTTTATTTATTACCAGCCATGAAATTTTAATGAGACATTGTTTTCAATTATCTTTACAAATAAAAATTTTATTTTTAAAATAATTTATTTTTAAACTTTTATATTAAATATTTTATTTTTTCAACTTTTAAATTTGGATTTTGATCCATTATTATTGTATATTAAAAAACTGCAAAACAAAAATAAAAAATTATTCCAAATAAATGGAAGTTGTAGCATTTAAGTATAATTAATTAAATAATAAAACAAAACAATAATAATTATTATTAGTTTTCATAAAAGCTTTAAAGACATAAATATATAAAACAAGTTCAAAATCATAAAACAATAAAATACATCTACAATCATATTTATTAATATGGTTGATATTAATATAAATTGAAATATTTGTGATTGAGAGAATATATATATATATATATGATGGTATAACATACTTTTTTTCTACTTAGTAAATGAATATTTGTGATTGAGGTAATTTTTAAATAAAAAAAATATTTTTGCTATAACATACTCATTTTATTTGGCATACAAATATCATCTCTTTTATCCATAAATTCATAATTAAAGCTTTATGAATGACTGTCTTAAACTTCAATTCATCTTGTTCATGCTTAGTTGAAATTGACAAATTCATCATTATTGAACATTGGTGTCTAAGTTTCATTTTTTTTTGGTTGATCACATTAAATTTGGAAAATGGCATAGTAAATTAGTAGAATTTAAAAGCAATTTGTCAATCTAATATGATTTTTTTTTTAATATTTTCCTTAAAATTTTCCAGGATTATTGATTATACAATGTGAATCTTCTAGCATTTTGAAAATAAATTCAATGCTTAGATGAAGGCCATAAGGGCATTACATTGTTTTAATTTATACAAAGAGTATTTATTAAAAAATTACATGATAATTGATTGCTTATATATATTAAATCAAATAAATCTTTTCAATTTTTTTTTAAAGAAATGATGATTAATAAGAAATAGGGCATTTGAAATATTAAAATAAAGCAGTTCTTTATATTAAATTTAATATAAAAATATAATAGAATATTATATATTATTTTAAAAAAACTATAATTTAATATTATATAAACTATATTAAAAGTAAAAACCTAAAATATATAAATTATATTACAATTTAAAATCTAAAAAGACTATTTCTTCTATAAAAGCATGTTAACATTTAGGAATTTTGATAAAAATTTGCAATCAATCCAATGAATAAAGGATACATATTTGGTCAGTTAATATTTTTGGTCAGTTAATATTTCAATACAGCTAAGTTTCAATAATGCAAGTTTTAACATTTATATTTTTAATTTCATTTCTTTAATATTCATAAGTGGTGGCAAATAACTTGTAAAATAAATTTTTTATTGTGTTTTGTAAAAAAATAATTTACTTAAGGTTGAAACATACGATTTAAATATGCAAGAAAGTTAGTAGTGTGAATTTCATCCATTAATGTAGTGGCTACAACCAAAATATAATGGCATCTTGAAATTTACACCCACCAACCAAAAAAGCTAATTAAGAAAATGATTAAAATAATCAAATCCAACAAAATAAAATATTATTGTTAATTTTATATATTTTTAAAATAATAAAAAATTATTTTCAAAATAAATAATTTTCTGGAGATGAAAATCATAGTTTCTCTTAACTGAAATAAAAATTACATCTATAAAATGCACCTCAAAATGCTTTGCAATAACAACCCAACAAAATAACACGTTAGAAATTCCAGCAAAACTGAAAATGGCCAAAAGTGCCAAAAAAAAGAACTAGCCACCCACCCTGTAATAGATAGTCATTTCATATAAATATTTATCAAACAACACCCAACAAAATAACATGCCACAAATCCCATAAAAAAAAAGAAGTGGCCAAAGAGCTAAAAAGACTAGCCACCCATATAGCCCTTAAAAAAAACCCACATATATTGCAACAAACCCTAACCATACAACAAAGTTCATGGCAACAATGACATCATCCATAAATGAAGAGAAAGAGGCACAAATGAAGAGAAAGAGACACGAAGGTTCTCATGGAAAATTTTAGGCGCTAGCAGGTGGACTAATTTTCCATGTTTTTTTCAAAAAAATAATTCATTAATTTTCATTTTTTATAAAAACAATTTCTCTAAATTTTACAATATAAAATTTTCCATTCTTAATATTTTCCGGAAAGAAAGAAAAAAAAAAAAAAACCTCTACCAACTCCCTAGACTCCTTTCACATTATCAGACCCACAAGATGGGTGTAATCCCCTTTTGTTTTTATGTTAATGAGTTGTTGTAATAAAATTGAATTACTTTTATTTTGTTTTTATGTTAATGAGTTGTTGTAATAAAATTGAATTACTTTTAGATTTGATGGAGAGAAGCCACGCTTGATTGGAATGGAATAAAGGCAAAAAAGTAAAATATTATAAAATAATAATAATTTTTTATTAATAAATGGAAAGCTGAAAATTACTTAGGAATTAAGCCATAGAGTAAATAAATTCTTGCCAAAAATTGAGAAATCATTTCTAATGGATAAGACTAAAATAAATATGTTAATAAATTGTTGTGATTGTACTGAATTATTTCTAGATTTAATGGCAGGGATGCTTGGATTGGAATAAAGGAAAACAGTAAAGTATCGTCATATTAGATGATCTTTATGACGCGCATGGAACTTTAGACAATCTCAAGCTGTTTACAGCATCTGTGAAAAGCTGAATGTTTAGCATATTCTCATTATTAAAAAAAAATTTAAAAAAGAATTTAGTATTTTATATATATATTTTTTCAATTGAAGAAATTGTGTTTGGAGCCGTTCTAGAAATTAATTCCGTCTCAGATTTAACCATAACTAATCTATTTTTATAAATTATAGATATTTGTATATTTGAGAATATCTGATTCTGATGTCTAGTAATCACACTCAAATTCCAAGATATTTCCCAGACCCGCAATCAACATAAAACTACCCTTTACCGTCTTCCTAGCTTTACATAATTCAAGTTGGTTTTATTATCAAAATTTATAAATATGTAGATATTTTATCCCTTTTCATCAAAATTTATAAATTAATTAGATTATTAAAATTATAAATATTTTATTTTTTAATTGAGAATTTTTATTGATTTTATTATTAAAATCTCTAAAAATATAATACCATATTTTTTCTTTCATTTTCATTTGAAGTTATGACTCATTATATCATTTTGGAGTTGAAGGGGTTTAATCATTAAAATCTACAAATATATTTGGATTTTGGAATATTTCTTAAAATTAATTTAGGAGAATTAAGTTAATTGTTTAATTTCTTTGCCTTTAATCAAATTCTCTAAATATTGAATGTTATAAAATTAACTACATATCTCCTAATTAAAAACAAAAACATAAATACTTTATTGGCTTTGTTTTTAGATGGGATCTATGGCATGACACCTAAAAATATGTTTCAAAGGTTTTTAGGATATGTAGATATTTTATCATTTTCATTAAAATTTATAAAGTAGTTAGATTATTAAAATTATAAATACATAAATACTTTATTATTTTCTAGCATTTTTTGAATTGGTTTAGTTATTAAAAAATATAAAAATATGGATATCATATTTTTTCATTTGAAGTTATTACTCATAGTATCATTATGGAATTGAATGCTTTTAATTATTAAATATACAAATATATTTTAATTTTTTATTTGAAATTTTAAAATTTTGAAAAAAACCATTTAAATTTTGACATATTTCCTAAAATTACCTTAGGAGAATTAAGTCAATTGCTTAGCTTCTTAGGTATCAATCAAATGTCACAAGATATGAAAATATGTTTTAAGGGTTTCTAAGATACTTTTAAAGAAATAGTTGAAGAAGGACCAAAGAGGCAATAATGTGACTTGCTAAGCTACATTCAAAAAGTTGTATGTATTCTACATTCAAAATGTTGTATGCATTAAGTCTCTTATAATTTTCTAGCTATGTAGTTTAATATTGATTATAGATTCATGATTCACTGATATAGTATATGCCAATGGGAGGTCCACCTAACAACTTTTACCAAAGAAGAAAAATAGCTTGCAGCTAGATATGTGTCCTCTTATGATGGATACATAGAGAACCAGATGTTAGCATAGCTGGGAACAATGGTTTTCATCAACACTCTTTTTAGTAGGGATATTCTACAAATGATGCACTCCCCAAATTTGATAGCTATTCCATATTTCTATAGGTAGTGGCAAAACTTATTAGGTATTTATTTTTCATATTCAACAATTTATAAATTAAACACTATGTGATATGATAGACAATATAATCTTGATTATGGTTAATTTTGTTAATCTTGATCAATCTCATTAATTTTGATTAACTATGGTCAATAAATTCATCATACTTTATTTATAATTAACACAATAATATTTACTAATGTAATTGATATACACATTTTAAATCAATTAATATAAATATTAAGTTGATTCAAATCATACCATAAAAAAAAGCCCAATCATTAATTTATTGTTTTTCATCTTATTCTTCCTATAAAAATAATGTGTATTCAATTAACATGATGAAAAAACAGTATTTACTGAAAATAATATATGTATTTAATATATAGATGTAAAAATAGTAAAGGGATCGAATAAATTAACTTATTGCAAATGATTGTATTAGTCCTGCATGGTGTTTAATATTTAACATATATGTTTAACATATTAAAAATAAGACCATTCATATCCTTTAATTGCCACTTATGTTTAAATGCATTTTATATTGAAATCCGTGGTAAATATAAATACAGGTGATAGAGGTCAGAGCGGGGTTGCTTCTTCCGTACAATGTTACATGAAAGACCATTCTGAAATCTGAGAAGAAGAAGCTCTGAAATATGTGTATAGTGTCATGGATAACGCCCTTGATGAGTTGAATAGGGAGTTTGTGAACAACAGAAATGTACCAGACATTTGCAGGAGGAGACTAGCTTTTTTGAATCCCGGAAAAATAATGCAGTTGTTTTACATAAGGAGACTAGTTTTTGAATCGGGTAGAATAACGCAGTTGTTTTAAATGGATGGAGACTGTTTGACATTTCCAAATAATATGGAGATTAATAGAAATTAAGGAGCAGGTAGAACACTGCCTCTTCCAACCGGTTGCCTAGATTCAATACTTCAGTTAAAGGCCCTTGATCATGACCGTGTGTTAATGTTATAATAACGCAGGCATAGAAGGTGTTGTCAGGTATTGGGTATTGGTATTTGTTAGACAATGGTATTCGTTAGAGTTGTCTTGTTTCTTTACTACCAGCCATGAGGCTGTTCTAATGAGACATTGCCATAAAGGGATGCACTCAGAATTTTATGGCATCTAACTATTTTTAGAACATATATAATATATTTGGAAAATTTTATTTTCAAAGTAATTTTATTTTCATTTTTTAGCATTCCAAATCTAAGGATTTGAATTGATTATTATTGCATATTAAAAAACTTACAAAACTAAAATATAAAAGAAGGTTCCACGTAAATGGAGGTTGTATGTTTTAGAGGGCATTTAAACATAATCTAATAAAAAAAAACAACGATGATTTTTCATAAAAGATTTAAAGACATAAATATATAAAACAAGTTCAAAATCATATAATTTTAACATTTAAAATTTAAAGAGTAATATATTTTACTCAAAATATTATATATGATATTATTGTTAATTTTATACATTTTTAAAATTATTTTTTTCCTAGAGAAAAAATCATAATTTCTATTAACGAAAATAAAAATTACATTTTAGGATGTGTATATGTAATTTTTAATTTTTTTTTTTTTTTTTTTTTACAGTAAAGAGTATTATATTTATATTAATTTTCTCCAGGGAAAAATAGTTGGCGATTTACTTTTTATTTACATTGCCATCAATGGGCATCATTGTGTGCATCCAAGCTCATTTTCCTTTCAAAATTGCAAAAAGGTGACTCAACATTTGCATATTTGCTTTGATAGACCTTGCAGAAAATTCGACATAAAACACAAACAAAATAAGTAGACTAGTCCTCAAATTCAGCTGGTCGGTTGAGGTTGATGTGAGTTGATTCTTCAACGGTTTGAGAGTTCTGCATTGCGATATCCTTGATTTTACTACGTAGAGCATCCACCTCATCTTCCATCTGGAAAATCTTTTTGTTCTTCTCAATCTTCCTCTCTTTCATTTCACAAGCTTCCTCACGCTATTAGTGAAGATCAACCAAGCCTGCACGTAGTTCATAGTGCTCTCTATCACAAGATCCACAGGTAGGTGAGGAGTATGAATTGAGAGGTGGGAGCTTCTCCCTATTCATTTCAAAACGACTAGCCATTCGAGAAAAGAGTGGGTGTGGGCGGCCTTAAGAGCTAGAGTCCATATCATCGAGGAGAAATTGTGCACTGAGGGAATTGACTCAGAGGGAAGGTTCATCGAGAGGCTTTGGGATATTACATAGTGACCCACTTGACAAGGAGAAGAAAAAAAACCAACAACACCTAGAATCACACAATAACATAACCTTTCAGAATAGTCACCCTCACCGACAATTGTATCTTCCTGCTCAACCAAAATTAATATTAATTGGCATTCTCAAGGCCGAGGGAAGGGGAAACTCTCAACATCCAAAATTATCCACTAACAATCCTGGCTCTTCCAAAGATTCCTCTCTCCAGCGACCCTCTGGATAGAGTAAGACACATTCCTATTTCCGAAGTTAAGACCGTTATTCCACAATTTATAGATTTTTTCAAGCCAAAGCCTCATGTGGTTTTGAAAGATTTAAAGATTCCCTCCACGGTCCCAATGCTTGTCCATGATTTGCTTGGTGCCTAAAATGACTTTCACCTTAAGAAATATGTCCTTCACTTGCACGAGCCATCTGATCCATACCAGGGGAAGCAAATGCGGCTCTCGCTCTGAGGGATCTCACATGGAGATGGTTTGATTGTTCTTGATATGGACCGTGATATGAGGAACGACTTGCAGAGTTCTCACACTTAACCTATTCTCCGTGCGAAGTGTCCTAGTATGTTGAGTTTTGCAACCATGAGTCAAGTGAGAAGGAATTTTTATACTCAGATGATGCCATATGGGGGGGGAGAGGGGGCACAAATAGGGAGGGAGGATGTGATGTGGACAAGGAGAGTGGAAAGAGGGATGAGGGAGGGGACATTGAGGGGGCGGGAGAGGTGGTCAGAATAGAGGGGTTGAAGAGGGGGTGATGTTGAGGATGAAGTGGGAGAGAGGTAGATGGGAGGAGAGAAGATATGGAGGTAGGAAAAAATCACCCCAAGGGAGGGAAGGGAAAATAACAATTAATATAACCATTAAATCTAATATTTGTGACTTTTGTGCCTTGTATTTGGTGTAGGAGGAGAAATTTATCATCAAATTTAGGAATTTCATGCAAATATTTAAGGGATGGGTAAATAAACATCAATTTCATTAACCTTGTTGCAACCTTCTTTCATTTGGAAAGCCATTTTGTCTTGCATATCCGCATCCTTATTTATACCTCTTAGAATGTGAAAAAATTATAGATTCCAAAAGAGAGGGATCATGCCAAGATATCTATGAGTATTTGATATAGCTTGTTATTTTGGGTCGAAGAGTTTGATTTCATGTGTTTTATGACCAAGAGAGAATCACCTAGGATATTCATTTCCTTGATTCATTTTTGCTGAGCTAAGATGATACCAAGATATAATCTATATGATTTCACTTGGTTATTGGTCTTATTGCTCAAATCCCAGGCATACCTATCAACATTATTCCTCCAGGATAATAAGAATCCCTCCCCCCTCTACCACCCTATATGCGTATGCAATCTTAACCTATGAAATATCCCATATAAATATCATTATACAAAGCACAAAGGGCCTACAGAAAAATCCCATGAAATTGCACCCCAAACTGCCCTACAATAGATAATTAATTCATACAAATATTTGTCAAACAACACCCAAAAAAATAACATGCCAGAAATCCTAGCAAAAATCAAACTGGCCAAAGAGAAAACCAAGAAGACTGGCCGCCCAGATAGCCCTAAAAAAAAACCCACTTAAATTACAACAAACCCTGACCATACAAAAAAGTAAATGGCAACGATTACATTAGAAAGAGGCACGAAAAATGGGTTGAAGAGGAAAGAGAAGTCCTTATACCCCACTCCCTCAAATCCCTTCTCCTCGGTAGCATCAAAACAATGGACCCCACTCCCTCAACTCCATTCACATTATGAGATGAAGCAGCAAGATGGGTGCCACTAGAGGAACAATTGAAACCAAAGGAGAAAGAACGAAGTATGAGGTGAACCCGCATAAGTGCAGCAAAGCACCAAAAACCTCCAAAAATAACACCACGAGATATTTCTTTATGGATTAATCCCTCTTGCAGGCAAGAGCGATCTCCCTAGTACCCCAACATGTAACTAGAAACAAACAACCATTTGAATACCTCTTTCTCTAAACTACTTGCATTCATAATATTATAAATTAGAAATGAGGAGGTTATGCTCCTACCTTGCAATGAGACGTTTTATGTAGCCTTTTGCCTTTCACTCCAAAGAAATCCTTCAATGTCGAGAATAACTTGCAATCACACACAATGCAAAGGATCAAAACACCTGCAATATATAATAATAAAAAATACCAGTTCAACTTCGTGATCAAGGAGACTAAGTATTGACATCATTTCAATGAATTTAGAAGCGAGACAATGAGAAAAAGAGATCCATATGTATTATCATGAATAAAAAAGAGAAATCTTACAACCTGAGCCTTGATGTTGTACATATTTCTCTCGTATGTCTGTGCAATCATATCCTCGGTTTGAAAAGTGTTCCTCTTTAGAATGACTAACATGAATTATTGTGTACAAAGGTGTGATCTTCAATGTACAATCAACTCATACCAACTTAGTATCTCAGTATGTGCCAATTACTAACTCAGAATTTCCCAACAACTACCCTCAAACTTGAAACTTCAACTCAATTTTTAGAGAGTTTGAGGATGTTTCAGATCCATCAAGAAAGGGATGAGATCCTCCAATGAAGGGATTAGGGATCCTTTAGCCAAGGGATAAGCTCCATGAGTAGAGGGATATAGATCGAACTGGCGTGAATCTAGAGGCTTCCAGTTGGGAGAATATTCGATCAACTAGGCTTCTAGAAGTTACTTTTTTCGTTTTTATTTTCTGTTACGAGGGTGCACAGTTTTTATTAGCGAACAGAGCAATGATCACCGCGACTATTAAAAGAAGTATTAGTGCATGCGCAAGAAATGGTCACAAAAAGCACACATGTAAATTTTAAAAGGTTTAAAAAGCTTTTTTCTAGTTTCCAAGACTTGGTTCAAGAACATGAATGTTTTTGACTTCTAAGGAAGCATGGATATGGATGGTGATAGATCCATAATGATAGTCAAATGTCATGGTGACAAAATGACGTGTAACAGATTGCCCCCTAAAGTGTGAAGTCTGAGAAAGTTTTGTGAGAGAGTGAAGCGCTTTATCATTCCAAGGATTGGATTGGAGACACCAATCAAAAACTTGTAAGAAACATTCAATGTAAATATATATAATCATCACTGAGGTAGGCATTCCCATACTTAGAGAAAAACTAACTAAATGTTCTGATACATATATGACTTTAGCATTACATAAAAAAGTAGACACATTATGGGAACAACCATCTGTTATAAAGAAGTATATTGTATCATGAATACATAACTCCTCACTGCCTAGATGGTTGAGACTAGATCCAAGGTCTTGATTTACATTTCTCAAACTATTACGAATCTATCTTGATTGATTGTGTCGAAGTCGAACATGGTAGAAACCACTTGATTACCGATCAATAATGAAAAAAGTTAACAAGTATGAGAGAAACCACCAATAATGACAATGGCTCTCAAAGTAATTCAGTAAAATATATTGAATGATTTTCAATCGAACACTCATAGAATCATTTGATTGAAGTTCAATGATGAAAACCTATCATCGAATGCGAGAAACCTACCATTAGGGCATGCAGATTCCAAGGTACTGATAGGATTCTAAATCAACTTTCTAGATAATGAGCCCATGTCGATAGAAAGTGATTCGTCATAGGAGGGCCTAGACATGAAACCACTAGGTCAAGTTTTGAAGAAATATTTTGCAAGGATTAACTTAAGGACGATTAATGCGAATGGATACAAATGTTTGCAATGAATGGTGAATTTGAAGTTGTACTTTCTCTTGAACACATAACGACATTGTAAATGACTTGGCAACATTTGACTTAAAGATAATACCCAAAAATGGTTGAAGAATTTCAATGAGGTGTGATTAAATGTAAGAAAAAAGTATTAACCAACCCAAACATTAGTGCAAAAAAGTGTCGCGTTCAAGAGAGACATGCTGCTTTTCAAACAAGAATAAAAAATGGAATCTTTTTCTCACTTTTTCCCCCACCATTATTGGCAAGTACCTCTTTATTTTTTTTCAAGATTGAGGAGGATAACATTTTCTTGTCATATAAGCTCGTCCTTAATGACAATTCCATCTTAGTATTTTTAACGAACCCTAAGAAGGAGTGGTTCGGTCCTGTTCTAATCGACAAGTACTACACCGTTTAGTTTTAACGAGTCCATCATAGGATTAACTCATTTTTTTTCAGTTTTAGGGAGTCAGAAGAAAAAGATAAGTAAACTCTATATTCGTAAATTTAGTCTCTTAAACCTGAAAAGGAATAAAATAATGTAGGAGAGAACTCTGTTGACCATGCTTAGTCAACGTATACCTTTTTCGTAAAGAGTCTAATTCGGTCCGAGAAAGGGGTAAACTTATATTGAATAGATGATTGTTCATTTATTTTAACGAGTTCGAATAGTCAAGTGCTCAACCATATTTTTATGTTTAGAGAGTCTGAAAAGGGCTTAAAAGAGGACTCCAGGGTTTCACTTTTTTGTATTTTTTAAGAGCCCGAAAAAGTGATAAAAGTCTACTCATTGTCAAAATGATTCATTTTCAAACATAACCTATTCCCTGCACAAAAACTCAAAAAATTACAATAATATGCGCTCAATCATGGCAAAACATTCAAAATTTAACTTCTAAAGGTGAAAATAAACAAAATAATATTATTTTATTCATTAAAACCTAAAAAAAGTGGTTAGAACAAATCATTTTTACGTTTTTATTTTTAGCGCAGAGAAAAAGAGTTTTTACCATAAACCTTCCAGAGCAAAGATAGGGAGAACTAGTCAACCATTTCAAGAACCGTTAGTTCCAGGTATTTTATCTCTTCATTATATTTCTTTTCATCCATTTAGTTTTTCAATTTAAGATTTTAGGTTAGTTTTTACGAGGAAACAAGGTTTTAGAATCTTCCCTCGCAGGTGTGCAGGTTTTCGTGGCAGAACCCGCGTACCCTGATTTTTCTAATATAAAAAATCACTAGGCTGCCGTGGCTTTTATGCATAACTCGTGCATAAAAATGTGTTGTGTATGAATAAAAACCATGCAAGTGCCACGAGGTTTTCAAAACTACATTTCTACCCATAAAAAATTCTCCAAATTCTCTCTAATGTTTTCTATTATTCCTAAATTCTTGTTTGCAGGAAAGAAATCATGTTAGAGTGGAGAGAAAGAGAGCATGAGCAACATGATAATGAAGCCATGGATGACCCAACAATGATTCATGTGCTGAAAAATTTTGATTTGTATAAATTTTGGGAAATACAAGGAATGAAAGCACAGGTGGAACTCATGACCTGATTGGTCAATGCTTGGCATGTCCAAGAATAGTGCTTCATCATTTGGGAACATAGGCTTGTGATTGAGCCAGAGGATATTTATTTCCTCGCTGGATTACCTCGCAGAGGAAGAGACATTTACTTATTTGGGACACGACCAGGGGGACTTCCTGCTGCATCTTATATGGCTTAGTATTGCACCCAAGATTTAGATTTGAAGGATGGTTGCATTTACATCAAAACCATTATGCAACTAGACATTAAAATCATTGATTTTACAGTTACCCAATTGTGTGGCAGTGTAGCTCCACATGTGGCTACCAAAGCACAAATGCAGACTATTGTTGAGTGTTCCAGGGGAACAATTTTCAATTGGTGTGAAGGAGTGTTGGTCAACATGAAAGGAAACACACGAGAGAAAAGAATGGGAATTTGAAGAAATTCGGCTATGGAGCCATTCCTATATATTTCGATTTGGAGAGGATTCCACTCCTAGCACCTTAGCAGTCACTAGTGGATCCAACAGGACCGAAAAAAGTAAAATATTAAAAATATTATATTTATAGAAACTAATTTTTCAACTGTGATGAATTTATCTTCCATCCAACTTTCGAAAGGGAAAATTACTGGATGTGGAATTTAATTCATCATCCAAGGAGTACCCATTTTGCATACTTTCGATGGACCCCTACCACACGAAAAATGAGAAATACATGAAAACGTGATTGTAATCACGTTTTTTTATGTATTTCTCATTTTTCGTGTAGTAGGACCCATCGAAAGTATGCAACATGGGTACACCTTGGATGAGGAATTAAATTCCGCATCCAACGAGTACTCCCGCTCGAAATTTGAGTAAAAACTTTGGGAGATAAGTTGAAAATATGAATTGAAAAAGCAGTGTTTTCATTTTTCCCTCTAAAATTTGATGATGTCATCAAATATTATTAGATTTTTTCCACTATTATTTTATAATTTCCTTAGGAGGCCCATTTTAGACCTCAAAATTCCCCTAATGTGACCTGATTGGTCAATTCTTGGCATGTCCAAGAATAGTGCTTCATCATTTGGGAACATAGGCTTGTGATTGAGCCAGAGGATATTTATTTCCTCACCGGATTACCTCGCAGAGGAAGAGACATTTACTTATTTGGGACACGACCAGGGGGACTTCCTGCTGCATCTTATATGGCTTAGTATTGCACCCAAGATTTAGATTTGAAGGATGGTTGCATTTACATCAAAACCATTATGCAACTAGACATTAAAATCATTGATTTTACAGTTACCCAATTGTGTGGCAGTGTAGCTCCACATGTGGCTACCAAAGCACAAATGCAGACTGCTGTTGAGTGTTCCAAGGGAACAATTTTCAATTGGTGCGAAGGAGTGTTGGTCAACATGAAAGGAAACACACGAGAGAAAAGAATGGGAATTTGAAGAAATTCGGCTATGGAGCCATTCCTATATCTTTTGATTTGGAGAGGATTCCACTCCTAGCACCTTAGCAGTCACTAGTGGATCCAACAGGACCGAGGGAACCACACATGTTGTGATGGGTTTCATTGATGGATCTCTACAGTGGTGATGCTAGTCTTATGGTTCGATATACTCCTTAGTTTTTTATATGGCTCAGGAACCAAATCTTCATGATTGAGGATTTTCCTTACGCATTGGTAGATTTCAGGGGTGACCCTGACACATCACTTCCACCAAGAACATAGTGGGATGCATGAGGTAAGAGATCTAATTTTTAGGTTTTTTTAATGTAATTTTTATTTGATATTTTATCATCTAATATTGATAAAAATATTAAAATGCAGATGTTGGCCCGACACGACCAACGAAACTTCCTCGTTTTGATAGCGAGACGCACAACCTATAGAAGTAGGTCTACCATTGTTTGATGCAGCAGAGGCTCTTGCAGAGCTAGAACACAACCTAGAGAGGTTTACTATTGACATCCCAGATACTAGGATGAATGATCTTCCTCTCAAGCTCCAGAGACATGTGACTGGGGTTCCAGGTCCATTCAGGCAATATCTGTGCAGGGTGGCGCGCGCTATACTCTGCTACCATGATCATCATCATGGATAGCTGATGGTTGATCTAGATTGGTATTTTTTTTTTTATCAATATATTTAGATCATGAGGTGTTTGAAACCTATGATCATAGATAGTGTGATATATTTTGACATACAACTATTTTGACCTAATGATATTACTATTTTCGATCTCTGAGTATCTTGTTCAACATGGACTAAATAATGTTTTGTTTTACTTTAAATGATTCAAATGTCTATTTAAAACTTGATTAGATAATGCTTAAGCTAATCTATTTAAATTTCTTGATATGTGTTGATATTCAATGTAATCAAACTATCTTTCCAAGATACGAACCCTTAAAAATATTCTTAACAAAGATGGATTTCTGATAGCATAAACACCGTTTAAATGTAATACAATGAGTTTTGAATCTAACCTAACAATAAAACATCAAATTCCAAATGAAATGGCATCAGATAATAACTCAATGACTGTGCCATATTCTGGAATATTGTTTGTTGTTTGACCGAGGCAAATCCCATAAATAGAAACTAACTCATCAGTGGGTGAATAGATAACCCAAGCAACAGAATAAATGTTCCGTGTACTATGATAGGCGTCATCAGCAAAGCCAATGTAAGTCTGAAGTAAAGTTGAAATTTGTAGTATCAAGAGTAATCAAGATAAGCAGCAAAAGTAGTGAAAACTCATCAAGAAAAATAAATAATATAAGGCACACTTTTCGTGAATCCTGAAAGGAAGTTACAGGTTGAAGGATGGCAGGTTAGAACCAAAAACCTGCATCCAAACAACCAGTGACGAGATGTTAACCATTGCATGTAGAGCAAACCATAGATATGCTAAAGAAATTAAACCCCGTCAATTTCTGGAGCGTTTGTTACCTAAAGAGGGTAGAGACCTCCATTGGGGCTACTCTGCAAGAGTCATGAACCTCAGAAGTTAAATCATTAAACTCAAAAACGAATGGTCGGTTAAGTTAAACTCATCAGCAAATAAAGGGGAAAGTTATATTATACTTTTGAATTCAAAAATCATCTCCTCCTCCTTGCATCTGTCGTAACTGGCTCAGTGTTGCAGCATTATCATCTTTGTAGAGTTATTCAACATAGAAGATACTCAGCTAGAAGCACTGATGAGTATTTTTTCTATAGAAAACAAATCTGAGGGTGAATTAACAAAGTAGAAAAGCCGAAAAACAGAGCAAAAATGTAAGGTGAAGGCATACCTTTAAGGGTTTGAGGCAGAGCTCGCAAGGAAGGAGTTGAGCTATGGAAACCGCCGAAAAATTCATAGGAACAAACCCTTCACTCTTCGTTAACTACAGAGACTACTGGAGTGTTTTCCCTCGAAAATCATATGGAATCCAATGCTTCGAACAACTGTATCGAGGAGATTAAACCACGGTACTGTTGAGCATTGAATGGAGTTGAAAAATCTCCACGGAGATGCATTGAGGATGCCAAGTGGAGTGTGAAAATTATCTCTGTAGTAATTACCACAAATCTCCATATCAGAACGGAAAGGTAATCAAACATGAGAATTTAATATTGTTGGTGATGAATTAAAATATCATAATATCCTACCTTTGTTAAAAATCCAAGCTATGACAGGCAGTGTATATGCATAGGGATTTGACAAGCTGTGTATATGTATAGTGTATAGTGAAAACTATTGTATAATGTAAATATTACAATAACCCTAGGTTTGCACAAATCGACCAACGAGGACTTCATAGTAATTGTAACTATGATTCAGTGATATTATAACAACAATAATTGTGAATCGAATATCACACGGTGATATGATAAGGGTAATGTAATATTGTAAATGATTTTTATAATGAATAGTATTATGGTAAGTAAGAATTTTTTTTTTTTTTTTTATGGTAATAATTTTTGGAATGATTGTGACAAGTGGTATTAGAGCTATGTTGCTACGCTGGGACCCTAAGAGTCTACTAACAATGAAGCTGTGTATGTGATTAGTGCACAGAGAGAGAGAGAACCAGTGACAATGAGAAGAGCTATAGCATCACAATCGCAACCAGAGGAAACTCAAGCACCAACAGTCATGAATCCAGAAATGTGGGTTCAATTAAGTGTAGAACAACATCAAAAGACTAGTCGGTTGCTCGAAGAACAACAACACCAAACTGGTTTTTTGTTGAACACAGTGCAACAATTACAAGAGGAAATGTTATGACTCAGAAAGGATAATGAGTGATTGTTTCAAGATCAGGAGAAAATTTTAAAGAGTTTATCAGACAAACAAAATCAGGAGATGGGACATCCCAGTGCTGAAAAAGAAATATCAGCAGAACAAGAAGATCAACAAAATAGAAAAAACCCTATAGGCAGAGCTGAAAAGAGTCCCTCCCAGAAAATAAAAAAAAAGAATTATAATGAGGTGGAGTTGGGCAATTTGTCTGACCAGCAAGACAATAAGAGATAGAAAGTGGAATTGCAGGGGGAGTTTCGCAAAATTAAACCACCAAATTTTGATGGTGAGGCCGAGGAGGTGGCTAAAGCCTAGTTAATTAATATAAATAAGTACTTCCAGGTGTATGAATATAGTATAAATCTGAAGGCCAGATTGGCTATATACCAGTTACGGGAAAAGGCCACCTTGTGGTGGGAAGAAGTGAAAAATGTACGCAGTATTGATGAACAGGACATTACTTGGGAGCTGTTTCAGTAGTATTTCAAAGACAAGTAATTGACATAAAGGTTTTATGATGATAAGGATAAGGATTTCCATGATTTATGGTTGGGGCAGATGACCATGGAAGATTATGTCACTAAATTCACTTCCCTGCTACGCTATGTTCCTTATCTCCGAGAGGAAAAGGCCAAAGTGAAGAGGTTTCTGAGTAGTCCACCTACTCATATGAGAGAACAGATAGAATTTGTTAATCCTCAGACCATGGATGAAGCCATCCGTAAAGTCCGGATGTGCTATCAGCAGTCCAAGGCCAAAGGTGAAGGAGGGAAAAGCTGGCAGCCAAAGAAAAACCAGAAAAATAATTCCAATTTTAAAAGCAGTAAAAGTGGAAATTCTAAGGGTGCAGCACGCAACTCCATTAGTAAGCAATTTGGTAGAAATCACCAAAGAATTAAATGGCCAGGGGAAGAGAAGCCCACAGAGGCATATAACAATCCAGAGCAGGGACAGACCACAAAACCTCCTTTGCAATGTTGGGGTTGTGGAGAGGCTCATCATTATAAAAACTTTCCACAGCGAAATAAAAGTGAAACTGTAGCAAACCTGCAGGAGGCATCTATGGTAGGGGACGTGGCGCATAAAATACCCCGCATCAATGCAGCCTTGGAAGATTGGCAAACTGATTTTTAGCCCACAATGATCGAACTAGAAGAACAACTATTACAAGTAGATCTAAATATCTTACCACTGGGATCTTACGATGTATTATTGGGTATGGACTGGTTGGAAAGACACTGGAATCTAGTGGACTGCAAAGAAAAGATTATTTACTTCAGAATGCAAGATGGCACACATAAAGAGATTCAAGGAATTAAAAATCCTATGCAATTACGCCCAATAACAGCATCCCAAATGGGCAAGTGTATCAGAAAAGGACGTCAACTTTATGAAATTCAAGTAGGATATGCAGAATCCAAGGAAAAGGCTCCAATAATGGAGGATATTCCTGTGGTACAGGAATTCCTAGATGTATTTCCAGAAAACATTCCTGGTTTGCCACCCAAGAGGGATATTGACTTCACCATTGAATTGCTGCCAGGAGCCTCTCCGGTGTCAAGAGCTCCTTATAGAATGAGCGTGCTAGAACTAACAGAACTAAAGATACAGCTACAAGAACTGTTAGAGAAAGGTTATATCCATCCAAGTGTGTCTCCATGGGGAGCACCAATCCTATTTGTTAAGAAGAAAGACGGAACCTTACCCATGTGTATGGATTACCAGCAGCTTAATAAGCTGACTGTTAAGAAAAAATACCCCTTACCAAGAATCGATGACTTATTCAATCAAGTAAGAGGGTCTAAGGTGTTTTCTAAGATAGATTTCAGATCCAGATATCATTAGATTCAGATTAAAGATGAATATATTTGCAAAACAACATTACACACTCGTTATGGGCATTATGAATTCATAGTGCTGCCCTTCAGATTGACAAATGTGCCAGAAACCTTTATGAGGTTGATGCATGGCATATTTCATTAGTATTTGGATAACTTTGTACTTTTTTTCATAGATGACATACTGATATATTCAAAAAGCGAGGAGGAACATAAAGAACGTTTGAGGATAGTTTTGGAAATGCCGAGAAAGCATCAACTTTGTGCTAAGTTTACCAAGTGTGATTTCTTTAAAACAGAAATCCAATATCTGGGACATCTTATATCAGCTGAAGGAATAACTGTTGATCTAGAAAAGATGAAAACTATTATGGAAAGGAGAGTACCTTAGAATGTGGATGAAATTAGATTGCTTATGGGTCTAGCTGGATATTAGGTTTATAGAAGAATTTTCTAAAATCTCTTTTCCTATTACATATTTGCAGAAGAAAGGCACACCTTTCAAATGGACAAATGAAAGTCAGAACAACTTTGAAAAGCTGAAACAACTACTGACTACAGCACCAGTACTGAAGGTAGCTGACCCTGACAAAGACTATGAAGTTTGTACTGATGCCAGCAAAGAAGGAGTGGGAGAAATATTAACTCAAGAAGGTAAAGTAATAGCCTACGAGTCTAGAAAACTGAAAGATCATGAACAGAAATATTCTGCTTATGATCTGGAGCTTATAGCCGTGGTGCATGCTATTTGAGTGTGGAGGCATTATCTGCTGGGTAAGAGGTTTGTACGTAAAACAGATCATAGCAGTTTGACTAATTATTTTAAGCAAGCAGATTTAAATTTTAGACAGGCAAGATGGAATGCCTTTTTGAGTGAATTTGACATGGAGATACAACATGTTAAGGGAAAGGAAAATCGAGTTGCAGATGCATTGAGCAGAAAACTGCATGGTATTTATGCATTATAATATAATCAGCTAGAAAGCCAACTGTTGGAACAGCTAAAAGAATAAGCACAGAAAGACTCAGAGTATAAATTCTTGTGGCAGAAAATGGAAGAAGATAAGAAGCAAGGCAAAACATCTGAGTTTGGAAAGAATGAAGATCAGGTGTTAACTTTTCGAGGAAGAATTTATGTGCCCAATCGAACAAGTCTAAAGGAGTTAATACTGAATGAGTTCCACCGTAGCAATTATGCTAGCCATCTAGGATATCAAAAGATGTTTCCTGCAATAAGAAAGGCACATTATTGGCTAGGTATGCGCAAAAATATTGCTGAGTATCTAAGCAAATGTTTGGAATGTCAGCAGGTTAAGGTGGAGCACCAACATCCTGCAGGGCTATTGTAGCCCATACCCATCCCTGAATGGAAGTGGGAGGTTATTTCCTTAGATTTCATCACGAGTTTACCACGAAAAAAAAGATAGAATGACTCTATTATGGTAGTGGTAGATAGATTAAGCAAATCTGCCCATTTTATACCTGTACAGTCTACATATAAGACAGTACAGATTGCTGACATATTTATGAAGGAAATATTCAGATTGCATGGTATACCAAAAACTGTGATTTCAGATCAGGATGTTAAGTTTACATCCGCATTTTGGAAAACTTTGTTTTCTGGACTGGGAACACAGATAAAATTTAGTACTACCTATCATCCTTAGAATGATGGGTAGATGGAACGGGTAAACCAAGTTCTGGAAGACATTTTGCGCATGTATGTGATGCAACAGCCAACCAAGTCGGAGGATTATTTGCACCTTGTTGAGTTTTCTTATAACAATGGGTATCAGGAATCTCTAAAAATGAGCCCCTTTGAGGCATTGTATGGTAGGAAATGTCGTAAACCTATAAACTGGAGCAGTCCTAAAACAAAAATAATTGTTGGGACCTGAAATGTTGGCTGAAATGGAAGCTGAAATAAAAAGAATAAGGTAGACAAAAGATAGACAAAAGATTTACGTAGACAAGAAAAGGCCCTACCGTGAATTTGTGGTAGGGGACCATGTATACGTAAGAATTAAGCCCAAGAGAAGTAGCATGAGATGGACCTCTTGTGCCAAATTGGCTCCCCAGTACTGTGGACCTTTCCAAATATTGGAAAGGGTGGGACTAGTAGCCCATAGATTGGCTTTACCTAGCCATATTCAAGTACACAATGTGTTCCATGTGTCTTTGCTGAAGCAATATGTACATGATGAAAAACATGTAATTCATTGGCAGAATATTCAGGTAGGAAAAAGGATAAAAATCCTAACTTGAAGTTTTGAATAAATTTAAGCATACTGACTTGAAAAACACTTCTGTTTTTTTTGGTAGAACTGAATGGATATTTTCTGGTAGAGCCTCAACGCATACTTGACCGAAGAGAATTTGAACTCCGTAAAAGAGTAGTTATCCAGGTGAAAGTGCAATGGAAGCACTTCAGACCAGATGAAGCTACTTTGGAGGATGAGAAATTTATGCGGAAAGCCTACCTGGAGCTCTTTGCAGAGCTGGGCTGAAACATCAAGGACGGTGTTACTTCTAGGGGGGGAAGATGTGACAGCCTCATTAAGAGTTAACTAGTATTAACTAGTCAAAGACAATTTTCTTATTTTTATTTTCTAGCAAGAAAGACTTAATTGTTATTGTTTATGAAACAAATTATTATTTTGTTTTTGTTATTGAGTTAATAGGAGGAACTAATGAATGAAAAGAAAATCTTTTAAGATGTTGGTAAAAAATTTCCAAGAATAGGAGGTGGTTGGGGATAGTTGGAAAACAGATACCTACTCCTTTGAGGATAAAGTGAATCCCAGGAGAGGAGTAGGGGTTCTATGCAATTTTCTTTGGTAAAGGAGCTGGTTATGATCAGTTGAAAATAACTCAAGGAAAACCTTGTAAAACTAGACTTTCTGATTTTGACTAGATTGGCCATCCAGAGGTCATAGCAGAAAGATAAATATTTCCATTGTTGACCCGTGGCACCGTCCAGATTCTAGAGCTAGGGGGAAAGTGGAGAACGTAATAGCCTCCCTTGATGGTTGGGAGGACTGCAGCTTGAAACTACTTAATCCATATAAGTATTACTGTGAAATTTTAGGCAGGTTACTCATAAGTTGGAAAATTTTTTCTACAATATTACCATTGTGTAGATACTGCTCTAATATGAAAACTAGTAAATATGTGTATATTGTTTACAAATGTTTGAGACAGGAAATGAAGTTGTAGACAAATTGCTCTCTCGATTATTGAGATAGAACAGTAGTAATTATTGGTAACACTACCTCGTTTTCTTTCTTTATTATCATGATATGATAGAGTTATGGTCTAAATCTCTGTATGTTGTGTGAAAGAAATAGAGAACTGATAACTATGATTATGAACAATGTATAACAGAGGTAACATAACAAGTAGTACTATAGAAATAGAATGTGTCGTATAAACATTGTATAAGTAATGAACAATAGGCATATTTATTTTCTTGTTACAGTGGAATACACAGATGTAAACAAATATTTACAGGTATGGTACCATAAAGAAAATGCATATGAAACTCTGCATGTATATGCCAAAAACTAACCAGAACTAGGGGATTAGAGCCGACGGACTGTCGACCCTAGTTCTGGGTATAAACCCAAAACATAGGTACAACGTCCATGGCTAATAACCCCAATCTAAACGTGGACGTTATCATTCAGTGGCCCAGACATCGCAGGGAGAAAGCTATTAATTTTTCAAGGAGAAATAAAGTATTAAAAAAAAAGAAAAAATCAGTAAATTGAGCAATTGAAAGAACGCTGGTTCTCAATACCAGTAAAACTTGACAAACTCATTCTTATTGACAGAAAAGAAACTGATAAGAACAAATGTTTAGTGTAATCTCGTTGATTCAAGCATCATATCTTTTCTGATTAATAAAAGATGAAAAACCCAGAATTTCCTCTGGTAGCTTCAAGAGTATTTACATGCAAATAAAACTATGACGAGATCTGGGCAAGAGAGCCCCTTTTAAACTTGAAAGGTGTATATTGAAATCATTACGAAAATAGAAATCAAACCAATTCCTTTCAAAGTAATAGTCTACAGTAGAAAATTACAAACGCACATGGTAAAGCGTAGTTCAATTTATATACAACCATGTCATGCTTCAGAGTTAAAATGCACTCCGAACTCCATTAAAACTCGGGATTAAACCCTAAACAAAATATTTATACAAAATTACTAAAATTCTGTTTGAAAATTTAGCTTGGGGTTTTAAACCCTCATCTCTGAAATTACTCAATGATAAAGAACAGGTCGAGTATTGTAAGCTAGAACCGTAACAACACTTTGAAAACCTATGATTTTGGCCTTCCTACAAAGACCGTTAGGGTACCTGAGAAATGCAAGGGTAGAGATGTCAGCTGGGGTCGAGGCTACCGTTTCGTGAAGCCTGAAAGGAAGCTATTGCTTGAAGGATGGCGGGTTAGAACCACAAACCTGCATCCAAACAACCAGTGACGAGATGTTAACCATTTCATGTAGAGAAAACCATAGATATGTTAAAGAAATTAAACCATGTCAATTTCTGGAGTGTTTGTTACCTGAAGAGGGTAGAGACCTCCATTGGGGCTGCTCTGCAAGAGTCATGAACCTCAAAAGTTAAATCATTAAACTCAAAAACGAATGGTCGGTTAAGTTAAACTCAACAGCAAATAAAGGGGAAAGTTATATTATACCTTTGAATTCGCAAATCATCTCCTCCTTCTTGCATCTGTCGTAACTGGCTTAGTGTTGCAGCGTTATCATCTCTGTAGAGTTATTCAACATAGAATATACTCAGCTAGAAGCATCGGCGGGTAGTTTTGCTATAGAAAACAAATCTAAGGGTGAATTAAGAGAGTAGAAAAGCCGAACAACGGAGAAAAAATGTAAGGTGAAGGCATACCTTTAAGGGTTTGAGGCGGAGCTCGCAAGGAAGGAGCTAAGCTATGGAAACTGCCTAAAAAATCATAGGAAAAAACCCTTCACTCTCCGTTAACCGCAGAGACTACTAGAGTGCTTTCCCTCGAAAATCATATGGAATCTAGTGCTTCGAACAACTGTATCGAAGAGATTAAACCATGGTACTATTGAGAATTGAATGGAGTTGAAAAGTATCCATGGAGGTGCATTGAGGATGCCAAGTGGAGTGCGAAAATTATATCTGTAGTAATTATCACAAATATCCATATCAGAACGGATAGGTAATCAAGCATGCGAATTTAATATTTTTGGTGTTGAATTAAAATATCATAATATCTAACCTTTGTTAAAACTCCAAGTTATGAAAGGTAGTGCATATGCATAGGGATTTGACAGGCTGTGTATATGTATAGTGTCTAGCGAAAACTATTGTATAATGTGAGTATTACAATAACCCTAGGTTTGTACAAATCAACCCACGAGGACTTCATCGTAATTGTAACTATGATTAAGTGATATTATAACAACAATAATTGTGAATTGAATATCACACGGTGATATGATAAGGGTAATGTAATATTGTAAATTATTTTTCCCATTTTCTTTCTATCCAGACTTTCTTTGACCTTCCCAAGAATGTCCAGAAGATTATCCAACTTCTCCATCGATATCCAAACATGTAAGTACCCAAAACAATTTTCCCAAGCTGCTTCACTACTGGGTTTAACCATCTGTTTCATGGCATTGCACATTTGCATGTGTTACATACAAAAATAAACATAGCATTCGAACTGCAACAAAAAAAGTTGTAAAGTTCATGAAATTATACCTTGGAGTATGACCTGGCTCTTATGTTCATCAAGACCAACGTCGTTAGTTTCAACTTTTCCACTGCCCAAACATTATTCTCATCTGCATTGAAAATCTCAAACTATTAGCATTAGTTAATTACCATTAAAAATACATAATGAGCAAGAGAAAGCATTCATGATTTGGTTGCGGGACGACCAAGAGTAATCCGCAGGTATCATTGATGTCCATAGAAAACCACACCCATTATCACATCATTCACTGTCTATAAAACAAAGGCACAGAGTTGAACCAACAGAAATCCAGTTGCATAAAGTTTGAGAAACTAACAATGTTCGAAGATTGATAAACATAAATTTTGATGTGTTGAATATCTTCCACTGTGAAAGTCACAGAAGCCATGACTTTGGGCATCCACTCCACTGTAGGACCTCCCCGAATTGGCAACTCACTATCATCCATCCATTTCATTATTAATAAACTATTGATAAAATTGAGTAGTGTGTACCACATTATTAGCACAATGGTGAATAGCTGCTAGCATATATTATGAATGGTGAACCAGTGGACTTGGGATTTCTAAGATTCTGTCAAGAGATGTGTACATTCAGAAGTGGGACAAATGCAATTATCAGCCCTGGTAGAGGCACAGGCAAGCATTAAAGACATGAGAGAAGCCCCATCTCACAGCGTTTGGTGCAGGTTGATAATAGTTGTTGCTGATGCCGTTTTGGTCTTGTAGTTGAGAAAATGACACTCCCATAGAGGATGAGAAGGGGGAAGGTGCCTGAGGTGCATATCGGAAATATATTCATTTACATACTCATTGTACTCTTCAAGTCCGTGAGGAAAGTTGGGAAGAAAAACACAGTCATTCACATCCACTTCCACTTTCTTCCACTCTGCAACTCCCTTGTCATCCCTTGTCTACAATCACAAGAAAATTCCCCTCGTTATTTCATACTTCAAATCCAAAGAGCTATTTCCTTTCCATTGATATAAAAAAAAAAGTGGAGAAGAGTTGAATGTATGATACCATGATGCAAGAGAATCGTGGATTTTGAGGCAACACTATATCCTGGATTATTAGTAAATACAGTTAAATGAATGCATACTTGATAGCTAGCTGCACAACCTTGTCTGCCTTTGAACAAGACTGAACTTCCTGCTGCTATCATTGAATTGGAAGGGGATTTTTTCACCGTGCCTCCAAATCCACATGCGCCTCCTATCACAAAATTAGAAATTACATGTTAAAGCAATGGTGAAGCCGAATATGAATCCTCAGCCAGACCATTAGCAAATGAAGGAAGACGCAACAGAGAACGCAACAGAGGAGACACAGTTCCTTTGGTTGTGAAGCACCCAGCCAAGATGTAATGATCTTGCATGAAGTTCCTAGTGGCAAATACAAATCCAACGAACAAACTAACATTTATTCAATTATTTCTGTAACTGCAAATCCAACGAACAAACTAACATTTATCCAATTATTTCTGTAACTTATTTAATAACTGTTTTTAATCCAAAGGTGAAAATTCTTTCAATCGTCTAACATGAAAATCAATATTGCACCATCTTACAAGTGGCATTTGAGAAAGTTGTTTTCAAATAATAACGCTTTACAATGTAAATATTATTATTAATAACTAAATGCTATTGTTATTCTATATATCAATTATATTATAGTTTGAAATGTAACTCTTACTATAAGATTATATAAGAATATGATTTTATTTTAATATATAATGTAATACAACTTGAGTGAGATTGTACAATCTTAATATAATTGTGGTAAATATATAAATATTATTAATAATAACTAAATGCTATTATTATTTTATATATAATGATATTATAGTTTAAATTATAATTCTCATTATAATATTATATAAGAGCATTTTATTTTAATGTATAATATAATACAGATTGAGTTGGTTTATAGAATTTGAGTGGGCTTAAAATTTATAAAAAAAAGTTAAAACTAATTATAATTTTGTTTTGAAGTTTTAGCTTTTTTTTGGTGTGGTGAAAAACCATTTGCGAAACAACTCAGAAATATATATGCAAAGTATATTCAACCCGCCGCTGAAGCTGACTATATGTTGGTCGACTACTATTTATGATAAGAAATTCTCATGAGATGACATATCATCTCATTGAGTTCAATCTCTGCATTTAGGAAAATGGCCTTGCCTTCATCTTTATTGTCATCTCACATTCGTACTAGAGCTATAACACAAAGCATTCAACGTTTCCAAAACTCGCTTAATGGAGGAAGCAGTGCTGGCAAACAGACAAATTTGGATCGACGATGGGCTACTAAAGGTGACAAATTTCTATCGTGTTTTTATGAGAAATAGTTTTTTTTTTTTATTTGGTCATTCTACATTTAAATGAAGAATGATAATTTATCTTTCACTAGAATTGTTATGGATATTTTTATCAAACATTAATTCCAGCTCAACTGATTTATGTATCTTGATATGCAGGTTCAAGCAAGATCGTTGCTTGTGTTGGTGAAGGTACAACCTCTCTTCCTTACCAGTCTACCGAAAAACCTCTTAGCATTTGGTAGAAAGTAATTTAAAGTTTAGGAAGATTGGGATTTGAATTATATTGAGAAATTACTTTCGGTATAGATATTTTGTTATCTATTCATCATTTAGTTATGCTGAGAAATTACTTTCGGTATAGGTATTTTGTTATCTATTGATCTATTTTGTTATCGAATGATTCTAGATTCATCATATAAGTATTTTGTTATCGATGATACCAGTGTGATTCATCTTTAAAAAAAAGAGATATGTGGAGCTCCAAAACTGGACAACAAAATACTGGAAACAATTTCTCAATTTATAATCTTGTTCTACCGTGATTGTTTTTCTAGATTCTACACTTGTGATCAAACGAGAATTTCCTCTAGATTTTTGGAAGGACCATGTTATCGAATCCCTAATGCCATCTTACAAGGTTAGTAATCTGAGTACTTGTCGATTGATTAATGCCCATCACTATAGCAACTCAGCCTCCATTGTTATAATTGACGACCTGAAATAATTATAGGTAGCACCATCTGACGAGAAGCGTATAGAGACATTAATATCCGAGATTAAGAATATGTTTAGATATATGGACTATGGGGAAACTAATTCCTTTGCATATGATACTGCTTGGGTAGCAAGGATTCCAGCTATTGATGACTCTGGGAAGCCTCAGTTTCCTGAGACACTAGAATGGATTCTTCAAAATCAGTTGAAAGATGGCTCTTGGGGCGAAGAATTTTACTTTTTGGCATATGACAGAATACTAGCTACTCTTGCATCTGTTATTACTCTTACTATATGGCAGACTGGAGACTCACAAGTACAAAAAGGTTTGTACACTTACTATACATATATAATTGACTGATTGGATTGAATAAGAAATATGTTGATCTCAACATTGCCCTTGCATATCTTCATAGAGTGATAAAATTATGGTATATTCTCTCTTGTGAAGAGATTTTAACTTGATGTACATATATTTCAGGGATTGAATTTTTCAAGACACAAGCTGGAAAAATAGAGGAGGCGGCTGATATCCACATGCCATGTGGATTTGAAATAGTATTTTCCTGATATCAGAAGTTATGTTAAAAACAGTATTTGCCTAATCACACTAAATGTGGGCTAACTGCAGATAAGCCTGCTAAAAATGGCCAAAACCCAGATTTGGTGGAACCGGTGCTGAATATGGCGGAACTGCTGGTTGTCAAATTAAATGCTATGTTCTGCTGGCCACATGGCCGCATTAACTGCCAGGGAAAAAGTTTACTAAACACGTTTTCAAACTCCACATCTGCAAACCATGGCATTGAAAGTTTAATATATGGCCACATGTCACGCGGAATAGTTGGGCGGTTAGGGCCTTTAGGCCATGGTTAATGAAAACCCGCCGGAGTAAATGACATACGTTTGCATTATCACGTGGACCCACCCATCACGTGGAGCACTTGTAGCCATTGGAATAAAAACCAATTTTCAAATGTATTTAAAACATATACATGAAACAGGGATTGATTTTTTTTGTTTTATTTCTTAAGTGGAATTTTAATTTAATAATTAAAGTTTTTTGAATTAATAATAATAATTATTTAATATATATATAAAATAAAATATAATATATGATTTTTCAACCATATATATATATATATATATATATAATATAATTGATATATATATAATATATGATTTTTCAATCATATATATATATATATATATATATAATATAATTGATATATATTTTTAAATAAAAATAATTCCAACCTTAGAAATATTAGGAATTTTACTCACATATAAAACTAAACAGGTGAATTTTCATAGTTTATCCCAACATTCAAAGTGCAATAATGTTTGTGTACAATTTCAGATTTGAGTGCCGTTTGCGGTGCCAGGATCACATCGACGAGGCCAATCCGATCGTTCAAGTTGCAAGTGATTTTGAACACTTTCAATTTTGAGCTTTTTCCATAGCTTAGACTTGAGCTCCTGATCAATGTACAAAAACAATGTACATGTGAAAACACTTGCACAGATAACATAACAAGGCAATTCAATTTTTAATTGAGTTTTGGAAGTTATAAAACATGAATCCAAAGAGAAGAAATTGTTGGGCAGTTCAATCAAAAAAATTCCAATGGAATGCCATTTTCAATGATCCATTCATCATCAGATTTTGACATTTTCCATTTCTTAATTTTCTTTTTTTCTTTTATTGAACCTCTATCAACTTTATGCGTGTTGCACACACCAAGTGACTATATTAACAACTTACGATATCAGGTTCATAGTCGTCAAAGTACACAAAATCCCCACTTTGATTAGTTTGTTTGAAAAAATAACCTTTCAGTATAATAGATCCTTTGTCGTATGGAAACCCATGATCATTATAGTTTTCTAATAATTTCATATTTCATTCAGTGCAGCGCATCAAATAATACTTCACATTTTCATTGTTGTCAGTAGGTGCAATTACAACGAAAACATCTCTTGCACAATAAAACAAAATTATGTATTTAAATTTGGATCATAATTAACATAATTAACTTTAAAATAATTTTAGTATCTATTTCTATATCTCTATCATTTGAAAGAAATTCAAATGTTACATTCTCTAACAAGATCAGAAACTCGATCACCATAAGATGATATTGTAGTCTCCTTTAATTGCATTTCTTCAAACATTGCAACAGAAATTTTCCCCTTTCTATTTAGCTCTGTATGTTTCCAATATTTTACATACATTTTGTTTTCACAAACATCATTGGATTCTGTGTTGTCTATGAAAACATGACAAAAACACGAATATTTTCTTTTATCAAATGCAAACACATTTGTGGAAAAATTTGTTTTAATTGAATGCAATTTTCGAGTCCTTTTTATTGTTTCAACATCATTTCCAATTGATTTATCTACATATTCGACCCCAATATGCCAAAAAAACCTATATATGGAAAATTCAAAGAAGAATGTAAATATGATATCAAAATACCATCAAAGATAATCATTGTGATAAATGTACACTGTTTAAAATTGGATATCCAATAAAAATTAAATTGAATGTACCTTTGCACTTCCCTTGATTGGTTAGTCTCATGGCTTAGAGCAGCAATGAACCATTGAACAACTTCTTTAGCATCCACAAGTCTGTTTGCAGAGGGGCTCATTTGATATCTTTGAAGTGCTCGTTTTATGCATGCCCCTGCACCATCATGTTCTCCTTTTCCATGGCCAGTCTCAAAGAAATTCCAACAATGTTTAATGTAGGTTTTCTTATGAAGACAACACAACCAAAATAATGATCGTGGAGATTTGAATTGACCTGCGCATCCATCTGACCATATCCAATGTTCATTGAATTTTATTCCACGAATTTTAAAGGAGTCATAAATCTTTCCAAAACAATGTTGTACAAAATATGTATCATATGTATGATCGTCACTGATATAAAAGTGATATTCTTTAATAACATGCCGATTTTCACTAGTGCTTTCTATATGATTGACGTTTTGTTCAACATGTCTATATAGAATATGGACAAGCATGGAGACTTGGTCAGAATGATAGTATTCACTCTGAATTTCTTTTTGTGGAACAAATGTGTAGTTTCTTGCAAAATCAATTACTGACAAAATGGTCCCTAGTGGAAAAAATTCACAGTATTTTTTGAATTGCAAGTTCTGCCATTGAGCTCTATGGGAATGCTTGGTGTATTTATAAATTTCTGCCTCAAAATTTCTCAAAAAATCTATCACAAAAATTTCTTCTTCTCTTAATTCAATTATTTTAGCACTATTTGAACCTTGAATTGATGTATGGATATATTCATATCTCTTCCATTTCACTTTCATGTTGGAAAATGATTTATCATTTATATCAGTACGATATTTGTTTTGAAATTTAGTCAAATTTCCACAATCATTGCAATTTTCACCACCAACACATTTCTTTTCGTAAAATAATTCATTGCTTTCTCTTCCACATAGAATTTGAGATATGAAATCACGGATAGTGGAAGGAGGAGGTGAATATTTCCAAAATTTTCTACCAAAATTAAGGAATGTGTCATAATATAACTGAAATTCCACATGATAACGACAACAAGTGTAGCGTACAATGATAGGTTTTACACACCATGGTTTTTGTTGAACAAAATCACTGATTGAAACATGAATTTCACAATTCTCTTTTTTGAAATTTTTGAACAACTCTATCTAAGTGGTGTCCAAGAAATGTGTTTCATGTTCTTCGTACGGATTTCGTGCTATTCTTATTCGCATCACATCCCTTGCATTTGGAGAAACACGTGAATTTTTCTTCTAGTATTCATATATTGTTTTTTTAACATTTTCTCCAAGTCTATCTTTGTATGGTTGCCTACAAATAGCTCTCCAACAAGCGATTTCATCATTTACATCTATTTGCAACCGAAATTTCCGATGTTTATGCAAAGTTTTTCGTGAGGTTCCTAATGCTCGTGCCATAGATTTTACCAAGCGATTCTCTTTAGTACTTGAAGAAACCACTACCATATGTATTGCTTTATGTAAAACTGAAACATTTTTTTGTCTAGACCTTCTAATTGAATTTATAGCACTATTTATATTTTGTATCACATTTTCCTTCATTTTTAAACTTTTTTTGATTTTCGAATACCCAATAAAGTCGTAGCTTCTTTTAATTTCCTTAATGATAGGAGACCTTTCAACTTTTGAGCTTGAACTGTCACAGTTTCCTTTATGATGTACGTATCAAAAATGTGTTTAACACAATATCTTATAACATGGTCAGCTCTTTTATCTCCATATGTGTGAGTGTCAACATTTTCTAACATTTCATCATCGACATTGGTTTCATCTGTACTTATTCGAATTAATAGTACATAATAAGTTTACATATTCAATAAATAACTAAATTAATAAATATGTGTAATTTTAATAATACGTGCATGTGTTCAACATATATATATACCTTGTGATTCAATTTCTTCACTTGTATTTTTTTCGACATTTTTACCATCTATTGGTTCAATATCTCTTTCACTTTATCTTTCAAAAATTTGTATCTCATCATCAATTTTTTGAGGAATATCTCTCTGTTTACATTGCAAAATATGTTTCAAATTAGTTCATCAAATAAAAATTAAGCTTCACATTTTATACTAGGAAAAATTTAAATATTAAATTCATGATCTTTACATTTACATACCTGCTTCAAATTCTAGCTGAGGTTGATTTTCCCTTTCAATATTTGAGTGTGCTTCTCTCTTTATTTTGTGAGATTCTCTCCCCTCTTCTCTACGTTCCTTAGGGTCTCTTGTTCGATCATATTTTTTGTGCAATTCCTTTGATTTCCCATGATAATAGAGTATGAAGTTCAAAAAATTTCCTTCACAAATTTAGACAAAAACTCAATTAAAAAAAACGTCACAACAAATTTAATTTAAAAAAAAAAAAACTCATTTAAATTTTTTTGCAAAAAATAAATACTTCAATCCAAAACACTTACTTTAAAAAATATGAAAAAAAATGTCTCAGAAAAATGAAACGAAGCTCAAAATATTTCCTTCCAAGTCTTGCCAAAAAAATTCATTTAAAAAATTAGAGAAAAACTTATTTTCAAAAATCATTATAAAAGATTTAATTCGACCCAAAACACGTACTCTAAAAAAATGTCACTTCAAAAAATACCTCCAAAAAATGTCCATTGAAAATTAATTCCAACTTCTTAAAAAATGGCACTTTAAAAAATACTTCAAAAAAACCTCTAAAAAAATCACTTTAAAAAATACATCCAAAAAATGTCCTTTGAATATTATGCCTAAAAAGAGTCTTTTCGAAATTAAGTCCAAAAAATGTCTTTTGGAAATTAAACCCAAAAACCTCTAAAAAAAAAATACATCCAAAAAAATGTCCTTTGAAAATTAAGCCCAAAACCTCTAAAAACAATGAAAATTAAGCCCAAAACTTCTAAAAACAAAATACCTTAAAACCAAAAAATGTCTTTTGGAAATTAAGCCCAAAAACCTCTAAAAAAAATACATCCAAAAAAATGTCCTTTGAAAAGTAAGCCCAAAACTTCTAAAAACAAAATACTTAAAAAAAAAAAAAACCGATGAAAACTAAGCCCAAAACTTCTAAAAACAAAATACCTTAAAAGAAAAAATGAAATTAAGCCCAAAACGTCTAAAACCAAAATACCTTAAAAAAAATGAAGCCCAAAAAACATCCAAAATATGTATCACATACCTCCAAGAAATTTCCTTTGAATGTTATGCCAAAAAGTCCTTAAACCCAAAACAATTCTTTGCAAAATTAGACCAAATGAAGAAATGTGTGAAATTATGCGAAAATAATGAATGCTTTTATGTCAATTTATATTGCTGCGAAATGTATTTTTGGAGGGGGTTCGTTGTATTTTCAGGTCGATGGAAAGTCAAGAACTTTTATAAGAAATTCAGCCAAACTTTTGTGTCATTAGACTCGACGGGCTGTCGGCGCAAAAAACAATTTGGCCGAACTTTTTTTAAAAGTTCGACCGTAGTAACATGTCTGCAATTACACAGAGCCAGGCTCTGAATACATATCTTCAACTTTGGACTGATTAAACTCCATGAAATATTCTGAATTAATTGTCAAAACCAAGACAATCATTTTCAAAATTCAATCTACTATCAGGAAATATAAATTTTATGGAATTTCTTAAATATTTACTAATTTTAATTAATTTTGTAATAAAACAGGTGCAAGCGATTTCTGAAGGTCATTATGATTCAGTGAATTCAATATTTTGTATCTTCCAAAATACACTATAAAAAAATTGAAAAAATTATGGTGCATTACATTGGTTCGTTGTCTGTAATGGGTTGTTTTTATATTTTTAGTTTATAACTGATATGTTGAGAAATTTCGTGCTTTGCGAAACATATTCAAAATATGCAATTTTTTCATATTGGATCAGTTCAAAAAATTCCAGTAATTATGATATGCATCAACTGGTTTTTTAAATATAATGAAACTGAAGTAGACTATGTCTAGATTGTTGTAACACATTTTGTTTCACAAAAACACAAAGTTTTCAAAGAATACACAAGCGCGTATTAACATGACTTTTTATGAATCCTTTGATTGTTAAAAAACACATAGTCAAAGAAACGCTAAGTTGACATATCAAATGTGTATAAAAAAATTCCAAAAAATAGGTAATAGAAAGCTAATAAAATTTTTGACAATTTTTATTTTTATCACAAAATGAAATTCTAAACAGGATTTTTTTTTTTGGCTTGCAAAAAATTGGAGAACAGAAAAAATGAATTTTTTTTCTCAAAAAATGGCAAAAGGGGTAACCCAACTTCACATCTAGCTTATGTGACGTCATCTACTAGGTCTGTAATATTTTAAAATATATAGAATATTACTATTGGAACTTGAAATACCATCTTTGAAGATTGAGATGTAATCTATGTTGGAAAGGCTTTTATGAATTTCTCGATCTCTCTCACTTACATACTCTAAATCCCTAGGGATGTCAACTACACATTCATGTTGGTTCTCTCTTGCTTTTTTCTTGCTAGATTTTTATTTTAAACATCGAACAATAGAGATGGGCCCCTGTTTTCAAATAATTATTCGAATGAGATGGACCCTACGACGTTTTACATATGGAACAATAGTTACAAAAAACTTACCCCGATGGAACCACATTTCATAAAACACCTCATGTAAAGAATCACACATAGCAGACTCACGCAATAAGAAGCACTAGTCAAAGTTGATTTTTTATCATTGAGAGACAATCCTTATTGCCAATCATTATTGAAAGTACATATGAAATCATTGTCATACTCGTTAGACTACTTCCAGATTTTTATTATTTGTCTTCTTTTTCTCTTCTACTTTTTCCATAAAGATCATCTTTGACATCATTTTTTAGAGTTCAAGTTTCTTCGGACATTTCCGAGCATCATTTCTTTGTTTAAATCCAAGCTTGTGGTACTATGTTGCTCTGACTTTAATTTTTATTCGACAAATTTCCTTAATCATCTATATATATTTACAAAGGTGATAAGTGACAAGGTTTTTTTCCCCACCCTATGTTTGGCAATGTTATCTTATAAAATCAACTCGAATGATCAAGATTGCGCAAGAATCAACAAAAGTACAAAATTTGATCACATTAGTAAATTTTTCGTGCAATTGGATCAAAAGCATGTTTAAAATGGAAGAATTTTTAATGCTACATAGATGACAATACTCCCCAGTCAACATAAAAGAATTTACAAAATTGTAGAAAAAGGGAGAGCTATTTGTCAGAAATAAACACATTTTTTGTATATAAAAAAAATGGCAGTGTTGTTATAAATACAAAATCAATGAGAGGTTATCAATAAAATAAATAAAAAAAACACTATTTTAAAATAAAATTCGATGTTATTTTTCATTTCAAAATGTTTCTTTACAATTTCAGAGATGATGTTCTAAGAGGAAACATTGGAGATATTGAAGATCATCAACTGCATTGCACTAGAGTTTCGCATCATTGTTGGAGATTTTACACCAGAAGTTATGAATAATTGTGGTAAATAAATAAATATTATTAATAATAACTAAATGCTTTATTATTCTATATATCAATTATATTATAGTTTGAATTATAAATTTTCTTATAATATTATATAAGAACATAATATTATTTTAATAGATAATATAATACAAAAAGAGTGAGCTTATACAATCATGATATAATTGTGGTAAATAAATAAATATTATCAATAATAGCTAAATATTATTATTATTTTATATGTGAATAATATTATAGTTTAAATTATAACTTTTATTATAAAATTATATAACATAATTTTATTTTAATATATATTATCATAATACTACATGGGTTTCCTCCTATTTGATTTGTAGCTTGGCCATGACTTTAAAATTTGATAATAATAATAATTATTATTCACCCTAACATAATTGTGGTAAATGAATAAATATTATTAATAATAAATAAATACTTTATCATTCTATATATCAATTATATTATAGTTTAAATTAAAACTTTTATTATTGAGAGTGCAAGCGTCTGTGATCCATAACATTTTAATATAAATCTTCCAGGAAATCACATAAGAATTTTCGGAACCGATGCGTTTCGAACTACCAACTGTAGTTCATCATCAGGATAATGAAAATTGGTTGATCTAACATACACGTTTATACCATGAGGAGAGAAGCAACGGTCAAAACCCAACAGTCAAAAATAAGAAAAATATAAAAACCAAAAATAAAATTAACCCCAACATTAAAATTACAAAAGTTAAACGGTCAACAAAAAACTATAAAAATATAAAAAACTAAACGGTCCACTAAAAAAGCTATATATCAAAATATAAAAAGAAAGAACCAAAAACCTAACTACCCCCACCTTAAAAAACCACAATTTAAAACTAAAAATAATAAAAAATTAATAAAAATCAGAACTAAAATTTTTAATTAACACTCCTCTCAAAAACCGGATAAATATGAATCAAGTTAAAAGTCATAAAAAATCAACGTCAAAGTCAAAAATTATAACTAAATCAAAATTATAAATACATAAAATACTAAAATAAAAATAATGGATCTAATCAATAAATAAATTAATAAACAAACAAATAAAATTAAATTTTTTTTAAGAATTAAAATACAAATAACACATAATAATAATAATAAATTAATTAATTAATTAATTAAATCAATAAATAAATTAAAAAATACATTAATAACTAAAAATACAAATAAATTAGTTATATCTTAATTTTATAATATACTTAAATATAAATAAAAAGGATTAAAATAAAGCTACAAATAAATTAGTTAAATTTTAATTTTAGAATATACTTAAATAAAAAAATAAAAAAAATCAATTAATAAATAAAAATACATTGATACATAAATAAAATTAAAAATATAAATATAAATATAAATATAAATAATAATATTAAATACTAATAATATTAAATAAATAAAAAAAAAGGGGGGGAAAGACCCTTACAAGGAGTGAAGAGATGGAATCCAACAACTACTAACTTTCTATCCATCATCCTTGTTCAACGTACAGTGCCTCTTCTCAATCTCAATCACCTCCCTGAATTTCTGGTGATGAAAATGGTCAACCCTAGCAAGGACTTTAGCGTCCTCCATACATATATGATGCTTCGTCTTCTTCGCATGCTCAGCTAACGTTGATGACTTGGTTCTACCAAGCCTAATATTAGCAGAATGCTCGTGGATCCTTTTATTAATCGATCGACCAGTTTCACCAATGTAGGGAGTCCCACAAGATCATGGAATCAAATAAACACATTTCACGCTTTTTGGGTCCAATTGGTCCTTAACCAACTTAAGGGAGCCTCGAATGGTGTTTAAAGGTTTAAAAGAAGACGAGATCTTATGCTTCCTTAAAATTCGAGCGATCTTGTCAGTAGTACCTTGAATAAAAGGCAAATGAACTTTACCAATAGCATCATCCATTATCTTCTTATGTCTAGGACCTTTGCTCGCATTCATGAAAGCCTTCAAACCCTGAATTCTGCTATATCCATTTTCTCCAAAAACCCTAAGGAGATGGGCTTTCTCTTCGTCTAAATGATCATGAATTAATATTATTTTATTTAGGTTATTTGATGTCATCTAGTAGTATTTTTTCAAAATCTATCAAATCGTTTCTATTGAAACTTGAAAGACCGTCATTGAAGATTAAGATGGAATCTTTGTTGGAAATGTTACATAATCTGTTAATTTGGCATAATGTAAGTGATTTCTCTTTATCTTGTAGCTTTGAATAGTATTTTTTTTTTAATTAATTTTTACCTTCAATGAATTTTTATATGTCATGATTAGTCTCCAATTTATGTCTTACCCTGTTTCCTTTGCAACATGTGGTGTAAATACTGGTATAGAATCTACTGCAAAGTTAGATTGGTGTAGAGTATGTATGCCTTTGTAGACTGCATATAATAGTTCTATTTAATATATAATATAATACAACATGGGTTTCCTCCTATTTGATTTGTAGCTTGGCCATGACTTTAAAATTTGATAATAATAATAATTATTATTCACCCTAACATAATTGTGGTAAATAAATAAATATTATTAGTAATAACTAAATGCTTTATAATTCTATATATCAATTATATTATAGTTTGAATTATAACTTTTATTATATTATTATATAAGAACATAATATTATTTTAGTAGATAATATAATACAAAATGAGTGAGTTTATACAATATTGTGGTAAATAAATAAATATTATCAATAATAGCTAAATATTATTATTATTTTTATATATCAATAATATTATAGTTTAGATTATAACTTTTATTATAACATTATAGAACATAATTTTATTTTAATATATAATATAATAATACAACATGGGTTTCCTCCTATTTGATTTGTAGCATGGCCATGACTTTAAAATTTGATAATAATAATAATTATTATTCACCCTAACATAATTGTAGTAAATAAATAAATATTATTAATAATAACTAAATGCTTTATTATTCTATATATCAATTATATTATAGTTTGAATTATAACTTTTATTATAATATTATATAAGAACGTAATATTATTTTAATAGATAATATAATACAAAGTGAGTGAGCTTATATAGTCCTCATATAATTGTGGTAAATAAATAAATATTATCAATAATAGCTAAATATTATTATTATTTTATATATCAATAATATTATAGTTTAAATTATAACTTTTATTATAACATTATATAACATAATTTTATTTTAATATATAATATAATAATACAACATGGGTTTCCTCCTATTTGATTTGTAGCTTGGCCATGACTTTAAAATTTGATAATAATAATAATTATTATTCACCCTAACATAATTGTGGTAAAGAAATAAATATTATTAATAATAACTAAATGCTTTATTATTCTATATATCAATTATATTATAATTTGAATTATAACTTTTATTATAATATTACATAAGAACATAATATTATTTTAATAGATAATGTGATACAAAATGAGTGAGCTTATAAAATCCTGATATAATTGTGGTAAATAAATAAATATTATCAGTAATAGCTAAATATTATTATTATTTTATATATCAATAATATTATAGTTTAAATTATAACTTTTATTATCACATTATTTAACATAATTTTATTTTAATATATAATATAATAATACAACATGGTTTCCTCTTATTTGATTTGTAGCTTGGAAATGACTTTAAAATTTCATAATAATAATAATTATTATTCACCCTAACATAATTGTGGTAAATAAATAAATATTATTAATAATAACTAAATGCTTTATTATTCTACATATCAATTATATTATAGTTTGAATTATAACTTTTATTATAATATTATATAAGAACCTAATATTATTTTAATAGATGATATAATACAAAATGAGTGAGCTTATACAATCCTCATATAATTGTGGTAAATAAATAAATATTATCAATAATAGCTGAATATTATTATTATTTTATATATCAATAATATTATAGTTTAAATTATAACTTTTATTATAACATTATATAACATAATTTTATTTTAATATATAATATAATAATACAACATGGGTTTCCTCCTATTTGATTTGTAGCTTGGCCATGACTTTAAAATTTGATAATAATGATTATTATTATTCACCTTAATATAATTGTGGTAAATAAATAAATATTATTAATAATAACTAAATGCTTTATTTTTCTATATATCAATTATATTATAGTTTGAATTATAACTTTTATTATAATGTTATATAAGAACATAATATTATTTTAATAGATAATATAATACAAAATGAGTGAGCTTATACAATCCTGATATAATTATGGTAAATAAATAAATATTATCAATAATAACTAAATATTATTATTATTTTATATATCAATAATATTATAGTTTAAATTATAACTTTTATTATAACATCATATAACAAAATTTTATTTTAATATATAATAGAATAATACAACATGGGTTTCCTCCTATTTGATTTGTAGCTTGGCCATGACTTTAAAATTTGGTAATAATAATAATTATTATTCATCCTAACATAATTGTGGTAAATAAATAAATATTATTAATAATAACAAAATGCTTTATTATTCTATATATCAATTATATTATAGTTTGAATTATAACTTTTATTATAATATTATATAAGAACGTAATATTATTTTAATAAATAATACAATACAAAATGAGTGAGCTTATACAATCCTATATAATTGTGGTAAATAAATAAATATTATCAATAATAGCTAAATATTATTATTATTTTATATACAATAATATATAACTTTTATTATAACATTATATAACATAATTTTATTTCAATATATAATATAATACAGATTGAGTAGGCTATACAATCTGAGGGGAATTAAAATTGAAAAAAAAAAATAATTATAAGATTTTTTTTTAAATTATAAAAATATTATTATTATTATTTTTTACCATGTCTGGAACAGCTCGGAAATATATACACAAGTATATACAGAGTCCTGCTCAGTTTAACTTTCAACCCGCTGCTGAACATGACTATATGTTGGCCGACTACTATTTATAATAAGAAATTCTCCTCAGATGACATATCATCTCATTGAGTTCAATCTCTGCATTTAGGAAAATGGCCTTGCCTTCGTCTTTATTGTCATCACACATTCATACTGGAGCTATAACACAACGCATTCCACATTTCCACGGCTCGCTTAATGCAGGAACCATTGCTGGAAAAAGGACAAAATTGGACCGACGATGGGGTACAAAAGGTGACTATATAATTTCTATCGTGTTTTTATGAGAAATAGTTTTTTTTTAATTTTAAATTTGGTCATTCTACATTTAAATGAAGAATGATAATTTATATTTCCACTAGAATTGTTATGGCTATTTTTATCTCACATTAATTCCAGCTCAACTGATTAATGTATCTTGATATGCAGGTTCAAGCAAGATCGTTGCTTGTGTTGATGAAGGTACAACCTCTCTTCCTTACCAGTCTACTGGAAAACCTCTTAGTATTTGATGGAAATTTCTGATGATTTCAAACAAAACAGAGGAAGCAAAGTTCCTCAACTCAACACAAAGAAATGAGAGAAATTTGGACAAAGAGGATATGGAGAAAAGCTTTGTTTCTATTAACCATAAAAATGACAATAAAAATTACAAACTTCTTCAGAACTACAGTTCTGGAATAACTAAAAACTCCATACTCTGTTTTTACAAACTCTGTTTTTTAACACAGATTCGTGTTTCAGCATCTGGCAGACAGTTGCTGAAACACCACACAATCTGTTGCTGAAACACAGAGACAGTTGCTGAAACAGCCTGTAGAATGCATTGCTGCTCCAAAACACGACGACTCTATTTTTCCTCTGTTTTCTCTGCTCTGCCTTCTTCTCTATCTTTTTCTATTTCTCAAACTCTCTACTAACCTCAAAACGAACTGCTGTTCATTACATTTATAAGTGAAAAACATTTTTGACTTATAATATTTAAAAATACAAAATATCTTCTAAAGCTTTATCTGCGTATTGAATGCAGCAAGCGGTGATGCCTTTTGGAACAAATCAAGTCGGCTGTAGCAGGGGCAATAAATTCTGTAAATTAAATGCACAGTGATGTGCAAAATATCAAGCAAGACTTTCAGGCATCCACCTTGCTGAAATTTCTGCGGCAATCGAATTTTCTGTCCAACTGTTTTACGTTGCAGTTGGAATTAAATTCCAATACTCCCCCTTAATTTCAACTGCTGGGTTTTTCTGCATACCCAAGCATTCTCTGAAATGATCAAAAATTTTCTTTGTCAATGGTTTTGTCAAGATGCCAGCAAACTGGTCATCTGTTCTGGAGTGCTGCAAAACAATCTCGCCATTGTTAACCAATTCACGTATGAAGTGAAATTTGGTGTCTATGTGCTTTGTCCTTTTATGAAAGACAGAATTTTTAGACAATGCTATTGCCGAGCTATTGTCACAGTAAATGGTTGTGTCCTTTTCTTGTTCATGACACAAATCTCTGAGAACTCTTCTCAGCCACACTACTTGGCATGCTGCTCCTGTTGCTGCCACGTACTCTGCCTCTGTTGTTGACAAAGCCACAATTGGTTGCTTCTTGGAAGCCCATGAGATGGCTACCGATCCCATATGAAACACATATCCCGATGTGATTTTCCTGTCATCAACACTTCCAGCCCAATCATTGTCAGTGTAACCTGTCAACATGAAACTTTCAGAAGAGGAGTAAAGTATACCAAACCCCTTCGTTCCATTCACATACCTTAGAATCCTCTTAGCTATCTGCCAATGAGTCTCTTTCGGTCTTTCCATAAATCTAGAGATTAAACTCACAGCGTGCATAATGTCCGGCCTAGATGCAGTCAAGTACATGAGGCTGCCAACTATGCTCTTGTACAACTTTGGATCAAAATCCTTGTTGCTGTCTTCTTTGGTCAATTTCAACCCCATTACAGTTGGAGTCACAGCTGCCTTGCTATTCTCCATGTTAAATCTCTTCAACACTGCTTCTACATATTTACCTTGGGAAATGAAAACACCATTTTCACTTTGGTCTACTTCAATTCCAAGAAAATATCTTAAGAAACCCAAGTCAGTCATTTCAAATTCACTTTTCATGACTGCTTTAAAATCAGCAATGAGAGAAGCATCATTGCTAGTAAAGATTAAATCATCTACATATAAAACAACAATAAGTATCTTACCGTCATTCTCCTTTATGTAGAGTGTGGGTTCACCATCACACTTCTCAAACCCATTCTCAATCAGATAAGCATCTATCATGTTGTACCATGCTCTTGGAGCTTGTTTCAGCCCATAAAGAGCCTTCTTCAGTTTGCAAACTTTATGCTCTTGGCCTTCAACTTCATAGCCTGGAGGTTGTTCAACATATACCTCTTCTTTCAACACTCCATTCAGGAATGCAGATTTAACATCCATTTGATAAATCTTCCACTTGTGTTGTGCCGCAATAGACAACACTGTTCTGACTGTTTCCATCCTCGCTACTGGTGCAAAGGTTTCATCATAGTCTTTGCCTTGTTGCTGCTTGTAGCCTTTCACAACAAGTCTTGCTTTATGCCTGTCAATCTTGCCTTCAGCATTGCTTTTGGTCTTATAGACCCACTTAACTCCAATGGAATCTTTGCCTTCAGGGAGGTCCACTAACTCCCATGTTTTACTCTTCTCAATTGCACCAATTTCTTCATTCATTGCTTCAATCCATTTATCTTCATTTACAGCATCTTCAAAATGAACTGGGTCATCAACATGACAATACAAAGCGAATAATGAATTCAGACCGGTATTATTACTTACCTCTCCTTGTTCATAAATCTCATTCATATTTCTGAATCTTGGTCTTCTTGGTGTGCTTGGAGTTCCATCCGAACTTGAGGGTATTTGTGATCCCTGTGGTGTGCTTGGAGAAGCACTTCCTTGATTTCTCAAGGCTGTTCGAATTCCAGCTTGTGGTGTGGTTTGTTGTACTTGCTGTGGTGGAGGAGGAGCCACCAAAGAAGGGTTATTTGCTGCTGTCCCTTCCTCTTCTTCTTCATGAGACACAATTGTCTTCACATTCATTTTCTTCTCTAAGCTTCCATCCCAAGCTTCATCTTCAATGAACTGCACATCTCTGCTTACTATCAATTTCTTGGTCAATGGATTATAGAGTTTGTATGCTTTTGACTCATCACAATAGCCAATAAAGACACACTTCTCCCCCTTACTGTCAAGCTTCTTCCTTAGCTGATCCGGTACATGTGCATATGCTACACAGCCGAATACTCTCATGTGAGTGACAGTTTGCTTTTGTCCACTCCATGCTTCTTCTGGTATTTTGTTCATGACAACTTTAGTTGGGCATCTATTCAAGATGTAAACTGCGCAAGTGACAGCTTCTGCCCAATACTCATGCGGCAAGTGTTTTGCCTTCAGCATACTTCTGACCATGTCCAGAATGGTCCTATTCTTCCTTTCTGCAACACCGTTTTGCTGAGGTGTGTACCTCGCGGTGAACTGCTTTTGTATGCCATTCTCTCTGCAAAAACGCAAAAAGTCTTTGGAGATGTACTCTCCACCTCTATCTGTTCTGAGCACTTTGATATAATGCCCACACTGCTTCTCAACAAGAGTTTTGAAGTGCCGGAATTTCTCAAACACTTCACTCTTCTGTTTCAGCATATACACCCATGTCTTTCTGGTGTAATCATCAATGAAAGTTAAAACATATTTATTTCCAGCAAATGATGGTATTTGCATCGGTCCACACACATCATAATGAACAATTTCCAATGGTGCTTTTGCCTTTATACTCTTTCCTGCTGGAAAGCTTTCTTTTTGTTGTTTGCCCAAGATGCAGCCTTCACAAAGGCTGTCCGGTTTCTCGATCAATGGCAATCCTTTTACCATTCCCTTTCTGTGCAACAGATTCAAGCCTCCGAAATTGAGATGTCCAAATCTCAAGTGCCACAACCAATTCTCATCTTTCACTTGTTCTTGAAAGACTTCTTGTGTTACAGCTGCAATAGTTCTTCCTTCCTTCAAATCTGCCCTGAGTTTGAGACGAAACATTCTATTACTGGTCATCTGCACTTCTGCAATGATCTTCTTACTTGGAGGTATGTCTCTGATTGTACACATATCATCTTTGAAGAACACATTGTAACCTTTGTCAATGAGCTGTCCAATGCTCAAAAGATTACATTTCAGACCAGGTACATAGTATACCTCTGGCACAATCATCTGTTCTCCATTTCTTGCTCGGATACTGACTCTGCCCTTACCCTTGACATATATCTTGCTATCAGTTTCTGTTGTTACCTCAGATTTCACATTTTCATCCAGATTGGAAAACATTGCAATATTTCCAGTCATGTGATTACTACAACCTGAGTCTAAGAACCAAAAATCATCTTGTTTGTCTTGTGCAACGTTACATGCTAACAGCACAATCTTTGGATTCTTATCTTCTTCATTTGCAAAATTAGCATTCTGCCTACTATTCATGTCATTTTGCTTTTTCCTACATTCATTGGCATAGTGCCCATATTTCTTACAATAATGACATTGGACTTGGGATTTGTCATACCTTTGTCCATGAGCTTGCTGTTTGCTTGAACCTTCATCTTGATTCTGATTGCAGCTCCTTCCGCTTGTGCTTGCAGGGTTATTTCTGCCTCTGTTTTGGCTTCTTCCACGACCTCTGTTATTTTCTCTACCTCGACCTTTTCCTTGGCCGAAAGACATCTTAGTATTGAATGCTTGCTCAAAAGAGGAATCTGTTCCTCTACTCAGTCTGTGTTCATGAGACATAAGAGAAGCACTCAGTTCATCTACTGTGAACTGTGAGAGATCCTTTGTTTCTTCTATTGCTACCACAACAGCTTCAAACCTTGAGGGTAAAATTCTCAAGATCTTCTCTACAATCCTTCTTTCTTCAAGAATTTCACCATGAGATCTTATCTGGGTTATCAACCCAATAACCTGAGTGAAGAATGAATCTACGGTATTAGATTCCTTCATGCTGAGTGTTTCAAAGTCTCTCCTCAACATCTGCAACTTTGCAGTCTTCACCTTCTCCATGCCTTGATAGGCAGTTTTGAGAATATCCCATGCCTCTTTCGATTTTGTTGCTACTGCAATGCGTGGAAAAACACTTTCATGTACTGATTGGAAGAGAAAAAAGAGGGCTTTGGCATCCTTCTTCCTGTCGTTCTTCAACTGGTCTCTTTGTGCTACTGTCAAAGCAGCCAACGCTGCTGCATCTGCAGGTTCAGCATAACCAGTCTCAACCAGCTCCCATATTCCCTGAGAAGAAAACAATGCTTTCATTGTTATGGACCAATAACTGTGATTTTTCCCATTAAACTGTGGCAGTTGGGAATTTTTCAAACCAGTTCCAGCATCTGCCATATTAACTGTAAAAGAAAAGAAAAGATACTGACTGTATAACTAAAAACAAGAAAAAACTTTCTCTGCTGGAGAAATCTGCTCACTAAGCTTCTTTCAGCTCCTGCAGTGAAAAACAAACTCTGTTTTTGACTCACTGAGTGCCTAGACCAGCTCCGATACCATGATGGAAATTTCTGATAATTTCAAACAAAACAGAGGAAGCAAAGTTCCTCAACTCAACACAAAGAAATGAGAGAAATTTGGACAAAGAGGATATGGAGAAAAGCTTTGTTTCTATTAACCATAAAAATGACAATAAAAATTACAAACTTCTTCAGAACTACAGTTCTGGAATAACTAAAAACTCCATACTCTGTTTTTACAAACTCTGTTTTTTAACACAGATTTCAGTTGCTGAAACACGTGTTTCAGCAACAGTCAGACAGTTGCTGAAACACGGACGCAGTTGCTGAAACAGCCTGTAGAATGCATGCTGCTCCCAAAACACAGCGACTCTGTTTTCTTGCTGTTTCTTCTGCTCTGTCTATTTCTCTGCCTTCAAACTCTCAAAACAAATTCTTCTATTTCTTCTAACCTTTAAAAGAACTACTGTTCAACATATTTATAAGCAAAAACATTTTTGACTTATAATATTAAAATAATGCAAATATCTTCTAATGCATATCTGCGTATTGAATGCACAGGAGGCGGTGATGCCCTTTTGGAACAAAAGAAGTCGGCTGTAGCAGGAGCAATAACTCTGCAAATTTAATGCTTGACTTTCAGCCATCTGCCTTGCTAAAATATCTGCGGCGATCAGATTTTGTCCAGCTGTTTATGTTGCAGTTGGAATTAAATTCCAACAGTATTTAGTAGAAAGTAATTTAAAGTTTTAGAAGACTGCTATTTGAATTATGTTCAGAAATTACCTTCGGTATATTTATTTTGTTATCGATTCATAATTTAGTTATTTTGCTATCGATGATTCTGGATTATCATATAGGTATTTTGATGATTCCGGATTCATCATATAAGTATTTTGTTATCGATGATTCTGGATTTATCATATAAGTATTTTGATGATTCCGGATTCATCATATAAGTATTTTGTTATCAATGATTCTGGATTCATCATATAAGTATTTTGATGATTCCGGATTCATCATATAAGTATTTTGCTATCGATGATTCCAGAATCATCATATAAGCATTTTGATGATTCCGGATTCATCATATAAGTATTTTGTTAGCGATGATTCTGGATTCATCATATAAGTATTTTGTAATGGACGATTCCAGTATGATTCATCTTTAAAAAAGAGACATGTCGAGCTCCAAAATTGGACAACAAAATACGGAAAGTAATTTCTCAATTTATAATATTTTTCTTCCATGATTGTTTTTCCAGATTCTACACTGGGGATCAAACGAGAATTTCCTCCAGATTTTTGGAAGGACCATGTTATCGAATCCCTAATGCCATCTTACAAGGTTAGTAATCTGAGTACCTGTCGATTGATTAATGCCCATCACTATAGCAGCTCAATCTCTATTGTTATAATTGATGACGTGAAATAATTATAGCTAGCACCATCTGACGAGAAGCGTATAGAGACATTAATATCCGAGATTAAGAATATGTTTAGATCTATGGGCGATGGGGAAACTAATGCCTCGGCATATGATACTGCTTGGGTAGCAAGGATTCCAGCAGTTGATGACTCTGGGAAGCCTCAGTTTCCTGAGACACTAGAATGGATTCTTCAAAATCAGTTGAAAGATGGCTCTTGGGGCGAATAATTCTACTTCTTGGCATATGACAGAATACATCTATTATTACTCTTACTATTTGGCAGACTGGAGACTCACAAGTACAAAAAGGTTTGTACACTTACTAGACATATATAATTGACTGATTGAAGGATTGAAGAAGAAATATGTTGATATCAGCATTGCCCTTGCCATATCTTCATACAGTGAAAAAATTATGGTATATTCTCTCCTGTCAAAAGTTTTTAACTTGTACATATTTCAGGGATTGAATTTTTCAAGACACAAGCTGGAAAAATAGAGGAGGCTGATATCCACATGCCATGTGGATTTGAAATAGTATTTCCTGCAATGCTAAAAGAAGCTAAAGCCTTAGGTCTGCATCTGTCTTATGAACTGCCTTTCATCAAGAAAATCATTGAAAAACGGGAAGCTAAGCTTCAAAGGTTAGAATCTCCTCAGCTGTCATTGATAAATTGGCCATCTCAACTAGTTATTAACTTTACCTTTTACCTTGGTGGTGTTTGGATTAGGGTTCCTACTGATCTTCTCTATGCCTTGCCAACAACGTTACTGTATTCTTTGGAGGGCCTGCAAGAAATAGTAGAGTGGGAGAAAATAATGAAATTTCAATCAAGGATGGATCATTTATCGGCTCGCCGGCATCTACGGCGGTTGTGTTCATGCGTACTGGCAACAAAAAATGCTTGGATTTCTTGAATTTCGTCTTGGAGAAATTCGGCAACAATGGTATCAAGATGACATCATGATTTCAGGAAGGGCCTTTCTTTGTATATGATTTGTGAAAAATGTTATATGTTTCAAGTTGAAATCATGGTTTAAGGAAGGCCCTTTCTTTCTACACAATTATTTGTGAAAAATGTTATATATTTCAAATTTGTTATCGCAGTGCCTTGTCAGTATCTGGTTGATCTATTTGAACGCCTGTGGGCTGTTGATACTGTGGAGAGGCTAGGGATCGATCGCCACTTCAAAGAGGAGATCAAGGGCGCGTTGGATTATGTTTACAGGTAGGTCTTGATCGGTTCATGGTAATTATTATATATTCAGAGTTAAAAGCTTCTAATCATTTTATTTAAATATTTTCACACGAAATGTTTAGAATCCACGAGTAGCAAATGTGACTCATCGTCAGGATTGAAAATTGTTTTGCAGCCACTGGGACGAAATTAGAGGTATTGGATGGTCGGGAGAGAATGCTATCCGTGAAATCGATGATACAGCCATGGGAATTCGAATCTTGAGACTGCATGGATATAATGTATCGACAGGTAAAATGTTGGTGTTGGAAATTGGCCATGTTTTTTAATTCAATATTGATCAAGTTGTTGAACTGATGTGCAACCAACATTTTTGGCAGATGTTTTAAAAATATTTAGAGATGAGAATGGAGAGTTCTTTTGCTTCTTGGGGCAAGAACATAGAGGAGTTACAGACATGTTGAATGTGAATCGTTGTTCACACGTTGCATTTCCGGGAGAAACGATCATGCACGAAGCAAAACTCTGTATCGAAAGGTATTTGAAGCATGCTCTGGATCAAGATGTGCGTGCCTTTGACAAATGGTCTCTTAAAAAGAATCTTCGGGGAAGGGTACAAAATATTGTTGGTTATCCTAATCATTCCAGATTCTGGAAATATTTTAAGGATTTGGTTAAAGTAGATTTAAAAGACCATTATTTCAATTTACAGTTTAATATATTCGATCGATCTTTCCAGGTCGAGTATGCACTCAAATATCCCTGGCATAGAAATGTGCCAAGGCTGGAGGCTAGAAGCTACATTGAAAATTATGGACCCAAGGATGTGGGTCGGGAAAGTGTTATATATGTAAGATTGATAAAACCACTCTGTCATTTTAACTTTCAAGATCGTATGATCGAGTTTTTCAGTTTTCCAATTAGTATTAATGGGAAAAAAAAAATATACTGTTTCAACTAAAAAACTGTAAGAAATAAATTATTAAATTACAACAGCAATGTCTTAAAATACTTTTTATCTCTAATATAAAACCTCCATTAATATTTACTTCCCTCTGTACCTCCCTCTTCTTCCAGGATGCCAAATATTTCCAACGAAAAATATTTGGAATTAGCAAAATTGGACTTGAATCGACTGCAAGCTTTACACAGACAAGAGCTTCAGAATATTCGGAGGTGCTGCGTACTCCACATTTACCTTTCATTGATATTAAGTCTATATTCCTTGAGTCACAGGTAACAATATATTTTTGCATCGTTCAAAGGTGGTGGAATTCATCGGGTTTCTCAGAGCTTGGGTTTTCTCGGGAACGTGTGGCTGAAATATATTTCTCAGTAGTGTCTTTTCTGTTTGAGCCAGAATTCGCTACCTGCAGAGCCGTTTACACAAAATCTTCTATTTTCATCATCATATTAGATGATCTTTATGATGCCCATGGAACTTTAGACGATCTCAAGCTGTTTATAGAATCTGTAAAAAGGTAAATGTTTCTATTATTATTATTTCAACAGAAGAAATTGCTTCTAGAGAAGCTTTCAAGTATACATAATTTTGTATAGAATTGGATAATAAACTTGGAACCAAACCAAATCTATTTTTATAAATTTACATATCTAATTCAAATCTCTTGTGACAATCAGATTCCAAGATATTTTCCAGACCTACAGAAGGATACCCTTTACACTCCCCCTAGTGTTACATAATTTCAATGTTGGAAATTAATTCCAACTGCTGAAGTCAATCAGCAGTAAATGCAGAAGTGAAAGAACACCGACACATTGAAGCCAAGGCAAAGGTGGTTGCCGATGTCTTGAACCAATTGCAAAAGGATTGGAAAGCCGCACAGGTGCAGTACAGAACAGATGGGATTTTTGATCCCCTTGATATTTTATCAAAGGCGGTAGCCGTTTTTTATTAACAGCAGAGTTAATGGCCAAGACTCAAAGTCATGCCAGCGGGCAGAGCTTTGATTACAGGTTGAATCAACTTTAAAGCCTTACCAATTTAAATTGGCGAAGTAATGGCAGAGGCGGTAAAATCGCATATCGCAATAACCGAAGTTCAAATGTCTTGCAGATGTGATAGAGCTCCGATGCGATGCGATCATCGCAAATCGCAAAGGAACAGAGGAGTATAAAAATATATGTGTGTGCGTCGGTTGAAAGATGTGATGCGATGCGATCGCGCCATCGCAAATCGCAACATCACACTTTTGTTTACTTACGCCATACGCTTGATCGCAGATATTTGTGATGCGATCCCATTGCACATCGCAAAATCACAATCGCAGTTTAAGTTGGGATGTTTGAAATTGTTTTAACACGCGGACCTGATAAGTTTATATGTTTTGTTTTTATTTTTTAATATGTGCGCGCCACTTATAAAATAAAGGCCTGAGAGCCTGTTTGATTACAATGTTTTATTTTTAAATAGAACAGAGTCGTTTTTATGCACAACAGTGCAGAATTGAAAATACAAAGCAGCGTATTTTTTCAGAAAGAGAGACAGAATGTTTTATTTTTGAGAAACAGTAAGGTGTTCTCTGTGCACTGTGTTGTAGCAGCAGTCACATTTTAATCCCTCTGTGTGAGGAAGAATTTGTAACAGATTTTTTTATATGAAATATATTTTTTTCTGAGTTGAAACTCTGTTTCCTGTGAGTGAAATTTTATTAATTTCTCTATGTTATCAAAGGGAGTTTATTCTCTCTATTGTTGTTCTGGAATTTTCAATATTCCAACATGGTATCAGAGCTAGTCTAGGCTATTTGAAGGTCAAATAAGCTGAAGGAAAGGAGTTCTTCGTTGCAGCAGCCTCTCCAGCAGTGTGAAGACTCAGACAAAAAGAATCCAAAGGTATTTCTCTATACAGTTTTTGTGTTAATGTTGCAGAACAGTCAGTCATTTTATATACACAGTCAAGTGTTTTTGAATCATAGTTAAGAGTGCAGAATGGCTGGAGCCAGCACTGGTATGGGTATGGGAAATATCCATCTCCCACAATTTAATGGGAAAAATTATGACTACTGGTCAATAACTATGAGGGCTTTATTTGTCTCCCAAGACTTATGGGAATTTGTTGAGGATGGCTTTGAAGAGCCAGCAAATGAAGCAGTGTTTTATGTTTGAACTCAAGCAGAAAAAGAACAGCTGAAGAGCAATAAGAAGAAAGATGCCAAGGTTCTTTTCTTTTTATATCAAGCAGTGCATGAGAGTGTGGTTCCGAGGATAGTAGAAGCTAAGAGATCAAAAGAAGCATAGGAAACTCTCAAGACAGCTTACCAGGGCATGGAGAAAGTGAAGACAGCAAAACTTCAGTTGCTGAGGAGAGACTTTGAGACTCTCTGTATGAAAGAGTCAGATACCATTGACTCATTCTTCACTCATGTGATTGGAATGGTGACACAAATAAGATCTCATGGAGAGACTCTTGAAGACAAGAGGATTGTGAAAAAACTCTTGAGAAGTTTACCCTCAAGATTCGATGTGATTGTCACCACCATAGAGGAGACTAGGGATCTCACAAAGTTTTCAGTGGATGAACTACATGCATCACTGATGACCCATGAACAGAGATTGGGTAGGAGTGAAAACTCATCTCTTGAGCATGCCTTTAAGACCCAGATGTCTTTCGGAAGAGGAAGAGGGCAAGGCAGAGGAAACAAAAGAGGAAGAGGCAGAAGCCAGAACAGAGGTGGAAGGAACAACCCTTCACATTCACATGGAAGGTGCAACAGTCAAGATCACAGCCATGGCCAAGACAGCAGCCAGCAGAATGCTCAAAGACAGAGGTATGATAAATCCAATGTCCAATGTTACAATTGTAAAAAATATGGTCATTATGCTAATGAATGTAGAAAGAAGCAGCAAGATATGGCAAGTAGAACTAGTGAAAACTTCACTAAGGACAATGTCAGCCAAAATAAATTTTTTTTAGTATGTAATATGGCTGAAGGAAAAAGTGAGGATTTATGGTTTCTAGACTCCGGTTGCAGTAACCATATGACGGGAAACATAGCAATTTTTTCCATGTTAGATGAGAGTGTGCAGTCACAAGTCACACTAGGAACTGATAGCAAAGTTTCTGTTATGGGAAAAGGGATTGTAAATGTTTTAACAAGATTAGGTGCAAAGAAAACCATAGCATATGTGTATTATGTTCCAGGAATGAAGTGTAACCTCTTAAGTATTGGACAGCTTATCCATAAGGGGTATAATGTTTTCTTTGAGAATGATGTTTATACCATCATGGATAAACCACCCAGCAAACAGTGTATTGCTGAAGTAAAGATGACAAGGAACAGGATGTTCCCTCTCAGAATGAGAGCAGATTTGAAGAATGGTGAAGAGAAAGCAGCAGTTGCACAGGAGACTTTCCAATGCGAACCAAAAGATGATAATTGGTTATGGCACTTGAGATTCGAACATTTCAACTTTGGAGGTCTTAATTTGTTGAACAGAAAAGGAATGGTAAGTGGTTTACCATTGATAGAGAAACCGGACAGCCTTTGTGAAGGTTGTATCTTGGGGAAACAACACAGAGAAATTTTTCCTTCCAGAAAAAGCATAAGGGCAAAAGCACCCTTAGAGATTGTCCACTCTGATGTGTGTGGACCAATGCAAACTCCATCACTTGCTAACAGCCACTATATCTTAGCATTCATAGATGATTTTACAAGAAAAACTTGGGTTTACTTTTTGAAAAACAAAAGTGAAGTGTTTGAAAATTTTTGCAATTTCAAAGCACTTGCTGAGAAAAAAAGTGGGTTGCATATCAAAGTCTTAAGGAATGATAGAGGAGGTGAGTATATATCTAAATATTTTCTACGTTTTTGTAGAGAAAATGGTATACATAAGCAGTTTACAACTAGATATACTCCGCAGCAAAATGGAGTAGTTGAAAGGAAGAATAGAACCATAATGGACATGGCAAGGAGTATGTTAAAGTCAAAGCATTTGCCTAATGATTATTGGGTTGAAGCTGTACATTGTGCAGTATATATTTTGAATAGGTGCCCTACAAAAGCAGTAATGAAGAAAGTGCCGGAAGAGGCATGGAGTGGCACAAAGCAAAGTGTCACACACATGAAGGTTTTTGGATGTGTGGCTTATGCACACATTCCGGATCAACTAAGGAAGAAGTTGGACAGCAGGGGGAGAAATGTATTTTCATTGGATATAGTGATGAATCCAAGGCATACAAGTTATGTAACCCATCCACCAAAAAGTTCATTGTGAGCAGGGATGTTCAGTTCATTGAAGAGGAAGCTTGGGATGGAAGCATAGAGAAAACAGTGAATGTTAAACATTGTTTATCTCATGATGAAAATGATGATGAGTTGGCTGAAATACATCCCCAAACAACAACACCAACAAAAGAGCAGAAAAGCACACCCTTGAGGAGAAATGACAGTGCTTCTCCAAGCACACCACAAGGAGGAAATTCAAGTGCTTCTTCAAGCATTTGTACACCTACTGAAAGAGGTAAGAAATTCAGAAGTTTGAAAGATATTTATGAACAAGATATAGCTAATGAAGGTATCAATTCTTTGTTTGCTTTATATTGTCATGTTGATGATCCTGTTCATTTCGAAGAAGCTATCAATGATAGGAAATGGATAGAAACTATGGATGAGGAAATAAATGTCATAGAGATGAACAAAACTTGGGATTTGATTGAACTCCCAAAAGGTAAAGATGTCATTGGAGTTAAATGGGTCTATAAGATGAAAAGTAATGCTGAAGGCAAAATAGAAAGACACAAGGCAAGACTTGTTGTCAAAGGCTATAAGCAGAAACATGGGATAGATTATGAGGAAAATTTTGCACCGGTTGCCAGAATGGAAACTGTGAGAGCAGTGTTGTTCATAGCAGCACAAAATAAATGGAAAGTTTACCAAATGGACGTGAAGTCAACATTCCTAAATGGAGTGTTAATGGAATAGGTTTACATAGAACAACCACTAGGCTATGAAAAGAAAGGCCAAGAGCACAAAGTGTGCAAGTTGAAGAAAGCTCTTTATGGGCTAAAGCAAGCGCTAAGAGCGTGGTACAATAGGATAGATTCATATCTACTGGAAAATGGTTTTGAAAAATGTGAGGGAGAACCCACCCTCTACATCAAAGAAAAAGATGGAAAAATCTTGATTGTAGTCTTGTATGTTGATGATGTTATTTTTACAGGTAATGATGATTGCCTTATTGAACATTTTAAAACAGTCATGAAAGAAGAATTTGAAATGACTGATATGGGTTTGTTGAGATACTTCTTGGGAATAGAAGTAGAACAAAATGAAGATGGGATTTTTATCTCACAGGCAAAGTATGTTAATGAGGTGCCTTAAAGATTTAACATGCAGGAATGCAAAGCGGTATTCACTCCCACAGTGATGGGATTAAAACTCAGCAGAGAGGCCAGCAGCAAGGATTTTGATCCTAGTTTATACAAGAGCATATTTGGCAGCCTTATGTACTTGACTTCAACTAGGCTGGACATAATGCATGTTGTTAGTTTGATTTCCAGATTCTTGGAAAAGCCAAAGGATGCACATTGGCAGGCAGCAAAAAGAATTTTGAGGTATGTTAAAGGTACTAAAAGGTTTGGTATTTTTTATACTGCTTCAGAATGTTCAAATTTAGTTGGATACACTGACAGTGATTGGGCTGGAAGTGTTGATGATCGGAAGAGTACTTCCGGTTATGTTTTTCACATGGGTTCAAGAGCCATTTCATGGTCTTCTAAGAAACAGCCCATTGTAGCATTGTCTACAGCAGAAGAAGAATATGTGGCAGCTATAGCACCAGCATGTCAAGCAGTTTGGATGAGAAAATTTTTGAGAAGTTTATGTCAAGAACAGGTAAAAGGGACAGTGATCTTTTGTGACAATAGCTCAGCTATTGCATTGTCAAAAAATTCTGTTTTTCATTAAAGAACAAAGCACATTGACATCAAGTTTCACTTCATACATGAATTGGTCAACAATGGTGAGATAGTTTTGCAACATTGCAAAACAGAGGATCAATCTGCAGATATCCTCACAAAGCCACTTGCGCAGAAAAACTTTGAATATTTCAGGAAATGCCTGGGTATGAAGAAAAACCCAGCAGTTGAAATTAAGGGGGAGTGTTGGAAATTAATTCCAACTGCTGAAGTCAATCAGCAGTAAATGCAGAAGTGAAAGAACAGCGGCACATTGAAGCCAAGGCAAAGGCGGTTGCTGATGTATTGAACCAATTGCAAAAGGATTGGAAAGCCGCATAGGTGCAGTACAGAATAGATGGGATTTTTGATCCCCTTGATATTTTATCAAAGGCGGTAGCCATTTTTTATTAACAGCAGAGTTAATGGCCAAGACTCAAAGTCATTCCAGCGGGCAGAGCTTTGATTACAGGTTGAATCAGACTTTAAAGCCTTACCAATTTAAATCGGTGGAGTAATGGCAGAGGCGGTAAAATCACATATCGCAATAACCGAAGTTCAAATGTCTTGCGGATGTGATAGAGCTCCGATGCGATGCGATCATCGCAAATCGCAAAGGAACGAAGGAGTATAAAAATATATGTGTATGCACCGGTTGAAAGATGCGATGCGATGCGATCGCGCCATCGCAAATCGCAACATCGCACTTTTGTTTGCTTACGCCATACGCTTGATCGCAGATATTTGCGATGCGATCCCATCGCACATTGCAAAATCGCAATCGCAGTTTAAGTTGGGCCGTTTGAAATTGTTTTAACACGCGGACCTAATAAGTTTATATGTTTTGTTTTTATGTTTTAATATGTGCATGCCACTTATAAAAGAAAGGCCCGAGAGCCTGTTTGATTACAATGTTTTATTTTTAAATAGAACAGAGTCGTTTTTATGCACAACAGTGCAGAATTGAAAATACAAAGCAGCGTATTTTTTCAGAAAGAGAGACAGAGTGTTTTATTTTTGAGAAACAGTAAGGTGTTCTCTTGCACTGTGTCGTAGTAGTAGCCGCGTTTTAATCCCTCTGTGTGAGGAAGAATTTGTAACATATTTTTTTATATGAAATATATTTTTTTCTGAGTTGAAACTCTGTTTCCTGTGAGTGAAATTTTATTAATTTCTCTGTGTTATCAAAGGGAGTTTATTCTCTCTATTGTTGTTCTGGAATTTTCAATATTCCAACATTCAATTAGTTTTCTTATTAAAATCTATAATTATGTAGATATTTTGTCTTCTTTATCAAAATTTACAAAATAGTTTAATTATTAAAATTATAAATACATAGATACTTTATTTATTTTTTTGGATATTTTGAATTGGTTTTATTATTAAAATTTATAAAAATTTAGATACCATATCTTTGTCGTTTGAAGTTAGGATTCCATTATATCATTGAAATCTACAAATATATTTTAATATTTTAATTTTAAATTTTTGAAAAAACATCTAGATTTTGACATATTTCCTAAAATTAATTTAAGAGAATTAACTCAATTGTTTAACATCTTTTCTATGTGTCAAATTTTTTAAATATTGAATCTGCCATAAAATTAATCATAGAACTTTAAAATAAAAATAAAAACATAAATATTTTATTGCCTTTTTGTGTATATGGGATCTATCACTGGTAGATCAAATGCCACAAGACATGAAAATATGTTTCAAGGGTTTTTACGACACTTTTAATGAAATAGCTGAAGAAGGACGCAAGAGGCAGGGGCGTGATTTGCTAGGCTACATTCAAAAAGTTATGTATTAAGTCTCTCATTCAAAAATTTGTATGTATTAAGTCTCTCATAATTTTCTGGTTATGTAGTTTGATAATATTGATTATAGATTCATGATTCACTCACATGGTATATGGCAGTGGGAGGTCCAACTAGCAGCTTGTACCAAAGAGGCGGAATGGTGTGCAGGTAGATATGTGTCATCCTATGATGAATACATAGAGAACGGGAGTGTGTCAGTAGCACATGGAACATTGGTTCTGATTCAGGGTGACCCTGCAAACCCAGAATCTTTCCCATTCTCACGCATATAAAAATGCATCTAGAAAAACCCCCAATAAAACTCAAAATTCGGGCATACTATCATTTGCACACACAGAAGCTTCTTTTTGAAATCCTTATTATGGTTATAAAACCAATTAACCTTTGTATATGGGAGTTTCCTCATTCATGGCAAATTCATAACTTTTGAAACTTTCAATCAAATCTAATAACTCATTCGAATGCCCAATAAACATCATATCAAAACTTCAATCTGCATTTACAATCCAAGCTCATAAACTTTTATACCCAATATCAACATTCATTTATGCAAGGGTTTTAAATTCATTTCTTTTTCCCACATCATAAGACCAAATATTTACACAACATTAACTTGGACCAAAGCAGTTATATTCCACAATTGAATTTCTGAATTTACCGTAGCTAACTTCAAAGTGACCAATATGGGCATTTCAAATGCCAAAGATCAACTCTCCTTCCATTACTATGTACGCCCTTGCTTCTCTAAATGAGCTAGAAATGGGTTAATCACCCAACCCATATGGAATTCTACATTCCATTATCAACCAAATTCCACGGCAAACCATTAAAGTAACATTTGCCCCACACAAATTATACCTATTTCCATTCAACACAATAATAAATCTAGCCACGTAAATACAAATGGCTTACCTCATGAATGCCACGCAATTCAATTTCACCCTCACCTTATTCACAATACTTCTATACATCGATCCATTGTGTTTCCATTATTAATTGAACCCAAGGTTTCAAACATATATGTATACGCTTTTGACTATTCACTTACCAAGCCAGATCAATGCATACGCTTTGGATTCTGCTATTGACACATCAGCATTCATTGCCCTTGATACTTGGATTAAACGGTTGCTGGGGTGAACGCTGCTTGCTGCGCATTTACATAGGTTTCTTCCATATTTGATCAACATCTTTCAAGACTCCGATGCAACTCAAACTCAACGCCTCAATCGAACTTAATAACGCCGGTTTAATGTTGTATATCACATCATTCTGCAAAATCAACATCGATTTATATAAATCAATCTCTCTTCCCTCTTCAATTTGTCACCATCCGGCGAATCTGTTACAACACATCTGCATTAATAGATTTAAAACATCATTCTGGCAATTAAATAATTCGACTTTTGAATTAGTTATCACTTCTGGAAATTAAAAACACTCCCTCTGCGTTAAGACTTGACCCATCGAAGGGTTTAAACCTCTGGCACCATTCCAAGGTTTGAATACCCATCAGCAATTATGATGATATTAGAATCGACTTCCAATTATGTCAATCGAACTCAACCACAATTGCATAAATAGATTCGATCTTATAGACCACTATTTTGCTCGCTCCTTAATACGTGCCTCCTTAACACTACTACTGGGACACACAATTAAAAGCGATTCTAATTGAATTTTGAATAAACAGAGTTTAAAAAATCAACAGCCCTGCGCCATCGATCAATGCTACAGATCGATTTACAACTGCTACACATTATCGCTCTAATTTCACTTTTTTATTGATTCAAATTAGACAAAGCTTAAACAAACCTCTGTGTCTCAGTTCAGTCAGATTTTCATTTAGCAATTGCGCCCTCAATGAAGTCGACTTGTCAGAGTCGATCTGCCAACGGAGGATCGATGTCTTTCCTTTCCAGATTGACATTAAATTCATGAATTCATAAAAACTGTTTAATCACTCCAGCATCGATTTGCAAAATTCTTGTTTCCACGTAGAACTGGCACTTTCCAACGATTCTACTTCCAAATTATATAAAATGTACATTCTCAATTTAAAACCCAGTTACAGAAAATATACACCACTCCATAAATCGAAACACACAATTCTGAAACACTTTTCACATTAACAATGAAAATACTTACAAACTTTGTCTTTGCCGGATTTTCGACATTAATGGACTTACAATTTCCCGGAGGCTTACAAGCTTTGGTTGTTCAAGCCTCACCTTCTCCTCTCTATTCTATTCTACCTGATCTCTTTTGCCTTTGAGCTTATATCAATTTATACAAATTAAAAATGCACTATTTTGTGTCCAATCCCTTTAATATCTCAACAAATCCCCAAATCTCTCTACACCCCTAAAAGATAGATCTTTATCCCTAAACCCTTGAAACTAAATCTATCTTAGCCTCCATCATTAATTCTAAATTATCTCAAGGCTAATTTCTCTCATGTTTCCATTTGTTTGGAAACATTTACAAATTCTCACAAATAATTAATTAAAAATATAATTAATCACTCAAAAACAATATTAATATTTACATGAAATTTAATATTTCTTCAAAAACATAAGACCCCCTAATTTGAATAAAATACAAGGTATTTTCCCGAGCTAATGCTCCCGCATCAGGTTCTCATTAGCACTCTTTTCACTGGGGATATTCTTACGGATGATGTACTCTCCAAATTTGGTCGTGAATCCAAATTTCTATACCTCTTGGGCTTGACATCGCGTCTAGTGAATGACACCAAAACTTATCAGGTATTTATTTTTCATATTCAACAATATATATATTTTTTCTTGAAAATTTGGTAGTACCTTTCTATTTTTCAATGAAAAAAAACAGGGTTTTTACATTGTCATTTTTTATACTTGGTAGTGATGCAGGGCATCCAAACTGACTTAAACTCGAGTCAGAATGTGAAGCTGAAAAGGCGGGTATCATGCAAATTTGGTTGTTAAAACAGAATTAGTTCTTTGTAACTGCTCTACGCAGTTGTAAAACGGTTGTGAAAACCTATAAATGAGAGCCTCTATTGAGATAGAAAGGAGGAAGCGAATGCAATGTAACGGATGGAGGAGATGCGTTCTGAGGCTGAAATGCCTCAGATTCAATCTCGTGTTTTAGAATTGTAAATGCATTTTGTATTATAATAGAAATATGATGTTTTGTGGAATTTCTGCGTACGAATATGGTTTGTTTAATATTTTCAGTTTTCTGAGATCGAAGTGTATTTGTTAAATTACACAGCGAGATGGAAGGTCCTGTCTTATTAATCTCTGATTAATGAATATGTTTAAAACTGTATTGAATTCTGTTTTGATATTTGATCGGGTGGAGTCCGATTCAATACGGCCGGCGCTTAAAAATTGAAATTCAGTCTTTTTAATAAAGGTTCCAAACGATTTCAGAAATTGATTATTTAATATGATCAAATGTGTGTTGTGTGGAATCGATATCAGTAAAGATCGATGTCCAGAGTTTGCAGGTTCGATGGGTGTAATGTAAGTCCATTTTAATAGCAAATCATTTCAATTATAGAGGGAACGCTCAGTCATTGAAAGGGTGCGAGGGGTTTTAACCAATCGAATGGGTTAAAGCTAACGTAGAGGAAGTATCATTTGTTTGCCAGAAAAATGTTTGAATAAATTAAGACGCAGAGTTCGTTGAAATGTAGCACTGGAGGATGTTAAAAGTGTAGTCTGGCAAAGTCGTTGAATTGCAGCTAGAGCACAGAGAAGTTAAACGGCGCAGTGATAGTTTCACTAATGAACAGTATTTTGCAGGAGCGGATTAAAGTTAAAGCGATGGGGATCTGAGATGAATAGAATTCCATTAAATTGATTAATCTGAGCCACCAGGTTACACATTGAGAGAGGAAGACCAAAAGAACGGGCCTGGGAAGATACTAACGACGGAGGAAAGTCTGTTGGTAGGGGTATGAGGACGGAGTAAGGTACGGTGGTCGAAATGGGAGAGGCGTTAGACCCATGAAAAGATCTTGGAGTCCTGACAGAAAGAGAGCTCGTCGAGATTCTGAGGAGTTTGATAGAGAAAATTCCGATGACAGGAGCGGCAAATGGTTCAGTAAGGAGCGAGACTTGCCCAGCGTTGAATGCGTCCAAGTTTCCATTTGACGATTGTTACTGCTTCCATAGATAGATGTTTATAAATGTAAGCATGGAGAGGCGTAGCGGAAGCAGTGTGGGCCCATAACCTACAGGTCCCGGGATCGGAATTGAAGATTTGGATAACGAATTTTCAGTATTGACAGAGTTTTTGAAGGTTGCTGGTTCAGTTTTGTAAATAGAAAGGTGGATCTGCTCTGTGGCAGATTCACTTTTCGTCAGGTAGCCTCAACCTACCCATAAGAAACTAGGTCTGTTGGCCACCTCAAAGAGTTAAAATCCAACCAAAATTGGAACAATTTAATCTGGTCTCTAGATACATTATAAGGTATATTATCTACTACTTCATTTGACATATTGAAAAAGTAAATTCTATCCACCATTTTCATATTTAAACAAAATCAATAGACCTCTGAAGTTACTCATTTGAAAATTCAATAAGTGTCGAGTCCTTGACACTCGACCCCGGCATATCCACTTGATTCATATTTTGAAGTTGGCATTCCATGCGGCCCAAAACAAACATTCTGGTGATGTTGTTGAAGGTGGACTTCCTGAATATCTCTCTGTATTTTAGCCAATATGGAGGCTACTTTCGGGTCTCCTCCCACTTCTTGAAGTACAACTATGGCATTTTCCAATAAACATTTCATGGTCCAATAAAGATGGATTGACTGCTTAAACAAGGATAATATTCCTTTAGTATTCCCAAGATTATTCAGCATAGGATCCATTTCTTCATCAGTCCTATCTTCCTCCACTTTAGTTTTAAGATAATTCTCCCATCTTGAAATCAAGGATTTAACCTACCCACATGTCCCCACTACATAGGCATGGAAAATATTTTGCATAATTTCCTTTCTAGGTTTTAATCCTCTTTTGTTTGTTACCACGTTTTCCTTACCTTTGTCATTGCATTCTCTTTTTCCAACATTTCCTTTCCGTGCCTGAGCTTTCACCTTTTTCCTTTGTAGCCGGTCTCCTAGCAACTGTACCTTTACACGAATCCACACCAGGATTCTCCCCCGACATGCAAATACCTGAGGGTGAAAGATGTTAGGATGACCTATGCATGGAGACAGAGCAACATTAATTTTAGTCAGTGTAAATAAAATATTATCCTATTGTATGAGGGAAAGATGTTTTCGTCCCACCACTTCAACCATATTTCTAGTCTCCTGCTCTTTTACCCATTTTCCAGTTCCTATGTAAGTGGTCTTCTTCATAGATAGCACCGCCCTCTCAGCCGGATAAGGTGAGTCATCCATTGCACATACTCAGTAAGCCATAGGACAAGGCTTTGTGAGGATGCCTCTATATTCACCTTTTTATAGTATTTCCATTTCTCCATGTAGACCTAGATCACATATTTAACATGCAGAGGCCAAGTATTAATAAAACCCATAATTGACAAGAGAACATAGCTCATACAATAACTTAAACTAGGGGACGGTTCAAGAAAACCCATGAAACCCATAATACAAAGACAAATTCTATGCACTGTAATAGAATCGACGATTAAGACAGACAAAAATATAGAACCCAAAAAATATAGCAGCTTATCCATAACCCTAGCCAAATACCCTGGACATCTATCAAAACTTGAAGCATGAGCAAGGTCGAAATTGATAGAATTACCGAAGCCCTTATCCCTCAAACAATCATTATAATACATAGATACAATTTCGAATAATTGGCTAACAGAATTGTTAAATTGACATGCGGGGATATACAATTGACATGCATTGCTATATAAACAACATGCAGAGCTGTAATTCCAAAGCTGATGACAGATGGGTTCAACATGCAAGGTTTTGTGAGGCAGTTGAGGGAAAATCCTTGCCACACTTCTCCAAGTGCCTTCGCCCACCACTTTGTTTTCCTTTCTCATGCCCGGAGTACAAAGAAAAATGAAAGTAACAAGACTAGCAAAATTGCAAACGCAGGGGAAATCCATAGGGACCACTAAAAATGACTGTTTCATTTAGACGCAAAGAAAAATATCATACTGGTGAGGCCAGTTAACCATTGATAGAATTGCAGAGTGCTCACAAACAAAGCCTCCTCCCGAATTGTAAAAGTCTCTAACTAGTTAATACTAGTTAACTCTAATGAGGCTCTGACACATGAATTGTAATATAATTTATATATTTTAGGTTTTTACTTTTAATATAGTTTATATAATATTAAATTATATATTTTTTAAAATAATATATAATATTCTATTATATTTTTATATTAAATTTAATATAAAGAATTTCTTTATTTTAATATTTCAAATGCCCTATTTCTTATTAATCATCATTTCTTTAAAAAAGTTTTGAAAAGATTTATTTGATTTAATATATATAAGAAATCAATTATCATGTAATTTTTTAATAAATACTCTTTGTATAAATTAAAACAATGTAATGCCCTTATAGCCTTCATCTAAGCATTGAATTTATTTTCAAAATGCTAGAAGATTCACATTGTATAATCAATAATCCTAGAAAATTTTAAGGAAAATATAAAAAAAAAAAAATCATATTAGATTGACAAATTGCTTTTAAATTCTACTAATTTACTATGCCATTTTCCAAATTTAATGTGATCAACCAAAAAAAAATGAAACTTAAACACCAATGTTCAATAATGATGAATTTGTCAATTTCAACCAAGCATGAACAAGATGAATTGAAGTATAAGACAGTCATTCATAAAGCTTTAATTATGAATTTATGGATAAAAGAGATGATATTTGTATGCCAAATAAAATGAGTATGTTATAGCAAAAATAATTTTTTTTATTTAAAAATTACCTCAATCACAAATATTCATTTACTAAGTAGAAAAAGAGTATGTTATACCATATATATATATATATATATATATATATATATATATATATATAGATATATAGATATATACTCTCTCAATCACAAATATTTCAATTTATATTAATACCAACCATAACGATAAATATGATTGTAGATGTATTTTATTGTTTTATGATTTTGAACTTGTTTTATATATTATGTCTTTAAAGATTTTATGAAAACTAATAATTATTATTATTGTTTTGTTTTATTATTTAATTAATTATACTTAAATGCTACAACTTCTATTTATTTGGAATATTTTTTTATTTTTGTTTTGCAGTTTTTTAATATACAATAATAATCAATCAAAATCCAAATTTAAAAGTTGAAAAAATAAAATATTTAATATAAAAATTTTAAAAAATATATTTTAAAAATAAAATTTGTATTTGTAAAGATAATTGAAAACAATGTCCCATTAAAATTTCATGGCTGGTAATAAATAAACACTATAACTCTAACAAATACCATTGTCTCACAAATAACCAGACAAATAACCCTAATAGTAAACCAACAAAATAACCATAATAGTAAACCAAAAAAACAAGACAACTCTAACAAATGACATTGTCTAACAAATACCAATACCAGGCAACAGCGTCTATGCCTGCCTTATTACTTGAACACAAGGTCATGAACGGCCTTTAACTGAAGTATTGAATCTAGACAACCGGTTGGAATTAGAGGCAGTTTTTGATATGTTCCATAATTTCCATATTATTTGAAAGTGTGAAACCGTCTCCATCCATGTAAAAGAATTGAGTTAATCTAGCCAATTCAAAAACCAGTCTCCTGCAAGTGTCCGGTACATCTCTGTTTTGCACAAACTCTCTATTCAACTCATCAAGGGCGGTATCCAGGACACAATACACATGTTTCAAAGCGTCTTCCTCGCAGATTTCAGGTTGGTCTTTCATGTAACATTGTACAGAAAAGCCACCTGGCCTTGACTTCTCTCAGCCTGCTTTTACCACGTATTTACAATATAAGAAGCTCATTTGTCAATATATTTACCACTGATATCAATATAAGAAGCATTTAAACATTAGTCGCAATTAATGAATATGAATGGTCTTAGGTTTAATATGTGTTATATAATATATTTACCACGGATTTCAATATAAAAAGAACATTAGTCTCAATTAAAGAATAAGAATGGTCTTAGGTTTAATATATGTTATATATTAAATATATTAAATACAATGTAGTAAATTCATTTATTAAGTAATAAAGTCATTTACAATAAATTAATTCAGTGATTCCCTTCACTGTTTTTACAACTATATATTAAATATATTATTTATTAATTATTTTTTTTATCTTGTGAATTGAATATCTATTATTTTTATAAGAGGAATAAGATGAAAACCAATAAAATCAATGATTGGTTTATGGTTTATTGCATGATGTTTGATATAAGTAGATTCGGCCTAGTAAATGTGGTTGATATAAATTTATTTGAGATAATTTCATCTCTACATTAATTGGCTTAAAATGTAATGGATCCATCTATGTCATCCACATTAGTAAATAGCTTTTTGCTAATTACAACTCTAAGATAGATTCATTAGTCATAGTTGACCAAAATTCATTAGGTTTGATCAAAATTTACAAAATAAACCATAATCAAAATTATATTGTCTATCACCTAGTGTTTAATTTATAAATTGTTGAACTCTTGGGTTCTGCATAGGATCTCTCCCGACGAAATATTTGGGGATTCCTCTTAGCCTCAATTCCCTCCGGGTATCTTGCTGGAAAGATCTCCTCAACGGAATCCAATCTTGTCTTCAAAACTGGTCCTTTTGTACACTCAATTCTCCGAGTCGAGATGTTCTTTTGAAAGTTGTCTTGCAATCTATTCCCATTTACCAACTATTGGGGTTGGTAGCCTCTAAATCTAGTTGTACTGATATCGCCAACATCCTTAAGAAATTTTTGTGGCAAGGATATGAGCAAGTGAGGAAATTTTCCCTTCTCTCTTGGGAGAAACTAATTAAAATTAAGAGAGCAGGAGGTCTGGGATTGAGGGACTCGTATATGCTTAACCAAGTGATGGGAGCGAAACTATGGTGGTGCCAGATACACAGAGGTAGGGAATTGTGGAAATAAATCTAGGAAAGGAAATATGCAATACCACAGTCTACGAAAGGAAGGCTGAGGGTCGTGAATACTCCAAAAGGTTTTGCGATGTGGAATTTGGCAGTCTCGAACAAAGATTTCATTAAGGAACATAGTTTTTGGGAGATCAAGGGAGAAACATTACTCTGTTTTGGGAAGACTCCTGGCAACAAAGGGATCAGTTGTTTCACGGAATTGATTTAGCAGAGATCTTTCTATTTACCAACCGAATAAATAACAAAATAGTAGCTCATTTCTGGGATGAAGAGACAGACCATCAATGGAGGAAATGGAAGTAGAGGGGACAATGGCATAATGTTTTGGACACTGAGCAATGGAAGGTTTATGAGAAGGAGTTAAAATCAAGAAAACTATCGGTAGTAACAGGGGACGATATTTTGCGATGGGGGTATAGAACAAATGGGATGTTCACAATCCAAGAAGGATATAACATCAAAACCAACAACATATAACAACCTCAAATCTCTCACATATGGAAAAAAAATAGGTCTGCAAAGCATTGGCCGAAAGCAGAATTCTTTCTCTGGTTAGTAAGTCATGGAAAGATATTAACTCGGGATCAACTACAGAAACGCGAGATGCAAGGACCATCCTCATGTATGATGTGTGAAAAATAGAATAAAACCATGGAACACCTATTGAATAGGTATCTTGTCATGGAACAACTTTGGCAGGACCTTTCCTTTCTCTTTTAACATACTGATAAAGACAGAGCAAGTCTCAAACATACTATAGAAAATTGGAGAAAGGGGGGATTCCAAAGTCCTGTAATAAACAGGGCTTTTTCAATATCCCTAGGATTCCTCATGTGGGTAGTATGGAAAGAAAGGAACAGATGAACGCTTAGAGATGAGACACAACAGATAAATGAAATATGGAAAGCTATTATTGGAAATATCAAAGTAACCATCCTTGCAGAGAAATGACATCAGGATGACTAGAAAGTGAACACCCATGAGGCTCACATACTGGAAAAACTGAACCTCAAATCTCAAATGCTTGCCCCTGCTTCATGGAAATTAAAACCAGTGGCATGCCAATTACGTGATAAATTCAAGACACCTCCATAGGTATTTCTAAAACTAAACTATGATGGGGCATCAAAAGGAAATATGGGCCAATCAGGTGTAGGGGGAATCTTCAGAGATTCACGAGGAAAATTAAGGAGGATCTATTCAATGGACCTGGGATATGCAAGAAATAATGAAGTGGAGCTAAATGTGGTTAAACATGGCCTCTCGATAGAAAGAAGAGAGTGACACGATAGGTTAATAGTGGAAGGAGACTCAAATTTAGTCACAGGAATACTCCAAAAGCTTCACCAGGGAGTTGGGTGGGAACAAACCAGTCGCAGTTGGTACACAGCTCGACTTATTCAGGAAATCAAGGAACTGATCCTAAGCATAAACTATATGATCCCCTTGTACATTCGAAGTAAAGGAAATGCAATAGCTGATTTGCCTACGAATTGGGGGTGTAACCATCAAGGAAGGTATCTAGATGTAACCTGGGACAGACTGTTACAGGAGGATGGCATAGAAACTTTAAAATAGATAGTGGATAGGGAATAGCCAAAATCAAACACCTCGATCAGGGTGTCAACAACACAAAGGGAGGTGTGAGGTGGTAGATCGCCATGCGAGCCACATGGCATCATGTTGTTGACACGAGGCAATGGTAGTGGGCGGCTTGACCCACACCAAATAAAGTTGACATTCAATGTGGGAAGTTGAAAATGAGGCATGTCAGGAAGCTTTTGGGAATCACGCCACGGTTGGAGGGATAAAAGGTTAGGAAAGGGGTTGGGTTACTGGTCAAAGTATGTCTCTGAGCAAATGCCTGTGGAGCAGCTAGAAGAGGAACTGTGTGTGAAGATGCGGTCTGTAACCATCGAGCAATGGTTATTCGGGTATGTGCTTCTCTCTTGTCTTCTTCTGAGCATGGCAGTCTTGTATGGAATTATCTCATGTCTTCTAATTGTAATGGAGGCCTACCATCTTGGTCCTGGTAGTGTTATGATAAAAATTCGGGAGGAGGCTTTGTTTGTGAGCGCTCTGCAATTATATCAATGGTTAAGTGGCCTCACCAGTATGATATTTTTCTTTGCGTCTAAATGAAAGAGTCATTTTTAGTGGTCCCTATGGATTTTCCCTGTGTTTGCAATTTTGCTAGTCTTGTTACTTTCATTTTCCTTTGTACTCCGGGCATGAGAAAGGAAAATGAAGTGGTGGGCGAAGGCACTTGGAGAAATGTGGCAAGGCTTTCCCCTCAACCGCCTCACAAAACCTTGCATGTTGAACCCCTCTATCATCAGCTTTGGAATTACAACTATACATGTTGTTTACATAGCAATGCATGTCAATTGTATATCCCCGCATGTCAATTTAACAATTTTGTTAGTCAATTATTCAAAATTGTATCTATGTCTTATAATGATTGTTTGAGGGATAAAGGTTATGGTAATTCTATCAATTTCGACCTTGCTCATGCTTCAAGTTTTGATAGATGTCCAGGGTATTTGGCTAGGGTTACGGATAAGTTGCTATATTTTTTGGGTTCTATATTTTTGTCTGCCTTAATCGTCAATTCTATTACAATGCATAGAATTTGTCTTTGTATTATGGGTTTCATGGGTTTTCTTGAACCTTTCCCTAGTTTAAGTTATTGTATGAGCTATGTTCTGTTGTCAATTATGGGTTTTATTAATACTTGGCCTCTGCATGTTAAATATGTGATCTAGGTCTACATGGAGAAATGGAAATACTATAAAAAGGTGAATACAGAGGCATCCTCACAAAGCCCTATCCTATGGCTTACTAAGTATGTGCAATGGATGACTCAGCCTTATCCAGCTGAGAGGGTGGTGCTAGCTATGAAGAAGACCACTTACATAGGAACTGGAAAATGGGTAAAAGAGCAGGAGACTAGCAATATGGTTGAAGTGGTGGGACGAAAACATCTTTCCCTCATACGACAGGATAATATTTTATTTACACTGACTAAAATTAATGTTGCTCTGTCTCCATGCATAGGTCATCCTAACATCTTTCACCCTCAGGTCTTTGCACGTCGGGGGAGAATCCTGGTGTGGATTTGCGTAAAGGTATAGTTGCTAGGAGACCGGCTACAAAGGAAAAAGGTGAAAGCTCAAGCAGGGAAAGGAAATGTTGGAAAAAGAGAATGCAATGACAAAGGTAAGGAAAACGTGGGAACAAACAAAAGAGGATTAAAACCTAGAAAGGAAATTATGCAAAATATTTTCCATGCCTATGTAGTGGGGACACTTGGGTAGGTTAAATCCTTGATTTCAAGATGGGAGAATTATCTTAAAACTAAAGTGGAGGAAGATAGGACTGATGAAGAAAGGGATCCTATGTTGACTAATCTTGGGAATACTAAAGGAAGATTATCCTTGTTTAAGCAGTCAATCCGTCTTTATTGGACCATGAAATGTTTATTGGAAAATGCCATAGTTGCAGTTCAAGAAGTGGGAGGAGACCCGAAAGTAGCCTCCATATTGGCTGAAATACAGAGAGATATTCAGGAAGTCCACCTTCAACAACATCACCAGAATGTTTGTTTTGGGCCGCATGGAATGCCAACTTCAAAATATGAATCAAGTGGATATGGTGGGGTCGAGTGTCAAGGACCCGACACTTAATAAATTTTCAAATGAGTAACTTCAGAGGTCTATTGATTTTGTTTAAATATGAAAATGGTGGATAGAATTTAATTTTTCAATATGTCAAATGAAGTAGTAGATAATATACCTTATAATGTATCTAGAGACCAGATTAAATTGTTCCAATTTTGGTTGGATTTTAACTCTTTGAAGTGGCCAACAGACCTAGTTTCCTATGGGTAGGTTGAGGCTACCAAGTATAGAAAATGACAATGTAAAAACCCTGTTTTGTTTCATTGAAAAATAGAAAGGTACTACCAAACTTTCAAGAAAAAATATATATATTGTTGAATATGAAAAATAAATACCTGATAAGTTTTGGTGTCATTCACTAGACGCGATGTCAAGCCCAAGAGGTATAGAAATTTGGATTCGCGACCAAATTTGGAGAGTACATCATCCGTAAGAATATCCCCAGTGAAAAGAGCGCTAATGAGAACCAATGTTCCCTGTGCTACTGACACACTCCCGTTCTCTATGTATTCATCATAGGACGGCACATATCTACCTGCACACCATTCCGCCTCTTTGGTACAAGCTGCTAGTTAGACCTCCCACTGCCATATACCATGTCAGTGAATCATGAATCTATAATCAATATTATCAAACTACATAACCAGAAAATTATGAAAGACTTAATACATACAAATTTTTGAATGAGAGACTTAATACATACAACCTTTTGAATGTAGCCTAGCACATCACGCCCCTACCTCTTGCATCCTTCTTCAGCGATTTCGTTAAAAGCGTCGTAAAAACCCTTGAAACATATTTTCATGTCTTGTGGCATTTGATCTACTAGTGATAGATCCCATCTACACAAAAAGGCAATGAAATATTTATGTTTTTATTTTTATTTTAAAGTTTCGTGATTAATTTTGTGGCAGATTCAATATTTAAAAAAATTGACAAATAGCAAAGATGTTAAACCATTGAGTTAATTCTCTTAAATTAATTTTAGGAAATATGTCAAAATCTAGATGTTTTTTCAAAAATTTAAAATTAAAATATTAAAATATATTTGTAGATCTCAATGATATAATGGAATCCTAACTTCAAGCGACAAAGATATGGTATCTACATTTTTATAAATTTTAATAATGAAACCAATTCAAAAAATCCAAAAAAATAAATAAAGTATCTATGTATTTATAATTCTAATAATTAAACTATTTTATAAATTTTGATAAAGAAGACAAAATATCTACATAATTATAGATTTTAATAAGCAAACTAATTGAAATTATGTAAAGCTAGGGGGAGTGTAAAAGGTATCCTTATGTTGATTGTAGGTCTGGAAAATATCTTGGAATCTGATTGTCACAAGAGATTCGAATTAGATATGTAAATTTATAAAAATAGATTTGGTTTGGTTCCAAGTTTATGATCCAATTCTATACAAAATTATGTATACTTGAAAGCTTCTCTAGAAGCAATTTCTTCCGTTGAAATAATAATAATAGAAACATTTACCTTTTCACAGATTCTGTAAACAGCTTGAGATCGTCTAAAGTTCCATGGGCGTCATAAAGATCATCTAATATGATGATGAAAATAGAAGTTTTTGTGTAAACGGCTCTGCAGGTAGCGAATTCTGGCTCAAACAGAAAAGACACTACTGAGAAATATATTTCAGCCACACGTTCCCGAGTAAACCCAAGCTCTGAGAAACCCGATGAATTCCACCACCTTTGAACGATGCAAAAATATATTGTTAGCTGTGACTCAAGGAATATAGAATTAATATCAATGAAAGGTAAATGTGGAGTACGCAGCACCTCCGAATATCCTGAAGCTCTTGTCTGTGTAAAGCTTGCAGTCGATTGAAGTCCAATTTTGCTAATTCCAAATATTTTTCGTTGGAAATATTTGGCATCCTGTAAGAAGAGGGAGGTACAGAGGGAAGTAAATATTAATGGAGGTTTTATATTAGAGATAAAAATTATTATTAAGACATTGCTGTTGTAATTTAATAATTTATTTCTTACAGTTTTTTTAGTTGAAACAGTAATTTTTTATTTTTCCCGTTAATACTAATTGGAAAACTGAAAAACTCGATCATACGATCTTGAAAGTTAAAATGACAGAGTGGTTTTATCAATCTTACATATATAAAACTTTCCCGACCCAGACATCCTTCGGTCCATAATTTTCAATGTAGCTTCTAGCCTCCAGCCTTGGCAAACTTCTATGCCAGGGATATTTGAGTGCATACTCGACCTGGAAAGATCGATCGAATATATTAAACTGTAAATTGAAATAATGGTCTTTTAAATCTATTTTAACCAAATCCTTAAAATATTTCCAGAATCTGGAATGATTAGGATAACCAACAATATTTTGTACCCTCCCCCGAAGATTCTTTTTAAGAGACCACTTGTCAAAGGCACGCACATCTTGATCCAGAGCATGCTTCAAATACCTTTCGGTACAGAGTTTTGCTTCGTGCATGATCGTTTCTCCCGGAAATGCAACGTGTGAACAACGATTCACATTCAATATGTCTGTAACTCCTCTATGTTCTTGCCCCAAGAAGCAAAAGAACTCTCCATTCTCATCTCTAAAATTTTTTAAAACATCTGCCAAAAATGTTGGTTGCACATCAGTTCAACAACTTGATCAATATTGTATTAAAAAACATGGCCATTGGCACAATTCCCAACACCAACATCAACATTTTACCTGTCGATACATTATATCCATGCAGTCTCAAGATTCGAATGCCCATGGCTGTATCATCGATTTCACGGATAGCATTCTCTCCCGACCATCCAATACCCTTAATTTCGTCCCAGTGGCTGCAAAACAATTTTCAATCCTGACGATGAGTCACATTTGCTACTCGTGAATTCTAAACATTTCGTGTGAAAATATTTAAATAAAATGATTAGAAGCTTTTAACTCTGAATATATAATAATTATCATGAACCGATCAAGACCTACCTGTAAACATAATCCAACGCGCCCTTGATCTCCTCTTTGAAGTGGCGATCGATCCCTAGCCTCTCCACAGTATCAACGGCCCACAGGCGTTCAAATAGATCAACCGGATACTGACAAGGCACTGCGATAACAAATTTGAAATATATAACATTTTTCACAAATAATTGTATAGAAAGAAAGGGCCTTCCTTAAACCATGATGTCAACTTGAAATATATAACATTTTTCACAAATCATATACAAAGAAAGGCCCTTCCGGAAATCATGATGTCATCTTGATACCATTGTTGCTGAATTTCTCCAAGACGAAATTCAAGAAATCCAAGCATTTTTTGTTGACAGTACGCATGAACACAGCCGCCGTAGATGCCGGCGAGCCGATAAATGATCCATCCTTGGATTGAAATTTCATTATTTTCTCCCACTCTACTATTTCTTGCAGGCCCTCCAAAGAATACAGTAACGTTGTTGGCAAGGCATAGAGAAGATCAGTAGGAACCCTAATCCAAACACCACCAAGGTAAAAGGTAAAGTTAATCAGTTATCACTTTAACTAGCTGAGATGGCAAATTTATCAATGATAGCTGAGGAGATTCTAACCTTTGAAGCTTAGCTTCCCGTTTTTCAATGATTTGCTTGATGTTAGGCAGTTCGTAAGGCAGATGCAAACCTAAGGCTTTAGCTTCTTTTAGCAGTGCAGGAAATACTATTTCAAATCCACATGGCATGTGGATATCAGCCTCCTCTATTTTTCCAGCTTGTGTCTTGAAAAATTCAATCCCTGAAATATGTACAAGTTAAAAACTTTTGACAGGAGAGAATATACCATAATTTTGCCACTGTATGAAGATATGGCAAGGGCAATGCTGATATCAACATATTTCTTCTTCAATCCTTCAATCAGTCAATTATATATGTATAGTAAGTGTACAAACCTTTTTGTACTTGTGAGTCTCCAGTCTGCCAAATAGTAAGAGTAATAATAGATGCAAGAGTAGCGTGTATTCTGTCATATGCCAAGAAGTAGAATTCTTGGCCCCAAGAGCCATCTTTCAACTGATTTTGAAGAATCCATTCTAGTGTCTCAGGAAACTGAGGCTTCCCAGAGTCATCAACTGCTGGAATCCTTATGCCAAGGCATTAGTTTCCCCATAGCCCATAGATCTAAACATATTCTTAATCTCGGATATTAATGTCTCTATACGCTTCTCGTCAGATGGTGCTACCTATAATTATTTCACGTCGTCAATGATAACAATAGAGATTGAGCTGCTATAGTGATATCAATCGACAGGTACTCAGATTACTAACCTTGTAAGATGGCATTAGGGATTCAATAACATGGTCCTTCCAAAAATCTGGAGGAAATTCTCGTTTGATCACCAGTGTAGAATCTGGAAAAACAATCAGGGAAGAAAAAGATTATAAATTGAGAAATTACTTTCCGTATTTTGTTGTTCAATTTTGGAGCTCGACATATCTCTTTTTTAAAGATGAATCATACTGGAATCATCCATAACAAAATACTTATATGATGAATCCAGAATCATCGATAACAAAATAACTAAATAATGAATCGATAACAAAATACCTATACCGAAGGTAATTTCTCAATATAATTCAAATAGCAGTCTTCTAAAACTTTAAATTACTTTCTACTAAATACTAAGAGGTTTTCCAGTAGACTGGTAAGGAAGAGAGGTTGTACCTTCACCGACACAAGCAACGATCTTGCTTGAACCTGCATATCAAGATACATTAATCAGTTGAGCTGGAATTAATGTGAGATAAAAATAGCCATAACAATTCTAGTGGAAATATAAATTTTCATTCTTCATTTAAATGTAGAATGACCAAATAAAATAAAATAAAAAAACTATTTCTCATAAAAACACGATAGAAATTATATAGTCACCTTTTGTACCCCATCGTCAGTCCAAGTTTGTCCTTTTTCCAGCAATGGTTCCTGCATTAAGCGAGCCGTGGAAATGTGGAATGCGTTGTGTTATAGCTCCAGTATGAATGTGTGATGACAATAGAGACGAAGGCAAGGCCATTTTCCTAAAGGCAGAGATTGAACTCAATGAGATGATATGTCATCTGAGGAGAATTTCTTATTATAAATAGTAGTCGGCCAACATATAGTCATGTTCAGCAGCGGGTTGAAAGTTAAACTGAGCAGGACGCTGTATATACTTGTGTATATATTTCCGAGCTGTTCCAGACCTGGTAAAAAAATAATAATAATAATAATATTTTTATAATTTAAAAAAAAAATCTTATAATTAAATTTTTTTTTTTTAAATTTTAATTCCACTCAAATTGTATAGTCCACTCAATCTGTATTATATTATATATTAAAATACAATTAGGTTATATAATGTTATAATAAAAGTTATAATTTAAACTATAATATTATTGATATATAAAATAATAATAATATTTAGCTATTATTGATAATATTTATTTATTTACCACAATTATATCATGATTGTATAAGCTCACTCATTTTGTATCATATTATCTATTAAAATAATATTATGTTCTTATATAATATTATAATAAAAGTTATAATTCAAACTATAATATAACTGATATATAGAATATTTATTTATTTACCACAATTATGTTAGGGTGAATAATAATTATTATTATTATCAAATTTTAAAGTCATGGCCAAGCTACAAATCAAATAGGAGGAAACCCATGTTGTATTATTATATTATATATTCAAATAAAATTATGTTATATGATGTTATAATAAAAGTTATAATTTAAACTATAATATTATTGATATATAAAATAATAATAATATTTAGCTATTATTGATGATATTATTTATTTACCACAATTATATCAAGATTGTATAAGCTCACTCATTTTGTATTATATTATCTATTAAAATAATATTACATTTTTATATAATATTATAATAAAAGTTATAATTCAAACTATAATATAATTGATATATAGAATAACAAAGCATTTAGTTATTATTAATAATATTTATTTATTTACCACAATTATGTTAAAGTGAATAATAATTATTATTATTATCAAATTTTAAAGTCATGGCCAAGCTACAAATCAAATAGAAGGAAAGCCATGTTGTATTATTATATTATATATTAAAATAAAATTATGTTATATAATGTTATAATAAAAGTTATAATTTAAACTATAATATTATTGATATATAAAATAATAATAATATTTAACTATTATTGATAATATTTATTTATTTACCACAATTATATTAGGATTGTATAAGCTCACCCATTTTGTATTATATTATCTATTAAAATAATATTAAGTTCTTATATAATATTATAATAAAAGTTATAATTCAAACGATAATATAATTGATATATAGAAAAATAAAGCATTTAGTTATAATAATATTATTATTATTATGATAATATAATAATAACAATATTATTACTATAATATTATATATAATAATATTATATTATTATATTATAATAAAATTATTATAATAATAATATAATATAATATTATTATTATAATAATAATATTATTATAATAATAATAATATTATTATTATTATTATTATTATTATTATTATTATATTAATAATATTATTATTGTGAAAAAATCTTTCGGTAAAAATCACATCCAAATAAATTTGGTCGACGCGTTTCGAACCAGCCAGTGTGGTTCATCATCAGGACTTGATGAAAAATCTGATCAGGAGACCCAATTAAATAGATATGAGAAGCTCCAACTAGCCGTTGAAAAATAACGACTAGTTAGACTAAATCAAAGCCAAAAAAATAAAAAGTCAAGAAATATATATAAAAAGATTAAAGTTTATAATATGAATATTATTTAATATTATTTTTAATTTTAATTAAATAAAAATTAAAATTAAATTAAATAAAAATTAAATAAAAATTAAAATTAAAATTAAAAATAATATTAAATAATATTCATATTATAAACTTTAATCTTTTTATATATATTTCTTGACTTTTTATTTTTTTGGCTTTGATTTAGTCTAACTAGCCGTTATTTTTCAACGGCTAGTTGGAGCTTCTCATATCTATTTAATTGGGTCTCCTGATCAGATTTTTCATCAAGTCCTGATGATGAACCACACTGGCTGGTTCGAAACGCGTCGACCAAATTTATTTGGATGTGATTTTTACCGAAAGATTTTTTCACAATTTATGGATCACAGAAGCAATATTCCTAAAATATTTTTTTTTTTTTTTGACTTTAACGGTTATTTTGATTAGGGCGGCAAAACTGCTGCCGCGTACAAGAACCATACATTCTGTTTGACCCTTACAGTTCTGTTTTTCAGAGGTCCCTTACAGTTCTGTAACACAAACGAGGGTTTCTTCCTTTGAACATCAACAGATGTCGCCTATGGATTCGGGTGCAGTCTTGCTAGATCTGAGAGACGAGATACCGGGGAATGCCAGATTTGTCAGATCAGTCCTTTGGGAACTGATTTTCAACCTATTTGCCGAAATTGGTGTTGCTTTGACTTTTTTGCTACATAGCTATTATTCCTCATCCTTCTGCTAAATCCCTGAACAGTGTGTAGCATACTTCTGGATGGGCCATGGACGCCAGTGACATGAAGCCTTGACCGAACCTTCTTCACTGATAGGAGGGAGAGAGGTACCCAAACACCAGATGTGCTTCTACCCAGCTCTGGCATCGAGAACAAGGGGACTGGAGATGGAGCGACGGTGGCCAGAGCCCAACGCCAGAAGCTACCTTTCCGGCCGCTGTCCAACCATTGGAGCTCTTACCAGCCTTGAAAGTCTCTTTGGAGCGCACATAAAATGAGTCATTCATGCGAATTGCTTGAACCTGGAACTTGATATCAACATTTCCACAACCTTTCACTTTCTGCCATTTGCATCTATATTAGACTGAGCTTCCCATGCTCTGCAACTATATAGAAAGGTCAAAAATCTTTACTGTTTGAGATGCCTACCAGAGCGAATGCTGGGCGATTGTGACAGAGAGCAATCCAACAGCGCAGCAAAGAGAGCAGAGTTGCAAGTGTGCTGAAATTAAGGAATTATACAGATCGATTCTTCAGAGTTTATTGAAAGAGATCTTTGGCTGCAGGCTGAGCCAATATTGGCTTCCAGATCAGCTTGGCTATTTAGATGCCTCAGAATATGATAAAAGGTAATTTTCCGGAATTTAGTCAGCATGTACCTGATTTTCTTGAGAATGAGCACTAGATGGATCTGTGTTGGAGCCGAGTGGGAATTCAACGCTTGGATGACAAGTTTGGAATCACCGAAGACTGACAGTGAATGAATTTTCCGATTGATAGCCAGAGAGAGCCCCTGCCATAGTGCCAGAGCCTCAGCTCTGTTGTTTGATTCTGAGCCCAGACCCCAATGATACCTGAGCAGAGTGGAGCCATCAGGCTTCAGAAGGATACCTCCCCCACCCGCAGCCCCAGGGTTGCCTTTAGAGGCCCCGTCGAAGAAGAGACAATGATCCTTCAAATCAGCACGCCACTTTATAAATTCCTGTTCTTCCAGTCTTATTTCCCAAGCAGCGTGAGGAGAAACAAGGGAAGTGGGATTGAATTGATAATTTGGGGCAATGTCCTTCAGCCAAAGCTCCTCTTCACTGTCCAGTATTGCTTCATTCCTTAGATCCGGATTAGCATCCAAAGTCTCTCCCAATAGTGCTTTAATTTTGGCTATTATATTGTTTGTAGTACAGCTTTCACCCCTGAACAATCTGTTATTTCTTTCCAACCATAACTTCCAGCAGATGTATTTGGGGATCAACATCCAAGCGGTCTTGAGGAGGTTTTTATTTTTGAGGTTGAATGAGGATAACTTGGTCCACTCGTGAAGGAGATTGGGAATGTTTTTTGGCAGCTCTACTCTGTCAGCTCTTGAATTCAGAACCCCCTTCCACACATCTTTAGCAAATGGGCACAGCAACATCAGGTGGGTAGCTGTTTCTTCCTCTGACTTACACAAAGGGCATCTGGAAGGCCCTTCCATTCCACGCTTTCTCAGATTGTCTTGAGTAAGGATGCTGTTGTGAGCCATCGTCCAGCAGAAGAAGTCTATTTTTGGAAGCGATGGGAAGGCCCAAATAAACTTCCATTGCGTTGGGTCAGGGGGTACATTAGGAACAGCACTCAATCTTTTGTAACCTTCAGAGACCGTGAAAGTGCCAGAATGAGAGCCCCACCCTCTTTTGTCCTTAGCTTTTGCTGAAGTAGGAGATTTTCCTTGGAGCTTGTCTAGCAGTAACTTAGCTTCATTTTGCATTCGATGAGGAACTTCTCCCAGGTTCCAGCTGACCCACATTCTACTAGAATCCTCCGTCCAGGTGGAAATGTCCCATAGAGTTTCCAGATTGTTGGACTGCAGCCAAGTTTTGATATTTGCAAGGCCTTCACTGTGATTCAATGGCTGATTCCCAAGTATCTGGTCTTCCCAGATTCTGATTTTTTTCCCATTGCCAGGGATCCAGTAGAGATCGGATCTGAAATGCTCCAGAGCAGCTAGACAAAGCTTGAAAACTGGGGAGCCTTTGGTGGTTTTTGGTGACTGATCCAAACATCTCAAGCGCTGACCTTGAAAATATTTCTTCCACAGGACTTTTTTACTCCAGCTAGCTTTCCCAGCTACCATGTTCCACAGAATTTTGGAGCCAAGAGCGAGATTTTGTGCAGCTAGATCTCTCAATTGAAGACCACCTTCCAGGAAAGGTTTTTTAATAGTGGCCCAATTAACTAAATGAAGTCTTCTTTCATTATTTTTCCCCCCTTCCCATAGGAATCTTCTCAGAATACTATCCATTTTACTGAGGAAGGATTTGGGAGCCAGCAGAATGGAATGCTGAAACAGAGGCATACTTGTAAGAACAGACTTCATTAGAATTATTTTCCCAGCAGTGTTCAGCCAGGAGGCTCCCCAGGCTTGTATTCTGAGTTTAAGCTTGTCTAAGAGGGGCGACCAGTGGGCCACTTTAGGAATGGATTTGAAGATTGGAATCCCAAGATATTTGAAGGACTCCCAAGTCTGGCAAACTTTCATTTCAAGGAGCCTAGCTATGTCAGCAAGATCTTTGACAGAACAGTTCCAGCCGTATATTATACTTTTTAAGTAGTTTATCTTGCTGCCTGAGACTTCCTTATAAGTGTCCAACTCTTGCTTAAAAGATCTGGCCGAGTTGATGCTCGCTCCTCCAAGCAGCAGAGTATCATCGGCAAATTGGGCATGGTTTATATCTTTGACATTGTGCACCATTCTGAGGCCTGGTAGTGCGTGGGCTTGTTGACAAAAGTCTAGCTGGAAACTGAGAACTGAGGCTTGGATAGCATAGAGAAGAGGGGACAGCGGGCAGCCTTGTCTTAGACCCCTAGAAGCTTGAAAAAATCAGTAGAGCGTCCATTCACCAATGGCGCAATCCAGGGAGAGGCAATGCAGGCTTTCACCCAATTTATAAAGGATGTTGAGAAGCCCATTTTCTTCATAACAGTGAACAGGAAGTCATGTCTCACTCTGTCAAAAGCATTGGCCAGATCGAGTTTTATCACCATTCCTTTCTCTTTTCGATGGCAACTTGAGTGAACTTCCTCTTGAACCAATACAATATTATCCAGAATCTTTCTCCCTTTGATGAATCCTCCTTGATTCTCCGGGATGATGTCCGGCAGAATATTCTTGAGTCGGATGGAAATGATTTTGGTAATCATTTTATAGCTAGTATTACACAGCGAAATGGGACGAAATCTGCTGAAGTCTGATGCTCCTTTCTCTTTTGGAAGCAAAGCAAGGAAGGCAGAGTTGGTACTGCCTCCTAACTTTGAGCAGTATTGAGATTTCCTGATCATTCTCAGGAGGTCTTTATTGATAATGGACCAGCAAGACTGATAAAACCTTGCTGTGAAGCCATCAGGCCCAGGCGCCTTATCTGGCTCCATACTATCCAAAGCTTGCTTGAGCTCTTCCATGCTAATCGGAGCAGACAGCATATTGTTAACAGAATCTTGGACACAGAGAGGGATAAGATCAATTGGATAGGACTGGGGATCAATAGGAGTATCAACAGGCGCTGTGTAAAGCTCTTTAAAAAAGGAGAAGGCTGCTCTCTTGATGCCTTCAAAATCTTTGACCACAGTATCTTGGGCGCGGATTTCAGATACATTTTTGAATTGCTTGCGAGCTTCGGCATGCTTATGGAAAAAACTGGTGTTTTTGTCTCCGGCCTGTAACCATAAGTTTCTGGATTTTTGTCTCCAATACTCCTCTTCGTCCCTGCTAGCTTTATGGAGGGCTTTTTGTAACTCAAATTCTTTTTGAAGTAGACATTGGGTAACAGCATAATCCTCCATTGTCGATTGGAGGGCAGCAAGATTTTCTAAGGACTCTTTTCTCTTGGCAGCTGGAGTTTTCAAAGTTTTAGCCCACTCCTTGAGCTTTCTCTTAAGAATCCGTAGCTTTTCTTCCCACACAAAGAACGGGGATCCCGATACTTGCTGGTTCCAGGCTGAAGTTACCACCTCAAGAAAACCCTCTTGTTGCAGCCACAAAGAGCTAAATCTAAAGGGAATGGGGCCAAGAGACCCATCCACGGAGAGCTCGAGACTAATGGGTTTATGATCGGAAGTGCAGTTAGGAAGGATCTTGGAATAGGCCATTAATCCGCTAGTAAGGAAGGAGTTTTGGACTAGGAATGTGTCCAAACGAGCAGCGATGTGGTTGGGCCCCAACCTTTTGTTAGACCAAGTGTATTTTCCAGCTGAGGGCTTGATATCCTCCAGATCCCAGCCGATCATAATGTCTTCTACCCATTCTCTAGCTGGGTCCCTTACCGGAGAACCCCCTTTTTTCTCTTCAGAGGCGAGTGTAACGTTTAGATCCCCTGCAATAATGATGTTTTCCGGATTGTGCAACAAGAGAAAGGAATGGAGCGAGTCCCAACAAGTTTTTTTCTCCGTTGGAGATACTGGAGCATATAGGTTGAACATACTTACTTGTTGACCAGAGTCTTTGTGGAGGAGCTGAGTGAAGATCCAGTAATGGCAGCTTTCTTCACGAGTAAGGTCATATTTGGAGCTGTCCCAGAAAGAGGCAATCCCTCCAGATGCTCCTCTAGCACTGACTGCTATACCGGGGCCTTTGCGCCAAATTTTTTTGCTGGAATGGAGGAGAAGAGCGTCCTCCAGCTTTGTCTCCTGGATGAGAAGGATTTTAGGTGTATACAACTTCACAATGTCTTTCAGGGCATCTTCTTTCAGCTTGCTACCTAATCCTCTGCAGTTCCAGGAGACGTACTTCATTATTTACTGGATTGGGAAGGGTCGGCTCCTTTTGGAGCCTTGTTTTGCTTGCGCCCAGATCTGGTGTTCATCATTCCTTTGAGAGTCTTCTGGGAGCCTTGGAGGACATCCAGATAGGTTTTCTCCTCTCTTTGTTTCTTCTTGGATTTCCGGCCCCTTGTTGATTTGATAGGAGTGATTTGTGAGCTGTCTGATTCGGAGTCTCTTTCTTCTGATTCTCCCCCTGAGTCAGAGGCAAGACTAATGTGCTGGTCATTGCCTTCTAATCCCCCTTGACCAGCCTCAGTTAGTGGAGCATTTGTTCCTTCTTCGGTTTCTTTCGCTTTCTTCGACTGATCTTCAGTTTCTTCATGGTTCTCTGAGACATCCTCCTTTTCGCCTGAGGAGGGGCCTTCATTTGAATCTGGTATGGTCTTGGTACTGGTCTGGGGTTTCCCCATTGGCCCTGATTTTTTCTGCTCGTTGGGCTTTGAGATTACCTTGCCCTTTTTTATTTCTTTCCATCCTTCTTCTTCCTCCTTGTCTCCTGATGGGGCTTTGGGGCAGTTCCTTTGAAAGTGACCATGTTCGTGACAGATTCTGCACTTAAAGGGCAGTTGCTCGTAGTCAAGCTTCTGGAAGTGGTGCCAGTCTCCAACTTTAAGTTTGATGGCCTCCGGCAGACCAGCTTCCAAGTCAACTTCCACGCAGATTCTTGCGCAGGTGTATTGGCCCTTGTTATCCGCTTTGTCGATGAATCTGCCCAGAACGTTTCCTATCTTTTGCAGGGATTGGTAGCTCCAGCAGTGCAATGGAAGGTTGGGGAGACGGACCCAGACAGGAACCTCCTTTGGGACATCTACTGAAGGGTCGAAATCTGGGGTCCATTTATTCAGGAAGAGACCTTGATTTCCCATGAAATAAGGACCGTTTCTGAAAACCAGATCTCGGTCCTCCTTGGTAGTGAATTCAAAGATGAAAAAACCTCTGCCTACAGCATAACTTATCACGTTGTTGGGCAGCAGGGGCCTCCAGTTTCGCTGAACCCATTCATCAGTCGCTTTTGATGATGGCCATCGACCCATGAATTGCCCCACGAGACCTCTGTCAGCTAAAGCCAGAGCGATCTTGATTGGTTGGTCTTCAGGCAGTGAAATTTCTGGAATTTCATCAAGCTTTTTGATGAACTTCGGCACTTCGGGGAGGGCACGTTTCTTGCCTTTCTGTGATAGCAGGCTTCGAAATGCCTCGGCTGACGAAGAAGGAGGGGTGGGAGAGGGCTCCGCACCCCCTGGCGCTCCCATGGCGGCGGAACAGTCCAGGCAGCGTTCGCTGACCTAACCGCAGGCACGCAGAGGAGCAGTCAATCTACACCAACATCAGCAAAAAACCCGACAACTCATAAACATTGTTACTTAGTACAATGAAAACATATTATTCTTCAGGTTGGGAATGGGTAAAATGGTTGTAAATGAACTCTATTTCCTAAAATATTATTATTAATATTAATATTAATATATAATAATATAATTAATATTAATATTAATATTAATAATATTATTAATTAGCGTGACTCATATTACTATTATTATTATTATTATTATTATTATGAGAGTGCAAGCTTCTGTGATCCATAACATTTTAATTATAAATTTTCCAGGAAATGACATAATATATTTTGGATTTCGCGAAAGATTTATAATTAAAAAAAATTATTATTATTAATAATAATATTAGTTAATATTAATAATATTAATAATATTAATATTAATAATATTAGTTATTATTATTATTATTATTATTAGTGTGACTCATATTATTAATATGAGTCACATTAATATTAATAATATTACAATAATATTATTATAATATTATAAATTAATAATATTAATAATATTATTATATTAGTCTCCAGCTCATGATGGGATGCTCGTCCTTGGTCGCCTCCTGAGGCCGTCACTTTGGGTTGGCCATTTGGCCTCCCGCACTCGCATTAACAGTGGTATTCAATATGCCACCCCACGCTGTCTTAATTATGATCTCTCGAACCGTCGATGCACTGCGCATTCCATTTGGTTTTCTTCGGCTCCTAGTATGGATTGTGACCTTCTGTATGGCGCTTGCCCAGTCTGCTCCACCATTGCGATTCACCATGGTTCTTGCCCGCCCACCTGCGCTGAGCCTAGCGCTCGAACGCAGACAGATAGACGGTGCAAGCTTCTATGTTGTCTGGAGACAGTCCCAGAATTTCACCATTTGCATAGTCAGTTCTGCTACTCGAATTCACTGTGCAGTTCTCCTGGCCCTCCGCTTTCTCTTCTCCTTTGTCTGTTTCATCAACCTCTCCCCCTTGCCATGCCTAGACTATGCCATCGCATGCAATGTCGCCATGGCTCCAGTCGTGGTCGTGTCTATCGCTCTCAGTCTTCTCCCACTTCTGACTCTTCTTAGGAAGATCTCCCCTACGACCACATTTCGGAAACTAGAAGTCGCAGGGGAAGGCCTTGCTGCCCTAACTCCGCTTATCCCTCTGTGTGTCCTCCGCCTCCCTTTGTCTTCTCCTCTGCACCTCATGTCCACCCCTCTGTTGTTCCCTCCGTTCCCCACCTGCCTTCCTCTCCCACCCTTCGCCAATCTTCTCAGCGTGTGGAGTTCACTTTCAATTGCGAGTTTGAAAGACCGGTCCTCAAGGCGCATGTCACAGTCACAGTTTGTGAAGAGTCCTCCTGCCTGGCACCACCTCCGCCTGCATTTCCCAGTCCCTCTGTCGCTTTTCATGTCCCCACTACACCTAGCCCCGCCTCTGCTGAAATTGCCAAGGACACCTTGGCCCAGCTAAATATTGTTCCAAACGTTTCAATGCAGATGCAAACTATGGAAGGTGAGGACAAAGGTAAAGTGCTCCCCTCGACTGATGAAGGCGGGAGCAGTGACGAGTTTGGATGCAGAATTGTTGAAGAACCGCCCTCCCCAACCAATGAACAGTAGTCTGAATATGTCCCAAAGGTTTTTATTCTCCATGCACAATGTCTTTAAGTTAATCCTAGTTTTCTTGTCTCTTCTCCCTCTGCTTGCAGAGTGGCCAGCTATAGTTTTTGTATTTTTGTTAAACAATTTAGATGTAAAGTCGGTTTCCCCTATGAGGGCGGCTACTCTTAGTTTGCAGGGACTGGTTTCCCTTCTGTGGGCAGTCCAAACTCTGGTTTTTCATGGCAGTCAAGCCCTGTGCTCAAGCTCCCTCAGCTGAGACAGCGGCACTTTTCTACTTTTATGTTATATATTAATAGATTTAGTGTTACTTAGAAAAAAACTATTATTATATTAGTATTAATATTATTAATTAATAATATTAATAATATTTATTAATATTATTATATTAGTATTAATAATATTATTAATATTAATAATATTAATATATAATAATATAATTAATATTAATATAATAATATTAATAAATATTATTAATATTATTAATACTATTATTAATAATAATATTAATATTAATTTATTATATATTAATATATAATAATATTATTAATACTATTATTAATAATAATATATTATTATATTATTAATAATATTATTAATAATAATATATTATTATATTATTAATAATAATATATTATATATTAATATTAGTATTAATATTATTTATTAATTAATAATATTAGTGTCACACTAATATTAATAATATTACAATAATATTATTATTATTATTATAATATTATAAATTAATAATATTATTAATACTAATATATATTTATAATATTAATACTAATATATTAATATTATTAATATTATTAATATTAATATTATTAATAATATTAATATTAATATTATTAATAATATTTATTTATTTACTACGATTATGTTAGGGTGAATAATAATTATTATTATTATCAAATTTTAAAGTCATGGCCAAGCCACAAATCAAATAGGAAGAAACCCATGTTGTATTATTATATTATATATTAAAATAAAATTATGTTATATAATGTTATAATAAAAGTTATAATTTAAACTATAATATTATTGATATATAAAAATAATAATAATATTTAGCTATTATTGATAATATTTATTTATTTACCACAATTATATCACAATTGTATAAGTTCACTCATTTTGTATTATATTATCTATTAAAATAATATTACATTCTTATATAATATTATAGTAAAAGTTATAATTCAAACTATAATATAATTGATATGTAGAATAATAAAGCATTTAGTTATTATTAATAATATTTATTTTTTACCACAATTATATTAGGGTGAATAATTATTATTATTATTATCAAATTTTAAAGTCATGGCCAAGCAACAAATCAAATAGGAGGAAACCCATGTTGTATTATTATATTATATATTAAAATAAAATTGTTTTATATAATGTTATAATAAAAGTTATAATTTAAACTATAATATTATTGATATATAAAATAATAATAATGTTTAACTATTATTGATAATATTTATTTATTTACCACAATTATATCAAGATTGTATAAGCTCACTCATTTTGTATTATATTATCTATTAAAATAATATTATGTTCATATATAACATTATAATAAAAGTTATAATTCAAACTATAATATAATTGATATATAGAATAATAAAGAATTTAGTTATTATTAATAATATTTATTTATTTACCACAATTATGTTAGGGTGAATAATAATTATTATTATTATCAAATTTTAAAGTCATGGCCAAGCTACAAATCAAATAGGAGCAAACCCATGTTGTATTATATTATATACTAAATAAAATAAAACTATTATATGCAGTCTACAAAGGCATACATACTCTACATCAATCTAGCTTTGCACTAGATTTTATACCAGTATTTGCACCACATGTTGCAAAGGAAACAAGGTAAGACATAAAATGGAGACTAATCATGACATATAAAAATTCATTGAAGGTAAAAATTAATTAAAAAAAATACCATTCAAAGCTACAAGATAAAGATAAATCACTTACATTATGCCAAATTAACAGATTATGTAAAATTTCCAACAAAGATTCCATCTTAATCTTCAATTATGGTCTTTCAAGTTTCAATAAAAAAAAATTTGATAGATTTTGAAAAAATACTACTAGATGATATCAAATAAGCTAAATAAAATAATATTAATTCATGAACAATGTGATGGCTATCTTTCCAAACCTATGTTTGTATCACAACCTCACAAATTTCATGTATTTGTTGAAAATGAGCCAAACATTAACTCCCAATTATTCATAACTTCTGGTGTAAAATCTCCAACAATGATGTGAAACTCTAGTGCAATGCAGTGGATCATCTTCAATATCTCCAATGTTTCCTCTTAGAACATCATCTCTGAAATTGTAAAGAAACATTTTAAAATGAAAAATAACATTGAAATTTTATTTTAAAATAGTGTTTGTTTTATTTATTTTATTGATCAACTCTCATTGATTTTGTATTTATAACAACACTGCCATTTTTTTATATAAGAAAAATGTGTTTATTTCTCACAAATAGTTCTCCCTTTTTCTACAATTTTGTAAATTCTTTTATGTTGACTAGGGAGTATTGTCATCTATGTAGCATTAACAATCCTTCCATTTTAAACATGCTTTCGATCCAATTGCACGAAAAAATTACTAATGTGATCAAATTTTGTACTTTTGTTGATTCTTGCGCAATCGAAGATCATTCGAGTTGATTTTATAAGATAACATTGCCAAACATAGGGTGGGGCAAAAAAACCTTGTCACTTATCACCTTTGTAAATATATATATAGATGATCAAGGAAAGTTGTCTAATAAAAATTAAATTCAAAGCAACTTAGTACCACAAGCTTGGATTTAAACAAAGAAATGATGCTCGGAAATGTACGGAGGAACTTGAACTCTAAAAAATAATGTCAAAGATGATCTTTATGGAAAAAGTAGAAGAGAAAAAGAAGACAAATAATAAAAATCTGGAAGTAGTCTAACGAGTATGACAATGATTTCATATGTACTTTCAACAATGATTGGCAATAAGGATTGTCTCTCAATGATCGAAAATCAGCTTTGACTAGTGCTTCTTATTGCGTGAGTCTGCTATGTGTGATTCTTTACATGAGGTGTTTTATGAAATGTAGTTCCATCGAGGTAAGTGTTTTGTAACTATTGTTCCATATGTAAAACGTCGTAGGGTCCATCTCATTTGAATAAGTATTTTAAAACAGGGGCCCATCTCTATTGTTCGATGTTTAAAATAAAAATCTAGCAAGAAAAAAGAAAGAGAGAACCAACATGAATGTGTAGTTGACATCCTTAGGGATTTAGAGTATGTAAGTGAGAGAGATCAAGAAATTCATAAAAGCCTTTCCAACATAGATTACATTTCAATCTTCAAAGATGGTCTTTCAAGTTCCAATAGTAATATTCTATATATTTTAAAAAATTACAGACCTAGTAGATGACGTCACATAAGCGAGATGTGAAGTTGGGTTACACCTTTTGCCCTTTTTTGAGAAAAAAAATTCATTTTTTTCTGTTCTCCAATTTTTTGCAAGCCAAAAAAAAATTCTATCTAGAATTTCATTTTGTGATAAAAATAAAAATTGTGAGAAATTTTATTAGCTTTCTATTACCTATTTTTTGGAATTTTTTTATACACATTTGATATGTCAACTTAGCATTTCTTTGACTGTGTGTTTTTTAACAATCAAAGGATTCATAAAAGTCATGTTAATACGCGCTTGTGTATTCTTTGAAAAATTTGTGTTTTTTTGAAACAAAATGTGTTACAACAATCTAGACATAGTCTACTTCAGTTTCGTTATATTTAAAAAACCATCCAATGCATATCATAATTACTGGAATTTTTTGAACTGATCCAATATGAAAAAACTTCATATTTTGAATATGTTTCGCGAAGCACAAAATTTCTCAACATATCAGTTATAAACTAAAGATATAAAAACTACGCATTACAGACGATGGACCAATGTAATGCACCATAATTTTTTTAATTTTTTTATAATGTAATTTGGAAGATACAAAATATTCAATTCACTGAATCATAATGACCTTCAGAAATTGCTTGCACTTGTTTTATTACAAAATTAATTAAAATTAGTAAATATTTAAGAAATTCCATAAAAGTTATATTTCCTGATAGTAGATTGAATTCTGAAAATGCTTGTCTTGGTTCTAACAGTTAATTCAGAATATTTCATGGTGTTTAATCAGTCCAAAGTTGAAGATATGTATTTAGAGCTTGGCTCTATGTAATTGCAGACATGTTACTACAGTCGAACTTTTAAAAAAAGTTTGGCCAAATTGTTTTTTGCGCCTACAGCCCGTCAAGTCTAATGACACAAAATTTCGATTGAACTTTTACTTGACTTTCCATTGACCTGAAAATACAACAAACCCCCTCCAAAAATACATTTCGCAACAATATGAATTGACGTAAAAGCATTCATTATTTTCGCATAATTTCACACATTTCTTCATTTGGTCTAATTTTGCAAAGGATTGTTTTGGGTTTAAGGACTTTTTGGCATAACATTCAAAGGAAATTTCTTGGAGGTATGTGATACATATTTTGGATGTTTTTTGGGCTTCATTTTTTTTTAAGGTATTTTGGTTTTAGAGGTTTTGGGCTTAATTTCATTGTTTTTTTTTAAGATATTTTGTTTTTAGAAGTTTTGGGCTTAGTTTTCATCGGTTTTTTTTTTTAGTATTTTGTTTTTAGAAGTTTTGGGCTTACTTTTCAAAGGAAATTTTTTTGGATGTATTTTTTTTTAGAGGTTTTTGGGCTTAATTTCCAAAAGAAATTTTTTGGTTTTAAGGTATTTTGTTTTTAGAAGTTTTGGTCTTAATTTTCATTGTTTTTAGAGGTTTTCGGCTTAATTTTCAAAGGACATTTTTTTGGATGTATTATTTTTTAGAGGTTTTTGGGCTTAATTTCCAAAAGACATTTTTTGGACTTAATTTCGAAAAGACTCTTTTTAAGCATAATATTCAAAGGACATTTTTTGGATGTATTTTTTGAAGTGATATTTTTTTAGAGGTTTTTTTGAAGTATTTTTTAAAGTGTCATTTTTTAAGAAGTTGGAATTAATTTTCAATGGAAATTTTTTGGAGGTATTTTTTGAAGTGACATTTTTTTAGAGTACGTGTTTTGGGTCGAAGTAAATCTTTTATAATGATTTTTTAAAATAAGTTTTTCTCTAACTTTTTAAATGAATTTTTTTTGCATGACTTGGAAGGAAATATTTTGAGCTTCGTTTCATTTTTATAAGACATTTTTTTTCAGATATTTTAAAGTAAGTGTTTTGGATTGAAGTATTTATTTTTTGCAAAAATTTTAAAATGAGTTTTTTTTTTAAATTAAATTTTTTGTGATGTTATTTTTAATTGAGTTTTTGTCTAAATTTGTGAAGGAAATTTTTTGAACTTCATACTCTATTATCATGGGAAATCAAAGGATTTGCACAAAAAAATATGATCGAACAAGAGACCCTAAGGAACATAGAGAAGAGGGGAAAGAATATCACAAAAGAAAGAGAGAAGCACACTCAAATATTGAAAGGGAAAATCAACCTCAACTAGAATTTGAAGCAGGTATGTAAATGTAAAGATTATGAATTTGATATTTAAATTTTTGCTAGTGTAAAATGTGAAGCTTAATTTTTATTTGATGAACTAATTTGAAAAATATTTTGCAATGTAAATAGAGAGATATTTCTCAAAACATTGATGATGAGATACAAAATTTTGAAAGAGAAAGTGAAAGAGATATTGAACCAATGATTGAACAAAATTTGTATGGTCACGTATTATTGAAATTACACATATTTATTAATTTAGTTATTTATTGAATATGTAAACTTATTATGTACTATTAATTCGAATATGTACAGATGAAACCAATGTCGATGATGAAATGTTAGAAAATGTTGACACTCACACATATGGAGATAAAAGAGCTGACCATGTTATAAGATATCATGTTAAACGCATTTTTGATACGTACATCATAAAGGAAGTTGTGACAGTTCAAGCCCAAATGTTGAAAGGTATCCTATCATTAAGGAAATTAAAAGAATCTACGACTTTATTGGGTATTCGAAAATCAACAAAAGTTTAAAAAATGAAGGAAAATGTGATACAAAATATAAATAGTGCTATAAATTCAATTAGAAGGTCTAGACAAAAAAATGTTTCAATTGTACGTAAAGCAATACATATGGTAGTGGTTTCTTCAAGTACTAAAGATAATCGCTTGGTAAAATATATGGCATGAGCATTAGGAACCTCACGAAAAACTTTGCATAAACATCAGACATTTCGGTTGCAAATAGATATAAATGATGAACTCACTTGTTGGAGAGCTATTGGTAGGCAACCATACAAATATAGACTTGGAGAAAATGTTAAAAAAACAATATATGAATACTGGAAGAAAAATTCATGTGTTTCTCCAAATGCAAGGGATGTGATGCGAATAAGAATAGCATGAAATCCATACGAAGAACATGAAACACATTTCTTGGACACCACTCAGATAGAGTCATTCAACAATTTCAAAAAAGAGAATTGTGAAATTCATGTTTCAAACAGTGATTTTTTTCAACAAAAACCATGGTGTGTAAAACCTATCATTGTACGCTACACTTGTTGTTGTCGTTATCATGTGGAATTTCAGTTATATTATGACACATTCCTTAATTTTGGTAGAACATTTTGGAAAGATTCACCTCCTCCTTCCACTATCCGTCATTTCATATCTCAAATTCTGTGTGGAAGAGAAAGCAATGAATTATTTTAAGAAAAGAAATGTGTTGGTGGTGAAAATTGCGATGATTGTGGAAATTTGACTAAATTTCAAAACAAATATTGTACTGATATAAATGATCAATCATTTTCCAACATGAAAGTGAAATGGAAGAGATATGAATATATCCATACATCAATTCAAGGTTCAAATAGTGCTAAAAGAATTGAATTAAGAGAAGAAGAAATTTTTATGATAGATTTTTTGAGAAAGTTTGAGGCAGAAATTTATAAATACACCAAGCATTCCCATAGAGCTCGATGGCAGAACTTGAAATTCAAAAAATACCATGAATTTTTTCCACCAGGGACCATTTTGTCAGTAATTGATTTTTTAGAAAACTAAACATTTGTTCCACAAAAAGAAATTCAGAGTGAATACTATCATTCTGACCAAGTATCCATGATCATCCATATTCTATATAGACATGTTGAACAAAACATCAATCATATAGAAAGCACTAGTGAAAATCGGCATGTTATTAAAGAATATCACTTTTATATCAATGACGATCATACACATGATACATATTTTGTACAACACTGTTTTGGAAAGATTTATGACTCCTTTAAAAGTCGTGGAATAAAATTCAATGAACATTGGATATGGTCAGATGGATGCGTAGGTCAATTCAAATCTCCACGATCATTATTTTGGTTGTGTTGTCTTCATAAGAAAACCTACATTAAACATTGTTGGAATTTCTTTGAGACTGGCCATGGAAAAGGAGAACATGATGGTGCAGGGGCATGCATAAAACGAGCACTTCAAAGATATCAAATGAGCCCCTCTGCAAACAGACTTGTGGATGCTAAAGAAGTTGTTCAATGGTTCATTGCTGCTCTAAGCCATGAGACTAACCAATCAAGGGAAGTGCAAAGGTACATTCAATTTAATTTTTATTGGATATCCAATTTTAAACAGTGTACATTTATCACAATGATTATCTTTGATGGTATTTTGATATCATATTTACATTCTTCTTTGAATTTTCCATATATAGGTTTTTTTGGCATATTGGGGTCGAATATGTAGATAAATCAATTGGAAATGATGTTGAAACAATAAAAAGGACTCGAAAATTGCATTCAATTAAAACAAATTTTTCCACAAATGTGTTTGCATTTGATAAAAGAAAATATTCGTGTTTTTGTCATGTTTTCATAGACAACACAGAATCCAATGATGTTTGTGAAAACAAAATGTATGTAAAATATTGGAAACATACAGAGCTAAATAGAAAGGGGAAAATTTCTGTTGCAATGTTTGAAGAAATGCAATTAAAGGAGACTACAATATCATCTTATGGTGATCGAGTTTCTGATCTTGTTAGAGAATGTAACATTTGAATTTCTTTCAAATGATAGAGATATAGAAATAGATACTAAAATTATTTTAAAGTTAATTATGTTAATTATGATCCAAATTTAAATACATAATTTTGTTTTATTGTGCAAGAGATGTTTTTGTTGTAATTGCACCTACTGACAACGATGAAAATGTGAAGTATTATTTGATGCGCTGCACTGAATGAAATATGAAATTATTAGAAAACTATAATGATCATGGGTTTCCATACGACAAAGGATCTATTATACTGAAAGGTTATTTTTTCAGACAAACTAATCAAAGTGGGGATTTTGTGTACTTTGACGACTATGAACCTGATGTCCTAAGTTGTTAATATAGTCACTTGGTGTGTGCAACACGCATAAAGTTGATAGAGGTTCAATAAAAGAAAAAAAGAAAATTAAGAAATGGAAAATGTCAAAATCTGATGATGAATGGATCATTGAAAATGGCATTCCATTGGAATTTTTTTGATTGAACTGCCCAACAATTTCTTCTCTTTGGATTCATGTTTTATAACTTCCAAAACTCAATTAAAAATTGAATTGCCTTGTTATGTTATCTGTGCAAGTGTTTTCACATGTACATTGTTTTTGTACATTGATCAGGAGCTCAAGTCTAAGCTATGGAAAAAGCTCAAAATTGAAAGTGTTCAAAATCACTTGCAACTTGAACGATCGGATTGGCCTCGTCGATGTGATCCTGGCACCGCAAACGGCACTCAAATCTGAAATTGTACACAAACATTATTGCACTTTGAATGTTGGGATAAACTATGAAAATTCACCTGTTTAGTTTTATATGTGAGTAAAATTCCTAATATTTCTAAGGTTGGAATTATTTTTATTTAAAAATATATATCAATTATATTATATATATATATATATATATATATGATTGAAAAATCATATATTATATTATATTTTATATATATATTAAATAATTATTATTATTAATTCAAAAAACTTTAATTATTAAATTAAAATTCCACTTAAGAAATAAAACAAAAAAAATCAATCCCTGTTTCATGTATATGTTTTAAATACATTTGAAAATTGGTTTTTATTCCAATGGCTACAAGTGCTCCACGTGATGGGTGGGTCCACGTGATAATGCAAACGTATGTCATTTACTCCGGCGGGTTTTCATTAACCATGGCCTAAAGGCCCTAACCGCCCAACTATTCCGCGTGACATGTGGCCATATATTAAACTTTCAATGCCATGGTTTGCAGATGTGGAGTTTGAAAACGTGTTTAGTAAACTTTTTCCCTGGCAGTTAATGCGGCCATGTGGCCAGCAGAACATAGCATTTAATTTGACAACCAGCAGTTCCGCCATATTCAGCACCGGTTCCACCAAATCTGGGTTTTGGCCATTTTTAGCAGGCTTATCTGCAGTTAGCCCACATTTAGTGTGATTAGGCAAATACTGTTTTTAACATAACTTCTGATATCAGGAAAATACTATTTCAAATCCACATGGCATGTGGATATCAGCCGCCTCCTCTATTTTTCCAGCTTGTGTCTTGAAAAATTCAATCCCTGAAATATATGTACATCAAGTTAAAATCTCTTCACAAGAGAGAATATACCATAATTTTATCACTCTATGAAGATATGCAAGGGCAATGTTGAGATCAACATATTTCTTATTCAATCCAATCAGTCAATTATATATGTATAGTAAGTGTACAAACCTTTTTGTACTTGTGAGTCTCCAGTCTGCCATATAGTAAGAGTAATAACAGATGCAAGAGTAGCTAGTATTCTGTCATATGCCAAAAAGTAAAATTCTTCGCCCCAAGAGCCATCTTTCAACTGATTTTGAAGAATCCATTCTAGTGTCTCAGGAAACTGAGGCTTCCCAGAGTCATCAATAGCTGGAATCCTTGCTACCCAAGCAGTATCATATGCAAAGGAATTAGTTTCCCCATAGTCCATATATCTAAACATATTCTTAATCTCGGATATTAATGTCTCTATACGCTTCTCGTCAGATGGTGCTACCTATAATTATTTCAGGTCGTCAATTATAACAATGGAGGCTGAGTTGCTATAGTGATGGGCATTAATCAATCGACAAGTACTCAGATTACTAACCTTGTAAGATGGCATTAGGGATTCGATAACATGGTCCTTCCAAAAATCTGGAGGAAATTCTCGTTTGATCACTAGTGTAGAATCTGGAAAAACAATCACGGTAGAACAAGATTATAAATTGAGAAATTGCTTCCAGTATTTTGTTGTCCAGTTTTGGAGCTCCACATATCTCTTTTTTTTAAAGATGAATCACACTGGTATCATCGATGACAAAATACTTATATGATGAATCCGGAATCATTCGATAACAAAATAGATCAATAGATAACAAAATACCTATACCGAAAGTAATTTCTCAGCATAACTAAATGATGAATAGATAACAAAATATCTATACCAAAAGTAATTTCTCAATATAATTCAAATCCCAATCTTCTTAAACTTTAAATTACTTTCTACCAAATTCTAAGAGGTTTTTCGGTAGACTGGTAAGGAAGAGAGGTTGTACCTTCACCAACACAAGCAACGATCTTGCTTGAACCTGCATATCAAGATACATAAATCAGTTGAGCTGGAATTAATGTTTGATAAAAATATCCATAACAATTCTAGTGAAAGATAAATTATCATTCTTCATTTAAATGTAGAATGACCAAATAAAAAAAAAAAACTATTTCTCATAAAAACACGATAGAAATTTGTCACCTTTAGTAGCCCATCGTCGATCCAAATTTGTCTGTTTGCCAGCACTGCTTCCTCCATTAAGCGAGTTTTGGAAACGTTGAATGCTTTGTGTTATAGCTCTAGTACGAATGTGAGATGACAATAAAGATGAAGGCAAGGCCATTTTCCTAAATGCAGAGATTGAACTCAATGAGATGATATGTCATCTCATGAGAATTTCTTATCATAAATAGTAGTCGACCAACATATAGTCAGCTTCAGCGGCGGGTTGAATATACTTTGCATATATATTTCTGAGTTGTTTCGCAAATGGTTTTTCACCACACCAAAAAAAAGCTAAAACTTCAAAACAAAATTATAATTAGTTTTAACTTTTTTTTATAAATTTTAAGCCCACTCAAATTCTATAAACCAACTCAATCTGTATTATATTATACATTAAAATAAAATGCTCTTATATAATATTATAATGAGAATTATAATTTAAACTATAATATCATTATATATAAAATAATAATAGCATTTAGTTATTATTAATAATATTTATATATTTACCACAATTATATTAAGATTGTACAATCTCACTCAAGTTGTATTACATTATATATTAAAATAAAATCATATTCTTATATAATCTTATAGTAAGAGTTACATTTCAAACTATAATATAATTGATATATAGAATAACAATAGCATTTAGTTATTAATAATAATATTTACATTGTAAAGCGTTATTATTTGAAAACAACTTTCTCAAATGCCACTTGTAAGATGGTGCAATATTGATTTTCATGTTAGACGATTGAAAGAATTTTCACCTTTGGATTAAAAACAGTTATTAAATAAGTTACAGAAATAATTGGATAAATGTTAGTTTGTTCGTTGGATTTGCAGTTACAGAAATAATTGAATAAATGTTAGTTTGTTCGTTGGATTTGTATTTGCCACTAGGAACTTCATGCAAGATCATTACATCTTGGCTGGGTGCTTCACAACCAAAGGAACTGTGTCTCCTCTGTTGCGTTCTCTGTTGCGTCTTCCTTCATTTGCTAATGGTCTGGCTGAGGATTCATATTCGGCTTCACCATTGCTTTAACATGTAATTTCTAATTTTGTGATAGGAGGCGCATGTGGATTTGGAGGCACGGTGAAAAAATCCCCTTCCAATTCAATGATAGCAGCAGGAAGTTCAGTCTTGTTCAAAGGCAGACAAGGTTGTGCAGCTAGCTATCAAGTATGCATTCATTTAACTGTATTTACTAATAATCCAGGATATAGTGTTGCCTCAAAATCCACGATTCTCTTGCATCATGGTATCATACATTCAACTCTTCTCCACTTTTTTTTTTATATCAATGGAAAGGAAATAGCTCTTTGGATTTGAAGTATGAAATAACGAGGGGAATTTTCTTGTGATTGTAGACAAGGGATGACAAGGGAGTTGCAGAGTGGAAGAAAGTGGAAGTGGATGTGAATGACTGTGTTTTTCTTCCCAACTTTCCTCACGGACTTGAAGAGTACAATGAGTATGTAAATGAATATATTTCCGATATGCACCTCAGGCACCTTCCCCCTTCTCATCCTCTATGGGAGTGTCATTTTCTCAACTACAAGACCAAAACGGCATCAGCAACAACTATTATCAACCTGCACCAAACGCTGTGAGATGGGGCTTCTCTCATGTCTTTAATGCTTGCCTGTGCCTCTACCAGGGCTGATAATTGCATTTGTCCCACTTCTGAATGTACACATCTCTTGACAGAATCTTAGAAATCCCAAGTCCACTGGTTCACCATTCATAATATATGCTAGCAGCTATTCACCATTGTGCTAATAATGTGGTACACACTACTCAATTTTATCAATAGTTTATTAATAATGAAATGGATGGATGATAGTGAGTTGCCAATTCGGGGAGGTCCTACAGTGGAGTGGATGCCCAAAGTCATGGCTTCTGTGACTTTCACAGTGGAAGATATTCAACACATCAAAATTTATGTTTATCAATCTTCGAACATTGTTAGTTTCTCAAACTTTATGCAACTGGATTTCTGTTGGTTCAACTCTGTGCCTTTGTTTTATAGACAGTGAATGATGTGATAATGGGTGTGGTTTTCTATGGACATCAATGATACCTGCGGATTACTCTTGGTCGTCCCGCAACCAAATCATGAATGCTTTCTCTTGCTCATTATGTATTTTTAATGGTAATTAACTAATGCTAATAGTTTGAGATTTTCAATGCAGATGAGAATAATGTTTGGGCAGTGGAAAAGTTGAAACTAACGACGTTGGTCTTGATGAACATAAGAGCCAGGTCATACTCCAAGGTATAATTTCATGAACTTTACAACTTTTTTTGTTGCAGTTCGAATGCTATGTTTATTTTTGTATGTAACACATGCAAATGTGCAATGCCATGAAACAGATGGTTAAACCCAGTAGTGAAGCAGCTTGGGAAAATTGTTTTGGGTACTTACATGTTTGGATATCGATGGAGAAGTTGGATAATCTTCTGGACATTCTTGGGAAGGTCAAAGAAAGTCTGGATAGAAAGAAAATGGGAAAAATAATTTACAATATTACATTACCCTTATCATATCACCGTGTGATATTCAATTCACAATTATTGTTGTTATAATATCACTTAATCATAGTTACAATTACGATGAAGTCCTCGTGGGTTGATTTGTACAAACCTAGGGTTATTGTAATACTCACATTATACAATAGTTTTCGCTAGACACTATACATATACACAGCCTGTCAAATCCCTATGCATATGCACTACCTTTCATAACTTGGAGTTTTAACAAAGGTTAGATATTATGATATTTTAATTCAACACCAAAAATATTAAATTCGCATGCTTGATTACCTATCCGTTCTGATATGGATATTTGTGATAATTACTACAGATATAATTTTCGCACTCCACTTGGCATCCTCAATGCACCTCCATGGATACTTTTCAACTCCATTCAATTCTCAATAGTACCATGGTTTAATCTCTTCGATACAGTTGTTCGAAGCACTAGATTCCATATGATTTTCGAGGGAAAGCACTCTAGTAGTCTCTGCGGTTAACGGAGAGTGAAGGGTTTTTTCCTATGATTTTTTAGGCAGTTTCCATAGCTTAGCTCCTTCCTTGCGAGCTCCGCCTCAAACCCTTAAAGGTATGCCTTCACCTTACATTTTTTCTCCGTTGTTCGGCTTTTCTACTCTCTTAATTCACCCTTAGATTTGTTTTCTATAGCAAAACTACCCGCCGATGCTTCTAGCTGAGTATATTCTATGTTGAATAACTCTACAGAGATGATAACGCTGCAACACTAAGCCAGTTACGACAGATGCAAGAAGGAGGAGATGATTTGCGAATTCAAAGGTATAATATAACTTTCCCCTTTATTTGCTGTTGAGTTTAACTTAACCGACCATTCGTTTTTGAGTTTAATGATTTAACTTTTGAGGTTCATGACTCTTGCAGAGCAGCCCCAATGGAGGTCTCTACCCTCTTCAGGTAACAAACACTCCAGAAATTGACGGGGTTTAATTTCTTTAACATATCTATGGTTTTCTCTACATGAAATGGTTAACATCTCGTCACTGGTTGTTTGGATGCAGGTTTGTGGTTCTAACCCGCCATCCTTCAAGCAATAGCTTCCTTTCAGGCTTCACGAAACGGTAGCCTCGACCCCAGCTGACATCTCTACCCTTGCATTTCTCAGGTACCCTAACGGTCTTTGTAGGAAGGCCAAAATCATAGGTTTTCAAAGTGTTGTTACGGTTCTAGCTTACAATACTCGACCTGTTCTTTATCATTGAGTAATTTCAGAGATGAGGGTTTAAAACCCCAAGCTAAATTTTCAAACAGAATTTTAGTAATTTTGTATAAATATTTTGTTTAGGGTTTAATCCCGAGTTTTAATGGAGTTCGGAGTGCATTTTAACTCTGAAGCATGACATGGTTGTATATAAATTGAACTACGCTTTACCATGTGCGTTTGTAATTTTCTACTGTAGACTATTACTTTGAAAGGAATTGGTTTGATTTCTATTTTCGTAATGATTTCAATATACACCTTTCAAGTTTAAAAGGGGCTCTCTTGCCCAGATCTCGTCATAGTTTTATTTGCATGTAAATACTCTTGAAGCTACCAGAGGAAATTCTGGGTTTTTCATCTTTTATTAATCAGAAAAGATATGATGCTTGAATCAACGAGATTACACTAAACATTTGTTCTTATCAGTTTCTTTTCTGTCAATAAGAATGAGTTTGTCAAGTTTTACTGGTATTGAGAACCAGCGTTCTTTCAATTGCTCAATTTACTGATTTTTTCTTTTTTTTTAATACTTTATTTCTCCTTGAAAAATTAATAGCTTTCTCCCTGCGATGTCTGGGCCACTGAATGATAACGTCCACGTTTAGATTGGGGTTATTAGCCATGGACGTTGTACCTATGTTTTGGGTTTATACCCAGAACTAGGGTCGACAGTCCGTCGGCTCTAATCCCCTAGTTCTGGTTAGTTTTTGGCATATACATGCAGAGTTTCATATGCATTTTCTTTATGGTACCATACCTGTAAATATTTGTTTACATCTGTGTATTCCACTGTAACAAGAAAATAAATATGCCTATTGTTCATTACTTATACAATGTTTATACGACACATTCTATTTCTATAGTACTACTTGTTATGTTACCTCTGTTATACATTGTTCATAATCATAGTTATCAGTTCTCTATTTCTTTCACACAACATACAGAGATTTAGACCATAACTCTATCATATCATGATAATAAAGAAAGAAAACGAGGTAGTGTTACCAATAATTACTACTGTTCTATCTCAATAATCGAGAGAGCAATTTGTCTACAACTTCATTTCCTGTCTCAAACATTTGTAAACAATATACACATATTTACTAGTTTTCATATTAGAGCAGTATCTACACAATGGTAATATTGTAGAAAAAATTTTCCAACTTATGAGTAACCTGCCTAAAATTTCACAGTAATACTTATATGGATTAAGTAGTTTCAAGCTGCAGTCCTCCCAACCATCAAGGGAGGCTATTACGTTCTCCACTTTCCCCCTAGCTCTAGAATCTGGACGGTGCCACGGGTCAACAATGGAAATATTTATCTTTCTGCTATGACCTCTGGATGGCCAATCTAGTCAAAATCAGAAAGTCTAGTTTTACAAGGTTTTCCTTGAGTTATTTTCAACTGATCATAACCAGCTCCTTTACCAAAGAAAATTGCATAGAACCCCTACTCCTCTCCTGGGATTCACTTTATCCTCAAAGGAGTAGGTATCTGTTTTCCAACTATCCCCAACCACCTCCTATTCTTGGAAATTTTTTACCAACATCTTAAAAGATTTTCTTTTCATTCATTAGTTCCTCCTATTAACTCAATAACAAAAACAAAATAATAATTTGTTTCATAAACAATAACAATTAAGTCTTTCTTGCTAGAAAATAAAAATAAGAAAATTGTCTTTGACTAGTTAATACTAGTTAACTCTTAATGAGGCTGTCACATCTTCCCCCCCTAGAAGTAACACCGTCCTTGATGTTTCAGCCCAGCTCTGCAAAGAGCTCCAGGTAGGCTTTCCGCATAAATTTCTCATCCTCCAAAGTAGCTTCATCTGGTCTGAAGTGCTTCCATTGCACTTTCACCTGGATAACTACTCTTTTACGGAGTTCAAATTCTCTTCGGTCAAGTATGCGTTGAGGCTCTACCAGAAAATATCCATTCAGTTCTACCAAAAAAAACAGAAGTGTTTTTCAAGTCAGTATGCTTAAATTTATTCAAAACTTCAAGTTAGGATTTTTATCCTTTTTCCTACCTGAATATTCTGCCAATGAATTACATGTTTTTCATCATGTACATATTGCTTCAGCAAAGACACATGGAACACATTGTGTACTTGAATATGGCTAGGTAAAGCCAATCTATGGGCTACTAGTCCCACCCTTTCCAATATTTGGAAAGGTCCACAGTACTGGGGAGCCAATTTGGCACAAGAGGTCCATCTCATGCTACTTCTCTTGGGCTTAATTCTTACGTATACATGGTCCCCTACCACAAATTCACGGTAGGGCCTTTTCTTGTCTACGTAAATCTTTTGTCTATCTTTTGTCTACCTTATTCTTTTTATTTCAGCTTCCATTTCAGCCAACATTTCAGGTCCCAACAATTATTTTTGTTTTAGGACTGCTCCAGTTTATAGGTTTACGACATTTCCTACCATACAATGCCTCAAAGGGGCTCATTTTTAGAGATTCCTGATACCCATTGTTATAAGAAAACTCAACAAGGTGCAAATAATCCTCCGACTTGGTTGGCTGTTGCATCACATACATGCGCAAAATGTCTTCCAGAACTTGGTTTACCCGTTCCATCTACCCATCATTCTAAGGATGATAGGTAGTACTAAATTTTATCTGTGTTCCCAGTCCAGAAAACAAAGTTTTCCAAAATGCGGATGTAAACTTAACATCCTGATCTGAAATCACAGTTTTTGGTATACCATGCAATCTGAATATTTCCTTCATAAATATGTCAGCAATCTGTACTGTCTTATATGTAGACTGTACAGGTATAAAATGGGCAGATTTGCTTAATCTATCTACCACTACCATAATAGAGTCATTCTATCTTTTTTTTCGTGGTAAACTCGTGATGAAATCTAAGGAAATAACCTCCCACTTCCATTCAGGGATGGGTATGGGCTACAATAGCCCTGCAGGATGTTGGTGCTCCACCTTAACCTGCTGACATTCCAAACATTTGCTTAGATACTCAGCAATATTTTTGCGCATACCTAGCCAATAATGTGCCTTTCTTATTGCAGGAAACATCTTTTGATATCCTAGATGGCTAGCATAATTGCTACGGTGGAACTCATTCAGTATTAACTCCTTTAGACTTGTTCGATTGGGCACATAAATTCTTCCTCGAAAAGTTAACACCTGATCTTCATTCTTTCCAAACTCAGATGTTTTGCCTTGCTTCTTATCTTCTTCCATTTTCTGCCACAAGAATTTATACTCTGAGTCTTTCTGTGCTTATTCTTTTAGCTGTTCCAACAGTTGGCTTTCTAGCTGATTATATTATAATGCATAAATACCATGCAGTTTTCTGCTCAATGCATCTGCAACTCGATTTTCCTTTCCCTTAACATGTTGTATCTCCATGTCAAATTCACTCAAAAAGGCATTCCATCTTGCCTGTCTAAAATTTAAATCTGCTTGCTTAAAATAATTAGTCAAACTGCTATGATCTGTTTTACGTACAAACCTCTTACCCAGCAGATAATGCCTCCACACTCAAATAGCATGCACCACGGCTATAAGCTCCAGATCATAAGCAGAATATTTCTGTTCATGATCTTTCAGTTTTCTAGACTCGTAGGCTATTACTTTACCTTCTTGAGTTAATATTTCTCCCACTCCTTCTTTGCTGGCATCAGTACAAACTTCATAGTCTTTGTCAGGGTCAGCTACCTTCAGTACTGGTGCTGTAGTCAGTAGTTGTTTCAGCTTTTCAAAGTTGTTCTGACTTTCATTTGTCCATTTGAAAGGTGTGCCTTTCTTCTGCAAATATGTAATAGGAAAAGAGATTTTAGAAAATTCTTCTATAAACCTAATATCCAGCTAGACCCATAAGCAATCTAATTTCATCCACATTCTAAGGTACTCTCCTTTCCATAATAGTTTTCATCTTTTCTAGATCAACAGTTATTCCTTCAGCTGATATAAGATGTCCCAGATATTGGATTTCTGTTTTAAAGAAATCACACTTGGTAAACTTAGCACAAAGTTGATGCTTTCTCGGCATTTCCAAAACTATCCTCAAACGTTCTTTATGTTCCTCCTCGCTTTTTGAATATATCAGTATGTCATCTATGAAAAAAAGTACAAAGTTATCCAAATACTAATGAAATATGCCATGCATCAACCTCATAAAGGTTTCTGGCACATTTGTCAATCTGAAGGGCAGCACTATGAATTCATAATGCCCATAACGAGTGTGTAATGTTGTTTTGCAAATATATTCATCTTTAATCTGAATCTAATGATATCTGGATCTGAAATCTATCTTAGAAAACACCTTAGACCCTCTTACTTGATTGAATAAGTCATCGATTCTTGGTAAGGGGTATTTTTTCTTAACAGTCAGCTTATTAAGCTGCTGGTAATCCATACACATGGGTAAGGTTCCGTCTTTCTTCTTAACAAATAGGATTGGTGCTCCCCATGGAGACACACTTGGATGGATATAACCTTTCTCTAACAGTTCTTGTAGCTGTATCTTTAGTTCTGTTAGTTCTAGCACGCTCATTCTATAAGGAGCTCTTGACACCGGAGAGGCTCCTGGCAGCAATTCAATGGTGAAGTCAATATCCCTCTTGGGTGGCAAACCAGGAATGTTTTCTGGAAATACATCTAGGAATTCCTGTACCACAGGAATATCCTCCATTATTGGAGCCTTTTCCTTGGATTCTGCATATCCTACTTGAATTTCATAAAGTTGACGTCCTTTTCTGATACACTTGCCCATTTGGGATGCTGTTATTGGGCGTAATTGCATAGGATTTTTAATTCCTTGAATCTCTTTATGTGTGCCATCTTGCATTCTGAAGTAAATAATCTTTTCTTTGCAGTCCACTAGATTCCAGTGTCTTTCCAACCAGTCCATACCCAATAATACATCGTAAGATCCCAGTGGTAAGATATTTAGATCTACTTGTAATAGTTGTTCTTCTAGTTCGATCATTGTGGGCTAAAAATCAGTTTGCCAATCTTCCAAGGCTGCATTGATGCGGGGTATTTTATGCGCCACGTCCCCTACCATAGATGCCTCCTGCAGGTTTGCTACAGTTTCACTTTTATTTCGCTGTGGAAAGTTTTTATAATGATGAGCCTCTCCACAACCCCAACATTGCAAAGGAGGTTTTGTGGTCTGTCCCTGCTCTGGATTGTTATATGCCTCTGTGGGCTTCTCTTCCCCTGGCCATTTAATTCTTTGGTGATTTCTACCAAATTGCTTACTAATGGAGTTGCGTGCTGCACCCTTAGAATTTCCACTTTTACTGCTTTTAAAATTGGAATTATTTTTCTGGTTTTTCTTTGGCTGCCAGCTTTTCCCTCCTTCACCTTTGGCCTTGGACTGCTGATAGCACATCCGGACTTTACGGATGGCTTCATCCATGGTCTGAGGATTAACAAATTCTATCTGTTCTCTCATATGAGTAGGTGGACTACTCAGAAACCTCTTCACTTTGGCCTTTTCCTCTCGGAGATAAGGAACATAGCGTAGCAGGGAAGTGAATTTAGTGACATAATCTTCCATGGTCATCTGCCCCAACCATAAATCATGGAAATCCTTATCCTTATCATCATAAAACCTTTATGTCAATTACTTGTCTTTGAAATACTACTGAAACAGCTCCCAAGTAATGTCCTGTTCATCAATACTGCGTACATTTTTCACTTCTTCCCACCACAAGGTGGCCTTTTCCCGTAACTGGTATATAGCCAATCTGGCCTTCAGATTTATACTATATTCATACACCTGGAAGTACTTATTTATATTAATTAACTAGGCTTTAGCCACCTCCTCGGCCTCACCATCAAAATTTGGTGGTTTAATTTTGCGAAACTCCCCCTGCAATTCCACTTTCTATCTCTTATTGTCTTGCTGGTCAGACAAATTGCCCAACTCCACCTCATTATAATTCTTTTTTTTTATTTTCTGGGAGGGACTCTTTTCAGCTCTGCCTATAGGGTTTTTTCTATTTTGTTGATCTTCTTGTTCTGCTGATATTTCTTTTTCAGCACTGGGATGTCCCATCTCCTGATTTTGTTTGTCTGATAAACTCTTTAAAATTTTCTCCTGATCTTGAAACAATCACTCATTATCCTTTCTGAGTCATAACATTTCCTCTTGTAATTGTTGCACTGTGTTCAACAAAAAACCAGTTTGGTGTTGTTGTTCTTCGAGCAACCGACTAGTCTTTTGATGTTGTTCTACACTTAATTGAACCCACATTTCTGGATTCATGACTGTTGGTGCTTGAGTTTCCTCTGGTTGCGATTGTGATGCTATAGCTCTTCTCATTGTCACTGGTTCTCTCTCTCTCTGTGCACTAATCACATACACAGCTTCATTGTTAGTAGACTCTTAGGGTCCCAGCGTAGCAACATAGCTCTAATACCACTTGTCACAATCATTCCAAAAATTATTACCATAAAAAAAAAAAAAAAAATTCTTACTTACCATAATACTATTCATTATAAAAATCATTTACAATATTACATTACCCTTATCATATCACCGTGTGATATTCGATTCACAATTATTGTTGTTATAATATCACTGAATCATAGTTACAATTACTATGAAGTCCTCGTTGGTCGATTTGTGCAAACCTAGGGTTATTGTAATATTTACATTATACAATAGTTTTCACTATACACTATACATATACACAGCTTGTCAAATCCCTATGCATATACACTGCCTGTCATAGCTTGGATTTTTAACAAAGGTAGGATATTATGATATTTTAATTCATCACCAACAATATTAAATTCTCATGTTTGATTACCTTTCCGTTCTGATATGGAGATTTGTGGTAATTACTACAGAGATAATTTTCACACTCCACTTGGCATCCTCAATGCATCTCCGTGGAGATTTTTCAACTCCATTCAATGCTCAACAGTACCGTGGTTTAATCTCCTCGATACAGTTGTTCGAAGCATTGGATTCCATATGATTTTCGAGGGAAAACACTCCAGTAGTCTCTGTAGTTAACGAAGAGTGAAGGGTTTGTTCCTATGAATTTTTCGGCGGTTTCCATAGCTCAACTCCTTCCTTGCGAGCTCTGCCTCAAACCCTTAAAGGTATGCCTTCACCTTACATTTTTGCTCTGTTTTTCGGCTTTTCTACTTTGTTAATTCACCCTCAGATTTGTTTTCTATAGAAAAAATACTCATCAGTGCTTCTAGCTGAGTATCTTCTATGTTGAATAACTCTACAAAGATGATAATGCTGCAACACTGAGCCAGTTACGACAGATGCAAGGAGGAGGAGATGATTTTTGAATTCAAAAGTATAATATAACTTTCCCCTTTATTTGCTGATGAGTTTAACTTAACCGACCATTCGTTTTTGAGTTTAATGATTTAACTTCTGAGGTTCATGACTCTTGCAGAGTAGCCCCAATGGAGGTCTCTACCCTCTTTAGGTAACAAACGCTCCAGAAATTGACGGGGTTTAATTTCTTTAGCATATCTATGGTTTGCTCTACATGCAATGGTTAACATCTCGTCACTGGTTGTTTGGATGCAGGTTTTTGGTTCTAACCTGCCATCCTTCAACCTGTAACTTCCTTTCAGGATTCACGAAAAGTGTGCCTTATATTATTTATTTTTCTTGATGAGTTTTCACTACTTTTGCTGCTTATCTTGATTACTCTTGATACTACAAATTTCAACTTTACTTCAGACTTACATTGGCTTTGCTGATGACGCCTATCATAGTACACGGAACATTTATTCTGTTGCTTGGGTTATCTATTCACCCACTGATGAGTTAGTTTCTATTCATGGGATTTGCCTCAGTCAAACAACAAACAATATTCCAGAATATGGCACAGTCATTGAGTTATTATTTGATGCCATTTCATTTGGAATTTGATGTTTTATTGTTAGGTTAGATTCACAACTCATTTTATTACATTTAAACGGTGTTTATGCTATCAGAAATCCATATTTGTTAAGAATATTTTTAAGGGTTCGTATCTTGGAAAGATAGTTTGATTACATTGAATATCAACACATATCAAGAAATTTAAATAGATTAGCTTAAGCATTATCTAATCAAGTTTTAAATAGACATTTGAATCATTTAAAGTAAAACAAAACATTATTTAGTCCATGTTGAACAAGATACTCAGAGATCGAAAATAGTAATATCATTAGGTCAAAATAGTTGTATGTCAAAATATATCACATTATCTATGATCATAGGTTTCAAACACCTCATGATCTAAATATATTGATAAAAAAAAACAAAATTCCAATCTAGATCGACCATCAGCTATCCATGATGATGATCATGGTAGCAGAGTATAGCGCGTGCCACCCTGCACAGATATCGCCTGAATGGACCTGGAACCCCAGTCACATGTCTCTAGAGCTTGAGAGGAAGATCATTTGTCCTAGTATCTAGGATGTCAATAGTAAACCTCTCTAGGTTGTGTTCTAGCTTTGAAAGAGCCTCTGCTGCATCAAACAATGGTAGACCTACTTCTATAGGTTGTGCGTCTCGCTATCAAAACGAGGAAGTTTCGTTGGTCGTGTCGGGCCAACATCTGCATTTTAATATTTTTATCAATATTAGATGATAAAATATCAAATAAAAATTACATTAAAAAAACCTAAAAATTAGATCTCTTACCTCATGCATCCCACTATGTTCTTGGTGGAAGTGATGTGTCAGGGTCACCCCTGAAATCTACCAATGCGTAAGGAAAATCCTCAATCATGAAGATTTGGTTCCTGAGCCATATAAAAAACTAAGGAGTATATCGAACCATAAGACTAGCATCACCACTGTAGAGATCCATCAATGAAACCCATCACAACATGTGTGGTTCCCTCGGTCCTGTTGGATCCACTAGTGACTGCTAAGGTGCTAGGAGTGGAATCCTCTCCAAATCAAAAGATATAGGAATGGCTCCATAGCCGAATTTCTTCAAATTCCCATTCTTTTCTCTCGTGTGTTTCCTTTCATGTTGACCAACACTCCTTCGCACCAATTGAAAATTGTTCCCTTGGAACACTCAACAGCAGTCTGCATTTGTGCTTTGGTAGCCACATGTGGAGCTACACTGCCACACAATTGGGTAACTGTAAAATCAATGATTTTAATGTCTAGTTGCATAATGGTTTTGATGTAAATGCAACCATCCTTCAAATCTAAATCTTGGGTGCAATACTAAGCCATATAAGATGCAGCAGGAAGTCCCCCTGGTCGTGTCCCAAATAAGTAAATGTCTCTTCCTCTGCGAGGTAATCCAGCGAGGAAATAAATATCCTCTGGCTCAATCACAAGCCTATGTTCCCAAATGATGAAGCACTATTCTTGGACATGCCAAGCATTGACCAATCAGGTCATGAGTTCCACCTGTGCTTTCATTCCTTGTATTTCCCAAAATTTATACAAATCAAAATTTTTCAGCACATGAATCATTGTTGGGTCATCCATGGCTTCATTATCATGTTGCTCATGCTCTCTTTCTCTCCACTCTAACATGATTTCTTTCCTGCAAACAAGAATTTAGGAATAATAGAAAACATTAGAGAGAATTTGGAGAATTTTTTATGGGTAGAAATGTAGTTTTGAAAACCTCGTGGCACTTGCATGGTTTTTATTCATACACAACACATTTTTATGCACAATTTATGTATAAAAGCCATGACAGCCCAGTGATTTTTTATATTAGAAAAATCAGGGTACGGGGGTTCTGCCACGAAAACCTGCGCACCCGCGAGGACAGATTCTAAAACCTTGTTTCCTTGTAAAAACTAACCTAAAATCTTAAATTGATAAACTAAATGGATGAAAAGAAATATAATGAAGAGATGAAATACCTGGAACTAACGGTTCTTGAAATGGTTGACTAGTTCTCCCTATCTTTGCTCTGGAAGGTTTATGGTAAAAAAAAATTTCTCTGCGCTAAAAATAAAAATGTAAAAATGATTTGTTTTAACCACTTTTTTTAGATTTTATTGAATAAAATAATATCATTTTGTTTATTTTCACCTTTAGAAGTTAAATTTTGAATGTTTTGCCATGATTGAGCGCATATTATTGTAATTTTTTGAGTTTTTGTGCAGGGAATAGGTTATGTTTGAAAATGAATCATTTTGACAATGAGTAGACTTTTATCACTTTTTCGGGCTCTTAAAAAATACAAAAAGGTGAAACCCTGGAGTCCTCTTTTAAGCCCTTTTCAGACTCTCTAAACATAAAAATATGGTCGAGCACTTGACTATTCGAACTCGTTAAAATAAATGAACAATCATCTATTCAATATAAGTTTACCCCTTTCTGGGACTGAATTAGACTCTTTACGAAAAATTTATACATTGACTAAGCATGTTCAACAGAGTTCTCTCCTACATTATTTTATTCTTTTTTAGGTTTGAGAGACTAAATTTACGAATATAGAGTTTACTTATGTTTTTCTTCTAACTCCCTAAAACTGAAAAACATTGAGTAAATCCTATGATGGACTCGTTAAAACTAAACAGTGTAGGACTTGTCGATTAGAACAGGACCGAACCACTCCTTCTTAGGGTTCGTTAAAAATACTAAGATGGAATTGTCATTAAGGACGAGCTTATATGACAAGAAAATGTTATCCTCCTCAATCTTGAAAAAAAATAAAGAGGTACTTGCCAATAATGGTGGGGGAAAAAGTGAGAAAAAGATTCCATTTTTTATTCTTGTTTGAAAAGCAGCATGTCTCTCTTGAACGCGACACTTTTTTGCACTAATGTTTGGGTTGGTTAATACTTTTTTCTTACATTTAATCACACCTCATTGAAATTCTTCAACCATTTTTGGGTATTATCTTTAAGTCAAATGTTGCCAAGTCATTTACAATGTCGTTATGTGTTCAAGAGAAAGTACAACTTCAAATTCACCATTCATTGCAAACATTTGTCTCCATTCACATTAATCATCCCTAAGTTAATCCTTGCAAAATATTTTTTCAAAAATTGACCTAGTGGTTTCGTGTCTAGGCCCTCCTATGACGAATCACTTTCTATCGACATCGGCTCATTATCTAGAAAGTTGATTTAGAATCCTATCAGTACCTTGGAATCTGCATGCCCTAATGGCAGGTTTCTCGCATTCGATGATAGGTTTTCATCATTGAACTTCAATCAAATGATTCTATGAGTGTTCGATTGAAAATCATTCAATAGATTTTATTGAAGTACTTTGAGAGCCATTGTCATTATTGGTGGTTTCTCTCATACTTGTTAACTTTTTTCATTATTGATCAGTAATCAAGTGGTTTCTACCATGTTTGACTTCGACACAATCAATCACGATAGATTCGTAATAGTTTGAGAAATGTAAATCAAGACCTTGGATCTAGTCTCAACCATCTAGGCAGTGAGGAGTTATGTATTCATGATACAATATACTTCTTTATAACAGATGGTTGTTCCCATAATGTGTCTACTTTTTTATGTAATGCTAAAGTCATATATGTATCAGAACATTTAGTTAGTTTTTCTCTAAGTATGGGAATGCCTACCTCAGTGATGATTATATATATTTACATTGAATGTTTCTTACAAGTTTTTGATTGGTGTCTCCAATCCAATCCTTGGAATGATAAAGCGCTTCACTCTCTCACAAAACTTTCTCAGACTTCACACTTTAGGGGGCAATCTGTTACACGTCATTTTGTCACCATGACATTTGACTATCATTATGGATCTATCACCATCCATATCCATGCTTCCTTAGAAGTCAAAAACATTCATGTTCTTGAACCAAGTCTTGGAAACTAGAAAAAAGCTTTTTAAACCTTTTAAAATTTACATGTGTGCTTTTTGTGACCATTTCTTGCGCATGCACTAATACTTCTTTTAATAGTCGCGGTGATCATTGCTCTGTTCGCTAATAAAAACTGTGCACCCTCGTAACAGAAAATAAAAACGAAAAAAGTAACTTCTAGAAGCCTAGTTGATCGAATATTCTCCCAACTGGAAGCCTCTAGATTCACGCCAGTTCGATCTATATCCCTCTACTCATGGAGCTTATCCCTTGGCTAAAGGATCCCTAATCCCTTCATTGGAGGATCTCATCCCTTTCTTGATGGATCTGAAACCTCCTCAAACTCTCTAAAAATTGAGCTGAAGTTTCAAGTTTGAGGGTAGTTGTTGGGAAATTCTGAGTTAGTAATTGGCACATACTGAGATACTAAGTTGGTATGAGTTGATTGTACATTGAAGATCACACCTTTGTACACAATAATTCATGTTAGTCATTCTAAAGAGGAACACTTTTCAAACCGAGGATATGATTGCACAGACATACGAGAGAAATATGTACAACATCAAGGCTCAGGTTGTAAGATTTCTCTTTTTTATTCATGATAATACATATGGATCTCTTTTTCTCATTGTCTCGCTTCTAAATTCATTGAAATGATGTCAATACTTAGTCTCCTTGATCACGAAGTTGAACTGGTATTTTTTATTATTATATATTGCAGGTGTTTTGATCCTTTGCATTGTGTGTGATTGCAAGTTATTCTCGACATTGAAGGATTTCTTTGGAGTGAAAGGCAAAAGGCTACATAAAACGTCTCATTGCAAGGTAGGAGCATAACCTCCTCATTTCTAATTTATAATATTATGAATGCAAGTAGTTTAGAGAAAGAGGTATTCAAATGGTTGTTTGTTTCTAGTTACATGTTGGGGTACTAGGGAGATCGCTCTTGCCTGCAAGAGGGATTAATCCATAAAGAAATATCTCGTGGTGTTATTTTTGGAGGTTTTTGGTGCTTTGCTGCACTTATGCGGGTTCACCTCATACTTCGTTCTTTCTCCTTTGGTTTCAATTGTTCCTCTAGTGGCACCCATCTTGCTGCTTCATCTCATAATGTGAATGGAGTTGAGGGAGTGGGGTCCATTGTTTTGATGCTACCGAGGAGAAGGGATTTGAGGGAGTGGGGTATAAGGACTTCTCTTTCCTCTTCAACCCATTTTTCGTGCCTCTTTCTAATGTAATCGTTGCCATTTACTTTTTTGTATGGTCAGGGTTTGTTGTAATTTAAGTGGGTTTTTTTTTAGGGCTATCTGGGCGGCCAGTCTTCTTGGTTTTCTCTTTGGCCAGTTTGATTTTTGCTAGGATTTCTGGCATGTTATTTTTTTGGGTGTTGTTTGACAAATATTTGTATGAATTAATTATCTATTGTAGGGCAGTTTGGGGTGCAATTTCATGGGATTTTTCTGTAGGCCCTTTGTGCTTTGTATAATGATATTTATATGGGATATTTCATAGGTTAAGATTGCATACGCATATAGGGTGGTAGAGGGGGGAGGGATTCTTATTATCCTGGAGGAATAATGTTGATAGGTATGCCTGGGATTTGAGCAATAAGACCAATAACCAAGTGAAATCATATAGATTATATCTTGGTATCATCTTAGCTCAGCAAAAATGAATCAAGGAAATGAATATCCTAGGTGATTCTCTCTTGGTCATAAAACACATGAAATCAAACTCTTCGACCCAAAATAACAAGCTATATCAAATACTCATAGATATCTTGGCATGATCCCTCTCTTTTGGAATCTATAATTTTTTCACATTCTAAGAGGTATAAATAAGGATGCGGATATGCAAGACAAAATGGCTTTCCAAATGAAAGAAGGTTGCAACAAGGTTAATGAAATTGATGTTTATTTACCCATCCCTTAAATATTTGCATGAAATTCCTAAATTTGATGATAAATTTCTCCTCCTACACCAAATACAAGGCACAAAAGTCACAAATATTAGATTTAATGGTTATATTAATTGTTATTTTCCCTTCCCTCCCTTGGGGTGATTTTTTCCTACCTCCATATCTTCTCTCCTCCCATCTACCTCTCTCCCACTTCATCCTCAACATCACCCCCTCTTCAACCCCTCTATTCTGACCACCTCTCCCGCCCCCTCAATGTCCCCTCCCTCATCCCTCTTTCCACTCTCCTTGTCCACATCACATCCTCCCTCCCTATTTGTGCCCCCTCTCCCCCCCCATATGGCATCATCTGAGTATAAAAATTCCTTCTCACTTGACTCATGGTTGCAAAACTCAACATACTAGGACACTTCGCACGGAGAATAGGTTAAGTGTGAGAACTCTGCAAGTCGTTCCTCATATCACGGTCCATATCAAGAACAATCAAACCATCTCCATGTGAGATCCCTCAGAGCGAGAGCCGCATTTGCTTCCCCTGGTATGGATCAGATGGCTCGTGCAAGTGAAGGACATATTTCTTAAGGTGAAAGTCATTTTAGGCACCAAGCAAATCATGGACAAGCATTGGGACCGTGGAGGGAATCTTTAAATCTTTCAAAACCACATGAGGCTTTGGCTTGAAAAAATCTATAAATTGTGGAATAACGGTCTTAACTTCGGAAATAGGAATGTGTCTTACTCTATCCAGAGGGTCGCTGGAGAGAGGAATCTTTGGAAGAGCCAGGATTGTTAGTGGATAATTTTGGATGTTGAGAGTTTCCCCTTCCCTCGGCCTTGAGAATGCCAATTAATATTAATTTTGGTTGAGCAGGAAGATACAATTGTCGGTGAGGGTGACTATTCTGAAAGGTTATGTTATTGTGTGATTCTAGGTGTTGTTGGTTTTTTTTCTTCTCCTTGTCAAGTGGGTCACTATGTAATATCCCAAAGCCTCTCGATGAACCTTCCCTCTGAGTCAATTCCCTCAGTGCACAATTTCTCCTCGATGATATGGACTCTAGCTCTTAAGGCCGCCCACACCCACTCTTTTCTCGAATGGCTAGTCGTTTTGAAATGAATAGGGAGAAGCTCCCACCTCTCAATTCATACTCCTCACCTACCTGTGGATCTTGTGATAGAGAGCACTATGAACTACGTGCAGGCTTGGTTGATCTTCACTAATAGCGTGAGGAAGCTTGTGAAATGAAAGAGAGGAAGATTGAGAAGAACAAAAAGATTTTTCAGATGGAAGATGAGGTGGATGCTCTACGTAGTAAAATTGAGGATATCACAATGCAGAACTCTCAAACCGTTGAAGAATCAACTCACATCAACCTCAACCGACCAACCGAATTTCAGGACTAGTCTACTTATTTTGTTTGTGTTTTATGTCGAATTTTATGGAAGGTCTATCAAAGCAAATATGCAAATGTTGAGTCACATTTTTGCAATTTTGAAAGGAAAATGAGCTTGGATGCACACAATGATGCCCATTGATGGCAATGTAAATAAAAAGTAAATCGCCAACTATTTTTCCCTGGAGAAAATTAATATAAATATAATACTCTTTACTGTAAAAAAAAAAAAAAAAAAAAATTAAAAATTACATATACACATCCTAAAATGTAATTTTTATTTTCGTTAATAGAAATTATGATTTTTTCTCAGGAAAAAAATAATTTTAAAAATGTATAAAATTAACAATAATATCATATATAATATTTTGAGTAAAATATATTACTCTTTAAATTTTAAATGTTAAAATTATATGATTTTGAACTTGTTTTATATATTTATGTCTTTAAATCTTTTATGAAAAATCATCGTTGTTTTTTTTTATTAGATTATGTTTAAATGCCCTCTAAAACATACAACCTCCATTTACGTGGAACCTTCTTTTATATTTTAGTTTTGTAAGTTTTTTAATATGCAATAATAATCAATTCAAATCCTTAGATTTGGAATGCTAAAAAATGAAAATAAAATTACTTTGAAAATAAAATTTTCCAAATATATTATATATGTTCTAAAAATAGTTAGATGCCATAAAATTCTGAGTGCATCCCTTTATGGCAATGTCTCATTAGAACAGCCTCATGGCTGGTAGTAAAGAAACAAGACAACTCTAACGAATACCATTGTCTAACAAATACCAATACCCAATACCTGACAACACCTTCTATGCCTGCGTTATTATAACATTAACACACGGTCATGATCAAGGGCCTTTAACTGAAGTATTGAATCTAGGCAACCGGTTGGAAGAGGCAGTGTTCTACCTGCTCCTTAATTTCTATTAATCTCCATATTATTTGGAAATGTCAAACAGTCTCCATCCATTTAAAACAACTGCGTTATTCTACCCGATTCAAAAACTAGTCTCCTTATGTAAAACAACTGCATTATTTTTCCGGGATTCAAAAAAGCTAGTCTCCTCCTGCAAATGTCTGGTACATTTCTGTTGTTCACAAACTCCCTATTCAACTCATCAAGGGCGTTATCCATGACACTATACACATATTTCAGAGCTTCTTCTTCTCAGATTTCAGAATGGTCTTTCATGTAACATTGTACGGAAGAAGCAACCCCGCTCTGACCTCTATCACCTGTATTTATATTTACCACGGATTTCAATATAAAATGCATTTAAACATAAGTGGCAATTAAAGGATATGAATGGTCTTATTTTTAATATGTTAAACATATATGTTAAATATTAAACACCATGCAGGACTAATACAATCATTTGCAATAAGTTAATTTATTCGATCCCTTTACTATTTTTACATCTATATATTAAATACATATATTATTTTCAGTAAATACTGTTTTTTCATCATGTTAATTGAATACACATTATTTTTATAGGAAGAATAAGATGAAAAACAATAAATTAATGATTGGGCTTTTTTTTATGGTATGATTTGAATCAACTTAATATTTATATTAATTGATTTAAAATGTGTATATCAATTACATTAGTAAATATTATTGTGTTAATTATAAATAAAGTATGATGAATTTATTGACCATAGTTAATCAAAATTAATGAGATTGATCAAGATTAACAAAATTAACCATAATCAAGATTATATTGTCTATCATATCACATAGTGTTTAATTTATAAATTGTTGAATATGAAAAATAAATACCTAATAAGTTTTGCCACTACCTATAGAAATATGGAATAGCTATCAAATTTGGGGAGTGCATCATTTGTAGAATATCCCTACTAAAAAGAGTGTTGATGAAAACCATTGTTCCCAGCTATGCTAACATCTGGTTCTCTATGTATCCATCATAAGAGGACACATATCTAGCTGCAAGCTATTTTTCTTCTTTGGTAAAAGTTGTTAGGTGGACCTCCCATTGGCATATACTATATCAGTGAATCATGAATCTATAATCAATATTAAACTACATAGCTAGAAAATTATAAGAGACTTAATGCATACAACATTTTGAATGTAGAATACATACAACTTTTTGAATGTAGCTTAGCAAGTCACATTATTGCCTCTTTGGTCCTTCTTCAACTATTTCTTTAAAAGTATCTTAGAAACCCTTAAAACATATTTTCATATCTTGTGACATTTGATTGATACCTAAGAAGCTAAGCAATTGACTTAATTCTCCTAAGGTAATTTTAGGAAATATGTCAAAATTTAAATGGTTTTTTTCAAAATTTTAAAATTTCAAATAAAAAATTAAAATATATTTGTATATTTAATAATTAAAAGCATTCAATTCCATAATGATACTATGAGTAATAACTTCAAATGAAAAAATATGATATCCATATTTTTATATTTTTTAATAACTAAACCAATTCAAAAAATGCTAGAAAATAATAAAGTATTTATGTATTTATAATTTTAATAATCTAACTACTTTATAAATTTTAATGAAAATGATAAAATATCTACATATCCTAAAAACCTTTGAAACATATTTTTAGGTGTCATGCCATAGATCCCATCTAAAAACAAAGCCAATAAAGTATTTATGTTTTTGTTTTTAATTAGGAGATATGTAGTTAATTTTATAACATTCAATATTTAGAGAATTTGATTAAAGGCAAAGAAATTAAACAATTAACTTAATTCTCCTAAATTAATTTTAAGAAATATTCCAAAATCCAAATATATTTGTAGATTTTAATGATTAAACCCCTTCAACTCCAAAATGATATAATGAGTCATAACTTCAAATGAAAATGAAAGAAAAAATATGGTATTATATTTTTAGAGATTTTAATAATAAAATCAATAAAAATTCTCAATTAAAAAATAAAATATTTATAATTTTAATAATCTAATTAATTTATAAATTTTGATGAAAAGGGATAAAATATCTACATATTTATAAATTTTGATAATAAAACCAACTTGAATTATGTAAAGCTAGGAAGACGGTAAAGGGTAGTTTTATGTTGATTGCGGGTCTGGGAAATATCTTGGAATTTGAGTGTGATTACTAGACATCAGAATCAGATATTCTCAAATATACAAATATCTATAATTTATAAAAATAGATTAGTTATGGTTAAATCTGAGACGGAATTAATTTCTAGAACGGCTCCAAACACAATTTCTTCAATTGAAAAAATATATATATAAAATACTAAATTCTTTTTTAAATTTTTTTTTAATAATGAGAATATGCTAAACATTCAGCTTTTCACAGATGCTGTAAACAGCTTGAGATTGTCTAAAGTTCCATGCGCGTCATAAAGATCATCTAATATGACGATACTTTACTGTTTTCCTTTATTCCAATCCAAGCATCCCTGCCATTAAATCTAGAAATAATTCAGTACAATCACAACAATTTATTAACATATTTATTTTAGTCTTATCCATTAGAAATGATTTCTCAATTTTTGGCAAGAATTTATTTACTCTATGGCTTAATTCCTAAGTAATTTTCAGCTTTCCATTTATTAATAAAAAATTATTATTATTTTATAATATTTTACTTTTTTGCCTTTATTCCATTCCAATCAAGCGTGGCTTCTCTCCATCAAATCTAAAAGTAATTCAATTTTATTACAACAACTCATTAACATAAAAACAAAATAAAAGTAATTCAATTTTATTACAACAACTCATTAACATAAAAACAAAAGGGGATTACACCCATCTTGTGGGTCTGATAATGTGAAAGGAGTCTAGGGAGTTGGTAGAGGTTTTTTTTTTTTTTTCTTTCTTTCCGGAAAATATTAAGAATGGAAAATTTTATATTGTAAAATTTAGAGAAATTGTTTTTATAAAAAATGAAAATTAATGAATTATTTTTTTGAAAAAAACATGGAAAATTAGTCCACCTGCTAGCGCCTAAAATTTTCCATGAGAACCTTCGTGTCTCTTTCTCTTCATTTGTGCCTCTTTCTCTTCATTTATGGATGATGTCATTGTTGCCATGAACTTTGTTGTATGGTTAGGGTTTGTTGCAATATATGTGGGTTTTTTTTAAGGGCTATATGGGTGGCTAGTCTTTTTAGCTCTTTGGCCACTTCTTTTTTTTTATGGGATTTGTGGCATGTTATTTTGTTGGGTGTTGTTTGATAAATATTTATATGAAATGACTATCTATTACAGGGTGGGTGGCTAGTTCTTTTTTTTGGCACTTTTGGCCATTTTCAGTTTTGCTGGAATTTCTAACGTGTTATTTTGTTGGGTTGTTATTGCAAAGCATTTTGAGGTGCATTTTATAGATGTAATTTTTATTTCAGTTAAGAGAAACTATGATTTTCATCTCCAGAAAATTATTTATTTTGAAAATAATTTTTTATTATTTTAAAAATATATAAAATTAACAATAATATTTTATTTTGTTGGATTTGATTATTTTAATCATTTTCTTAATTAGCTTTTTTGGTTGGTGGGTGTAAATTTCAAGATGCCATTATATTTTGGTTGTAGCCACTACATTAATGGATGAAATTCACACTACTAACTTTCTTGCATATTTAAATCGTATGTTTCAACCTTAAGTAAATTATTTTTTTACAAAACACAATAAAAAATTTATTTTACAAGTTATTTGCCACCACTTATGAATATTAAAGAAATGAAATTAAAAATATAAATGTTAAAACTTGCATTATTGAAACTTAGCTGTATTGAAATATTAACTGACCAAAAATATTAACTGACCAAATATGTATCCTTTATTCATTGGATTGATTGCAAATTTTTATCAAAATTCCTAAATGTTAACATGCTTTTATAGAAGAAATAGTCTTTTTAGATTTTAAATTGTAATATAATTTATATATTTTAGGTTTTTACTTTTAATATAGTTTATATAATATTAAATTATAGTTTTTTTAAAATAATATATAATATTCTATTATATTTTTATATTAAATTTAATATAAAGAACTGCTTTATTTTAATATTTCAAATGCCCTATTTCTTATTAATCATCATTTCTTTAAAAAAAAATTGAAAAGATTTATTTGATTTAATATATATAAGCAATCAATTATCATGTAATTTTTTAATAAATACTCTTTGTATAAATTAAAACAATGTAATGCCCTTATGGCCTTCATCTAAGCATTGAATTTATTTTCAAAATGCTAGAAGATTCACATTGTATAATCAATAATCCTGGAAAATTTTAAGGAAAATATTAAAAAAAAAATCATATTAGATTGACAAATTGCTTTTAAATTCTACTAATTTACTATGCCATTTTCCAAATTTAATGTGATCAACCAAAAAAAAATGAAACTTAGACACCAATGTTCAATAATGATGAATTTGTCAATTTCAACTAAGCATGAACAAGATGAATTGAAGTTTAAGACAGTCATTCATAAAGCTTTAATTATGAATTTATGGATAAAAGAGATGATATTTGTATGCCAAATAAAATGAGTATGTTATAGCAAAAATATTTTTTTTATTTAAAAATTACCTCAATCACAAATATTCATTTACTAAGTAGAAAAAAAGTATGTTATACCATCATATATATATATATATATTCTCTCAATCACAAATATTTCAATTTATATTAATATCAACCATATTAATAAATATGATTGTAGATGTATTTTATTGTTTTATGATTTTGAACTTGTTTTATATATTTATGTCTTTAAAGCTTTTATGAAAACTAATAATAATTATTATTGTTTTGTTTTATTATTTAATTAATTATACTTAAATGCTACAACTTCCATTTATTTGGAATAATTTTTTATTTTTGTTTTGCAGTTTTTTAATATACAATAATAATGGATCAAAATCCAAATTTAAAAGTTGAAAAAATAAAATATTTAATATAAAAGTTTAAAAATAAATTATTTTAAAAATAAAATTTTTATTTGTAAAGATAATTGAAAACAATGTCTCATTAAAATTTCATGGCTGGTAATAAATAAACACTATAACTCTAACAAATACCATTGTCTAACAAATAACCAAACAAATAACCCTAATAGTAAACCAACAAAATAACCATAATAGTAAACCAAAAGAACAACAAATAACAAGACAACTCTAACAAATGCCATTGTCTAACAAATAACAAGACAACTCTAACAAATGACATTGTCTAACAAATACCAATACCAGGCAACAGCGTCTGTGCCTGCCTTATTACTTGAACACAAGGTCATGAACGGCCTTTAACTGAAGTATTGAATCTAGACAACCGGTTGGAAGAGGCAGTTTTTGATATGTTCAATAATTTCCATATTATTTGGAAGTGTGAAACCGTCTCCATCCTTGTAAAAAAATTGAGTTAATCTAGCCAATTCAAAAACCAGTCTCCTGCAAGTGTCCGGTACATCTCTGTTTTTCACAAACTCTCTATTCAACTCATCAAGGGCGTTATCCAGGGCACAATACACATGTTTCAAAGCGTCTTCCTCGCAGATTTCAGGATGGTCTTTCATGTAACATTGTACAGAAGAAGCCACCTGGCCTTGACTTCTCAGCCTGCTTTTACCACGTATTTACAATACAAGAAGCTCATTTGTCAGTATATTTACCACTGATATCAATATAAGAAGCATTTAAACATTAGTCGCAATTAAAGAATATGAATGGTCTTAGGTTTAATATGTGTTATATAATATATTTACCACGGATTTCAATATAAAAAGAACATTAGTCTCAATTAAAGAATATGAATGGTCTTAGGTTTAATATATGTTATATATTAAATATATTAAATACAATGTAGTAAATTAATTTATTAAGTAATAAGGTCATTTACAATAAATTAATTCAGTGATTCCCTTCACTGTTTTTACAACTATATATTAAATATATTATTTTATTAATTATTTTTTTTATCCTGTAAATTGAATATCCATTATTTTTATTATTTTTATAAGAGGAATAAGATGAAAACCAATAAAATCAATGATTGGTTTATTGTTTATTGCATGGTGTTTAATATAAGTAGATTTGGCCACATTTACTAGTAAATGTGGTTGATATAAGTTTATTTGAGACAATTTCATCTCTACATTAATTGGCTTAAAATGTAATGGATCCATTTATGTCATCCGGATTAGTAAATAGCCTTGTGCTAATTACAACTGTAAGATAGATTCATTTGTCATAGTTGACCAAAATTCATTAGGTTTGATCAAAATTTACAAAATAAACCATAATCAAAATTATATTGTCTATCACCTAGTGTTTAAGTTATAAATTGTTGAACTCTTGGGTTCTACATAGGATCTCTCCCAACGAAATATTTGGGGATTCCTCTTAGCCTCAATTCCCTCCGAGTATCGTGCTAGAAAGATCTCCTCAACCGAATCCAATCTTGTCTTCAAAATTGGTCCTTTTGTACGCTCAATTCCCCGAGTCCAGACGTTCTTTTGAAAGTTGTCTTGCAGTCTATTCCCATTTACCAACTATCGGGGTTGGTAGCCTCTAAATCTAGTTGTACTGATATGGCCAACATCCTTAAGAAATTTTTGTGGCAAGGATATGAGCAAGTGAGAAAATTTGCCCTTCTCTCTTGGGAGAAACTAATTAAAATTTAGAGAGGAGGAGGTCTGGGACTGAGGGACTCGTATATGCTCAACCAAGTGATGGGAGCGAAACCATGGTGGTGCTGGATACACAAAGGCAGGGAATTGTGGAAATAAATCTAGGAAAGGAAATATGCAATACCACAGTCTACGAAAGGAAGGCTGAGGGTCGTGAATACTCTAAAAGATTTTGCGGTGTGGAATTTGGCAGTCTCGAACAAATATTTCATTAAGGAACATAGTTTTTGGGAGATCAAGGGAGGAAACATTGCTCTGTTTTGGGAAGACTCCTGGCAACAAAGGGATAAGTTGTTTCACGGAATTGATTTAGCAGAGATCTTTCTATTTACCAACCGAATAAATAACAAAATAGTAGCTTATTTCTGGGATGAAGAGATAGACCATCAATGGAGGAAATGGAAGTAGAGGGGACAATGGCATAATGTTTCGGACACTGAGCAATGGAAGGTTTATGAGAAGGAGTTAAAACCAAGAAAACTATCGGTAGTAACAGGGGACGATATTTTGGGATGGGGGTATAGAACAAATGGGATGTTCACAATCCAAGAAGGATATAACATCAAAACCAACAACATATAACAACCTCAAATCTCTCACATATGGAAAAAAAATAGGTCTGCAAAGCATTGGCTGAAAGCAGAATTCTTTCTCTGGTTTGTAATTCATGGTAGATATTAACCCGAGATTAACTACAGAAACGAAAGATGCATTGACCATCCTCATGTATGATGTGTGAAAAATAGAATAAAACCATGGAACACCTATTGAATAGGTATCTTGTCATGGAACAACTTTGGCAGAACCTTTCCTTTCTCTTTCAACATACTGATAAAGACAGAGCAAGTCTCAAACATAATATAGAAAATTGGAGAAAGGGGGGATTCCAAAGTCCTGTAATAAATAGGGCTTGGTCGATATCCCTAGGATTCCTCATGTGGGTAGTATGGAAGGAAAGGAACAGATGAACGCTTAGAGATGAGACACAACAAATAGATGAAATATGGAAAACTATTATTGACAATATCAAAGTAACCATCCTTGCAGAGAAATGACATCAGGATGATTGGAAAGTGAATGCCCATGAGGCTCACATACTGGAAAAACTGAACCTCAAATCCCAAATGCTTGCCCCTGCTTCATGGAAATTAAAACCAGTGGCATGCCAATTACGTGATAAATTCAGGACACCTCCATAGGTATTTCTAAAACTAAACTACAACGGGGCATCAAAAGGAAATCTGGGCCAAGCAGGTGCAGGGGGAATCTTCAGAGATTCACGAGGAAAAGTAAGGAGGATCTATTCAATGGACCTGGGATATGCAAGAAATAATGAAGTGGAGCTAAATGTGGTTAAACATGGCCTCCTGATAGAAAGAAGAGAGCGACACGATAGGTTAATAGTGGAAGGAGACTCAAATTTAGTCACAGGAATACTCGAAAAGCTTCACCAGGGAGCTGGGTGGGAACAAACCAGTTACAGTTGGCGCACAGCTCTGCTTCTTCAGGAAATCAAGGAACTGATCCTAAGCATAAACTATATGATCCCCTCATACATTCGAAGTAAAGGAAATGCAGCAGCTTATTTGCCTGCGAATTGGGGGTGTAACCATCAAGGAAGGTATCTAGATGTAACCTAGGACAGACTGTTATAGGAGGATGGCATAGAAACTTTAAAATAGATAGTGGATAGGGATAATAGCCAAAATCAAACTCCTTGATCGGGGTGTCAACAACGCGAAGGGAGGTGTGAGGTGCTAGATCACCATGCAAGCCACATGGCATCATGTTGTTGACACAAGGCGATGGTAGTGGGCGACTTGACCCACACCAAATAAAGTCAACATTCAATGTGGGAAGTCGACAACAAGGTATGTCAAGAAGCTTTTGGGAATCGCGCCACTGTTGGAGGGATAAAAGGTTAGGAAAGGGGTTGGGTTACTGGTCAAAGTATGTCTCTGAGCAAACGCCTGTAGAGCAGCTAGCAGAGGAACTGTGTGTGACGATGCGGTATGTAACCATCGAGCAACGGTTATTCGGGTATGTGCTTCTCTCTTGTCTTCTTCTGAGCATGGCAGTCTTGTATGGAATTATCTCATGTCTTCTAATTGAAATGGAAGCCTACCATCTTGGTCTTGGTAGTGTTATGATAACAATTCGTGAGGAGGCTTTGTTTGTGAGCGCTCTACAATTCTATCAATGGTTAACTGGCCTCACCAGTATGACATTTTTCTTTGCATCTAAATGAAAGAGTCATTTTTAGTGGTCCCTGTGGATTTCCCCTGCGTTTGCAATTTTGCTAGTCTTGTTACTTTCATTTTTCTTTGTAATCTGAGCATGAGAAAGACAAAGGAAGTGGTGGGCGAAGGCACTCGGAGAAGTGTGGCAAGGCCTTCCCCTCAACCGCCTCACAAAACCTTGCATGTTGAACCCCTCTGTCATCAGCTTTGGAATTACAGCTCTGCATGTTGTTTATATAGCAATGCATATCAATTGTATATCCTCGCATGTCAATTTAACAATTTTGTTAGTCAATTATTCAAAATTGTATCTATGTCTTATAATGATTGTTTGAGGGATAAGGATTCTGGTAATTCTATCAATTTCGACCTTGATCATGCTTCAAGTTTTGATAGATGTCCACAGTATTTGGCTAGGGTTAGGGATAAGTTGCTATATTTTTTGGGTTCAATATTTTTGTCTGTCTTAATCGTCAATTCTATTACAATGCATAGATTTTGTCTTTGTATTATGGGTTTCATGGGTTTTCTTGAACCATCCCCTAGTTTAAGTTATTGTATGAGCTATGTTATGTTGTCAGTTATCGGTTTTATTAATACTTGGCCTCTGCATGTTAAATATGTGATCTAGGTCTACATGGAGAAATGGAAATACTATAAAAAGGTGAATACAGAGGCATCCTCACAAAGCCCTGCCCTATGGCTTACTGAGTATGCGCAATGGATGACTCAGCCTTATCCGGCTGAGAGGGCGGTGCTAGCTATGAAGAAGACCACGTACATAGGAAATGGAAAATGGGTAAAAGAGCAGGAGACTAGCAATATGGTTGAAGTGGTGGGACGGAAACATCTTTCCCTCATACGACAGGATAATATTTTATTTACTCTGACTAAAATTAATGTTGCTCTATCTCCATGCATAGGTCATCCTAACATCTTTCACCCTTAGGTCTTTGCATGTCGGGGGAGAATCCTGGTGTGGATTCGCGTAAAGGTACAGTTGCTGGGAGACTGGCTACAAAGGAAAAAGGTGAAAGCTCAGGCAGGAAAAGGAAATGTTGGAAAAAGAGAATGCAGTGACAAAGGTAAGGAAAACGTGGGAACAAACAAAAGAGGATTAAAACCTAGAAAGGAAATTATGCAAAATATTTTCCATGCCTATGTAGTGGGGACACCTGGGTAGGTTAAATCCTTGATTTCAAGATGGGAGAATTATCTTAAAAATAAAGTGGAGGAAGATAGGACTGATGAAGAAATGGATCCTATGCTGACTAATCTTGGGAATACTAAAGGAAGATTATCCTTGTTTAAGCAGTCAATCCATATTTATTGGACCATGAAATGTTTATTGGAAAATGCCATAGTTGCAGTTCAAGAAGTGGGAGGAGACCCGAAAGTAGCCTCCATATTGGCTGAAATACAGAGAGATATTCAGGAATTCCACCTTCAACAACATCACCAAAATGTTTGTTTTGGGCCGCATAGAATGCCAACTTCAAAATATGAATCAAGTGGATATGTCGGGGTCGAGTGTCAAGGACCCGACACTTACTGAATTTTTGGATGAGTAACTTTAGAGGTCTATTGATTTTGTTTAAATATGAAAATGGTGGATAGAATTTACTTTTTCAATATGTCAAATGAAGTAGTAGATAATATACCTTATAATGTATCTAGAGACCAGATTAAATTGTTCCAATTTTGGTTGGATTTTAACTCTTTGAGGTGGCCAACAGACCTAGTTTCCTATGGGTAGGTTGAGGCTACCAAGTGTAAAAAATGACAATGTAAAAACCCTATTTTGTTTTATTGAAAAATAGAAAGGTACTACCAAATTTTCAAGAAAAAATATATAAATTGTTGAATATGAAAAATAAATACCTGATAAGTTTTGGTGTCATTCACTAGACGCGATGTCAAGCCCAAGAGGTATAGAAATTTGGATTCGCGACCAAATTTGGAGAGTACATCATCCGTAAGAATATCCCCAGTGAAAAGAGCACTAATGAGAATCAATGTTCCCTGTGCTACTGACACAGTCCCGTTCTCTATGTATTCATCATAGGACGGCACATATCTACCTGCACACCATTCCGCCTCTTTGGTACAAGCTGCTAGTTGGACCTCCCACTGCCATATACCATGTGAATGAATCATGAATCTATAATCAATATTATCAAACTACATAACCAGAAAATTATGAGAGACTTAATACATACAAATTTTTGAATGAGAGACTTAATACATACAACTTTTTGAATGTAGCCTAGCACATCACGCCCCTGCCTCTTGCGTCCTTCTTCAGCTATTTCGTTAAAAGTGTCATAAAAACCCTTGAAACATATTTTCATGTCTTGTGGCATTTGATCTACCAGTGATAGATCCCATCTACACAAAAAGGCAATGAAATAGTTATGTTTTTATTTTTATTTGAAAGTTCTGTGATTAATTTTATGGCAGATTCAATATTTTAAAAATTTGACACATAGCAAATATGTTAAACAATTGACTTAATTCTCTTAAATTAATTTTAGGAAATATGTCAAAATCTAGATGTTTTTTCAAAAATTTAAAATTAAAATATTAAAATATATTTGTAGATTTCAATGATATAATGGAATCCTAACTTCAAACGACAAAGATATGGTATCTACATTTTTATAAATTTTAATAATGAAATCAATTCAAAAAATCCAAAAAAATAAATAAAGTATCTATGTATTTATAATTTTAATAATTAAACTATTTTATAAATTTTGATAAAGAAGACAAAAGAAGACAAAATATCTACATAATTATAGATTTTAATAATTATAGATTTTAATAAGCAAACTAATTGAAATTATGTAAAGCTAGGGGGAGTGTAAAGGGTATCCTTATGTTGATTGTAGGTCTGGAAAATATCTTGGAATCTGATTGTCACAAGAGATTCGAATTAGATATGTAAATTTATAAAAATAGATTTGGTTTGGTTCCAAGTTTATGATCCAATTCTATACAAAATTATGTATACTTGAAAGCTTCTCTAGAAGCAATTTCTTCCGTTGAAATAATAATAATAGAAACATTTACCTTTTTACAGATTCTGTAAACAGCTTGAGATCGTCTAAAGTTCCATGGGCGTCATAAAGATCATCTAATATGATGATTAAAATAGAAGTTTTTGTGTAAACGGCTCTGCAGGTAGCGAATTCTGGCTCAAACAGAAAAGACGCTACTGAGAAATATATTTCAGCCACACGTTCCCGAGTAAACCCAAGCTCTGAGAAACCCGATGAATTCCACCACCTTTGAACGATGCAAAAATATATTGTTAGCTGTGACTCAAGTAATATAGACTTAATATCAATGAAAGGTAAATGTGGAGTACACAGCACCTCCGAATATCCTGAAGCTCTTGTCTGTGTAAAGCTTGCAGTCGATTGAAGTCCAATTTTGCTAATTCCAAATATTTTTGGTTGAAAATATTTGGCATCCTGGAAGAAGAGGGAGGTACAGAGGGAAGTAAATATTAATGGAGGTTTTATAGAGATAAAAAGTATTTTAAAACATTGCTGTTGTAATTTAATAATTTATTTCTTACAGTTTTTTAGTTGAAACGGTAATTTTTTTTTTTTTCCAATTAATACTAATTGGAAAAACTGAAAAACTCGATCATACGATCTTGAAAGTTAAAATGACAGAGTGGTTTTATCAATGTTACATATATAAAACTTTCCCGACCCAGACATCCTTGGGTCCATAATTTTCAATGTAGCTTCTAGCCTCCAGCCTTGGCACACTTCTATGCCAGGGATATTTGAGTGCATACTCGACCTGGAAAGATCGATCGAATATATTAAACTGTAAATTGAAATAATGGTCTTTTAAATCTATTTTAACCAAATCCTTAAAATATTTCCAGAATCTGGAATGATTAGGATAATCAACAATATTTTGTACCTCCCCCCGAAGATTCTTTTTAAGAGACCATTTGTCAAAGGCATGCACATCTTGATCCAGAGCATGCTTCAAATACCTTTCGGTACAGAGTTTTGCTTCTTGCATAATCGTTTCTCCCGGAAATGCAACTTGTGAACAACGGTTGACATTTAACATGCCTGTAACTGCTCTCTGTGTTTCACCCAAGAAGCAAAAGAACTCTCCATTCTCATCTCTAAAAAATTTTAAAACATCTGCCAAAAATGTTGGTTGCACATCAGTTCAACAACTTGATCAATATTGAATTAACATTCCCAACACCAACACCAACACTTTACCTGGCCAATTCCCAACACCAACACCAACATTTTACCTGTCGATACATTATATCCATGCAGTCTCAAGATTCGAATGCCCATGGCTGTATCATCGATTTCACGGACAGCATTCTCTCCCGACCATCCAATACCTCTAATTTCGTCCCAGTGGCTGCAAAACAATTTTCACTCCTGACGATGAGTCGCATTTGCTACTCGTGGATTCTAAACATTTCGTGTGAAAATATTTAAATAAAATGATTAGAAGCTTTTGACTCTGAATATATAATAATTACCATGAACCGATCAAGACCTACCTGTAAACATAATCCAATGCGCCCTTGATCTCCTCTTTGAAGTGGCGATCGATCCCTAGCCTCTCCACAGTATCAACGGCCCACAAGCGTTCAAATAGATCAACCGGATACTGACAAGGCACTGCGATAACAAATTTGAAATATATAACATTTTTCACAAATAATTGTATAAAAAGAAAGGGCCTTCCTTAAACCATGATGTCAACTTGAAATATATAACATTTTTCACAAATCATATACAAAGAAAGGCCCTTCCTGAAATCATGATGTCATCTTGATACCATGGTTGCTGAATTTCTCCAACACGAAATTCAAGAATTCCAAGCACTTTTTGTTGCCAGTACGCATGAACACAGCCGCCGTAGATGCCGGCGAGGTGAGAAATGATCCATCGTTGGATTGAAATTTCATTATTTTCTCCCACTCTACTATTTCTTGCAGGCCTTCCAAAGAATACAGTAACGTCGTTGGAAAGCCATAGAGAAGATGAGTAGGAAGCCTAATCCAAACACCACCAAGGTAAAAGGTAAAGTTAATCAGTTGTCACTTTAACTAGCTGAGATGGCAAATTTATCAATGACAGCTGAGGAGATTCTCACCTTTGAAGCTTAGCTTCCCGTTTTTCAATGATTTGCTTGATGAAAGGCAGTTCATAAGGCAGATGCAGACCTAAGGCTTTAGCTTCTTTTAGCAGTGCAGGAAATACTATTTCAAATCCACATGGCATATGGATATCAGCCTCCTCCTCTATTTTTCCAGCTTGTGTCTTGAAAAATTCAATCCCTGAAATATATGTACATTAAGTTAAAAACTCTTCACAGGAGAGAATATACCATAATTTTATCACTGTATGAAGATATGGCAAGGGCAATGCTGATATCAACATATTTCTTCTTCAATCCTTCAATCAGTCAATTATATATGTCTAGTAAGTGTACAAACCTTTTTGTACTTGTGAGTCTCCAATCTGCCAAATAGTAAGAGTAATAATAGATGCAAGAGTAGCTAGTATTCTGTCATATGCCAAGAAGTAGAATTCTTCGCCCCAAGAGCCATCTTTCAACTGATTTTGAAGAATCCAATCAAGTGTTTCAGGAAACTGAGGCTTCTCAGAGCCATCAACTGCTGGAATCCTTGCTACCCAAGCCGTGTCATAAGCAGAGGGAGTAATTTCCCCATAGCCCATAGATCTAAACATATTCTTAATCTCGGATATTAATGTCTCTATACGCTTCTCGTCAGATGGTGCTACCTATAATTATTTCACGTCGTCAATGATAACAATAGAGATTGAGCTGCTATAGTGATGGGCATTAATCAATCGACAGGTACTCAGATTACTAACCTTGTAAGATGGCATTAGGGATTCGATAACATGGTCCTTCCAAAAATCTGGAGGAAATTCTCTTTTGATCACCCGTGTAGAATCTGGAAAAACAATCAGGGAAGAAAAAGATTATAAATTGAGAAATTACTTTCCGTATTTTGTTGTCCAATTTTGGAGCTCGACATCTCTCTTCTTTAAAGATGAATCATACTGGAATTATCCATAACAAATTACTTATATGATGAATCCGGAATCATCAAAATACTTATATGATGAATCCAGAATCATCGATAACAAAATAACTAAATGATGAATCGATAACAAAATACCTATACCGAAGGTAATTTCTCAACATAATTCAAATAGCAGTCTTCTAAAACTTTAAATTACTTTCTACTAAATACTAAGAGGTTTTCCAGTAGACTGGTAAGGAAGAGAGGTTGTACCTTCACCAACACAAGCAACGATCTTGCTTGAACCTGCATATCAAGATACATTAATCAGTTGAGCTGGAATTAATGTGAGATAAAAATAGCCATAACAATTCTAGTGGAAATATAAATTATCATTCTTCATTTAAATGCTGAATGATCCACAAAAAAAAAAAAAAAAAAACAAAAACAAAACTATTTCTCATAAAAACACGATAGAAATTATAGTCACCTTTTGTACCCCATCGTCGGTCCAAGTTTGTCCTTTTTCCAGCAATGGTTCCTGCATTAAGCGAGCCGTGGAAATGTGGAATGCGTTGTGTTATAGCTCCAGTATGAATGTGTGATGACAATAAAGACGAAGGCAAGGCCATTTTCCTAAATGCAGAGATTGAACTCAATGAGATGATATGTCGTCTGAGGAGAATTTCTTATTATAAATAGTGGTCGGCCAACATATAGTCATGTTCAGCAGCGGGTTGAAAGTTAAAGCAGGACTCTGTATATACTTGTGTATATATTTCCGAGCTGTTCCAGACATGGTAAAAAATAATAATAATAATAATATTTTTATAATTTAAAAAAAAAAAAAAAAAAACTCAAATGGTATAGCCTACTCAATTTGTATTATATTATATATTAAAATAAAATTATGTTATATAATGTTATAATAAAAGTTATAATTTAAACTATAATATTATTGATATATAAAATAATAATAATATTTAGCTGATAATATTTATTTATTTACCACAATTATATCATGATTGTATAAGCTCACTCATTTTATATTACATTCTTATATAATATTATAATTAAATTTATAATTCAAACTATAATATAATTGATATATAGAATAATAAAGCATTTAGTTATTATTAATAATATTTATTTGTTTACCACAATTATGTTAGGGTAAATAATTATTATTATTATTATCAAATTTTAAAGTCATAGCCAAGCTACAAATCAAATAGGAGGAAACCCATGTTGTATTATTATATTATATATTAAAATAAAATTATGTTATATAATATTATAATAAAATTTATAATTTAAACTATAATATTATTGATATATAAAATAATAATAATATTTAGCTATTATTGATAATATTTATTTATTTACCACAATTATATCAGGATTGTATAAGCTCACTCATTTTATATTATATTATCTATTAAAATAATATTAGGTTCTTATATAATATTATAATGAAAGTTATAATTCAAACTATAATATAATTGATATATAGAATAATAAAGCATTTAGTTATTATTAATAATATTTATTTATTTACCACAATTATGTTAGGGTGAATAATAATTATTATTATTATCAAATTTTAAAGTCATGGCCAAGCTACAAATCAAATAGGAGGAAACTCATGTTGTATTATATTATATATTAAATAAAACTATTATATGTAGTCTACAAAGGCATACATTCTCTACACCAATCTAGCTTTGCACTAGATTCTATACCAGTATTTGCACCACATGTTGCAAAGGAAACAGGGTAAGACATAAATTGGAGACTAATCATGATATATAAAAATTCATTGAAGGTAAAAATTAATTAAAAAAAAAATACCATTCAAAGCTACAAGATAAAGAGAAATCACTTACATTATGCCAAATTAACAGATTATGTAACATTTCCAACAAAGATTCCGTCTCAATCTTCAATGATGGTCTTTCAAGTTTCGATAGAAAAGATTGATGGATTTTGAAAAAATACTACTAGATGACATCAAATAAGCTAAATAAAATAATATTAATTCATGAACAATGTGATGGCTATATTTCCAAACCTATATTTGTATCACAACCTCACAAATTTCATGTATTTGTTGAAAATGAGTCGAACATTAACTCCCAATTATTCATAACTTCTGGTGTAAAATCTCCAACAATGATGCGAAACTCTAGTGAAATGCAGTTGATGATCTTCAATATCTCCAATGTTTCCTCTTAGAACATCATCTCTAAAATTGTAAAGAAACAATTTGAAAAGAAAAGCAACATAGAAATTTTATTTTAAAATAATGTTTGTTTTATTTATTTTATTGATCACCTCTCATTGATTTTGTATTTATAACAACACTGCCATTTTTTTTTATACGAAAAATGTGTTTATTTCTCACAAATAGTTCTCCCTTTTTCTACAATTTTGTAAATTCTTTTATGTTGACTGGGGAGTATTGTCATCTATGTAGCATTAACAATCCTTCCATTTTAAACATGCTTTTGATCCAATTTTGTGCTTTTGTTGATTCTTGCGCAATCTTGATCATTCGAGTTGATTTTATAAGATAACATTGCCAAACATAGGGTGGGGCAAAAAAACCTTGTCACTTATCACCTTTGTATATATATATATATATATATATATATATATATATATATATAGATGATTAAGGAAAGTTGTCTAATAAAAATTAAAGTCAGAGCACCTTAGTACCACAAGCTTGGATTTAAACAAAGAAATGATGCTTGGGAATGTTCGGAGGAACTTGAACTCTAAAAAATGTTGTCAAAGATGATCTTTATGGAAAAAGTAGAAGAGAAAAAGAAGACAAATAATAAAAATCTGGAAGTAGTCTAATGAGTATGACAATGATTTCATATGTACTTTCAACAATGATTGGCAATAAGGATTGTCTCTCAATGATCGAAAATCGGCTTTGACTAATGCTTCTTATTGCGTGAGTCTGCTATGTGTGATTCTTTACGTGAGGTGTTTTATGAAATGTGGTTCCATTGGGGTAAGTGTTTTGTAACTATTGTTCCATATGTAAAACGTCGTAGGGTCCATCTCATTCGAATAAGTATTTGAAAACAGGGGCCCATCTCTAGTTCGATGTTTAAAATAAAAATCTAGCAAGAAAAAAGCAAGAGAGAACCAACATGAATGTGTAGTTGACATCCCTAGGGATTTAGAGTATGTAAGTGAGAGAGATCAAGAAATTCATAAAATCCTTTCCAACATAGATTACATCTCAATCTTCAAAGATGGTCTTTCAAGTTCCAATAGTAATATTCTATATATTTTTAAAAATTACAGACCTCGTAGATGACGTCACATAAGTTAGATGTGAAGTTGGGTTACACTTTTTGCCCTTTTTTAAGAAAAAAATTTCATTTTTTCTGTTCTCCAATTTTTTGCAAGCCAAAAAAAAATTCTATTTAGAATTTCATTTTGTGATAAAAATAAAAATTGTCAGAAATTTTATTAGCTTTCTATTACCTATTTTTTGGAATTTTTTTATACACATTTGATATGTCAACTTAGCGTTTCTTTGACTGTGTGTTTTTTTAAAATCAAATGATTCATAAAAAGTCATGTTAATACGCGCTTGTGTATTCTTTGAAAACTTTGTGTTTTTGTGAAACAAAATGTGTTACAACAATCTAGACATAGTCTACTTCAGTTTCGTTATATTTACAAAACCAGCTGATGCATATCATAATTACTGGAATTTTTTGAACTGATCCAATATGAAAAAACTACATATTTTGAATATGTTTCGCGAAGCATGAAATTTCTCAACATATAAGTTATAAACTAAAAATATAAAAACTACCCATTACAGACGACAGACCAATGTAATGCACCATAATTTTTTCAATTTTTTTTATAGTGTATTTTGGAAGATACAAAATATTGAATTCACTGAATCATAATGGCCTTCAGAAATTGTTTGCACCTATTTTATTACAAAATTAATTAAAATTAGTAAATATTTAAGAAATTCCATAAAATTTAGTAGATTGAATTGGGGGGGATTGAATGGGTCAAAGTTGAAGATATGTATTCAGAGCTTGGCTCTGCGTAATTGCAGACATGTTACTACGGTCGAACTTTTAAAAAAAGTTCGGCCGAATTGGTTTTTGCACCAACAACCCGTCAAGTCTAGTGACACAAAAGTTCGGCCGAATTTCTTATAAAAGTTCTTCCGAACTTTTACTTGACTTTCCGTCGACTTGAAAATACAACGAACCCCCTCCAAAAATACATTTCGCGACAATATAAATTGACATAAAAGCATTCATTATTTTCACATAATTTCACACATTTCTTCATTTGGTCTAATTTTGCAAACGATTGTTTTGGGTTTAAGGACTTTTTGGCATAACATTCAAAGGACATTTCTTGGAGGTATGTGATACATATTTTGGATGTTTTTTGGGCTTCATTTTTTTTAAAGGTATTTTAGTTTTAGAGGTTTTGGGCTTAATTTCATTGTTTTTTTTTAAGGTATTTTGTTTTTAGAAGTTTTGGGCTTATTTTTCATCGGTTTTTTTTTCAAGTATTTTGTTTTTAGAAGTTTTGGGCTTACTTTTCAAAGGACATTTTTTTGGATGTATTTTGTTTTTAGAGGTTTTTGGGCTTAATTTCCAAAAGACATTTTTTGGTTTTAAGGTATTTTGTTTTTAAAAGTTTTGGGCTTAATTTTCATTGTTTTTAGAGGTTTTGGGCTTAATTTTCAAAAGACATTTTTTTGGATGTATTTTGTTTTTAGAGGTTTTTGGGCTTAATTTCCAAAAGACATTTTTTGGACTTAATTTCGAAAAGACTCTTTTTAGGCATAATATTCAAAGGACATTTTTTGGATGTATTTTTTAAAGTGATATTTTTTTAGAGGTTTTTTTGAAGTATTTTTTAAAGTGCCATTTTTTAAGAAGTTGGAATTAATTTTCAATGGACATTTTTTGGAGTTATTTTTTGAAGTGACATTTTTTTAGAGTACGTGTTTTGGGTCAAAGTAAATATTTTATAATGATTTTTTAAAATAAGTTTTTCTCTAACTTTTTAAATGAATTTTTTTTGCAGGACTTGGAAGGAAATATTTTGAGCTTCGTTTCATTTTTCTAAGACATTTTTTTTCGAATTTTTTAAAGTAAGTGTTTTGGATTGAAGTATTTTTTTTTGCAAAAAATTTAAAATGAGTTCTTTTTTTAAATTAAATTTGTTGAGATGTTTTTTTAATTGAGTTTTTGTCTAAATTTGTGAAGGAAATTTTTTGAACTTCATACTCTACTATCATGGGAAATCAAATGAATTGCACAAAAAAATATCATCGAACAGGAGACCTTAAGGAACGTAGAGAAGAGGGGAGAGAATCTCACAAAAGAAAGAGAGAAGCACACTCAAATATTGAAAGGGAAAATCAACCTCAACTAGAATTTGAAGCAAGTATGTAAACGTAAAGATTATGAATTTGATATTTAAATTTTTCCTAGTGTAAAATGTGAAGCTTAATTTTTATTTGATGAACTAATTTGAAAAATATTTTGCAATGTAAACATAGAGATATTCCTCAAAACATTGATGATGAGATACAAAATTTTGAAAGAGAAAGTGAAAGAGATATTGAACCAATGATTGAAGATGGTGAAAATGTCGAAAAAAATACAATTGAAGAAATTGACTCACAAGGTGTGTGTGTGTGTGTGTGTGTGTATATATATATGTTGAACACATGCACTTATTATTGAAATTACACATATTTATTAATTTAGTTATTTATTGAATATGTAAACTTATTATGTACTATTAATTCGAATATGTACAGATGAAACCAATGTCGATGATGAAATGTTAGAAAATGTTGACACTCACACATATGGAGATAAAAGAGCTGACCATGTTATAAGATATCGTGTTAAACGCATTTTTGATATGTACATCATAAAGGAAACTGTGACAGTTCAAGCCCAAATGTTGAAAGGTCTCCTATCATTAACGAAATTAAAAGAAGCTACGACTTTATTGGGTATTCAAAAATCAACAAAAGATAATAAAAAAAATGAAGGAAAATGTGATATAGAATATAAATAGTGCTATAAATTCAATTAGGAGGTCTAGACAAAAAAATGTTTCAGTTGTATGTAAAGCAATACATATGGCAGTGGTTTCGTCAAGTACTAAAGAGAATCGCTTGGTAAAATCTATCGCACGAGCATTAGGAACCTCACGAAAAACTTTGCATAAACATCGAAAATTTCCGTTGCAAATAGATGTAAATGATGAACTCGCTTGTTGGAGAGCTATTTGTAGGCAACCATACAAAGATAGACTTGGAGAAAATGTTAAAAAAACAATATATGAATACTGGAAGAAAAATTCATGTGTTTCTCCAAATGCAAGGGATGTGATGCGAATAAGAATAACACAAAATCCGTATGAAGAACATGAAACACATTTCTTGGACACCACTCAGATAGAGTTGTTCAACAATTTCAAAGAAGAGAATCGTGAAATTCATGTTTCAATTAGTGATTTTGTTCAACAAAAACCATGGTGTGTAAAACCTATCAATGTATGTTACACTTGTTGTTGTCGTTATCATGTGGAATTTTAGTTATATTATGACACATTCCTTAATTTTGGTAGAAAATTTTGGAAATATTCACCTCCTCCTTCCACTATCCGTGATTTCATATCTCAAATTCTATGTGGAAGAAAAAGCAATGAATTATTTTACGAAAAGAAATGTGTTGGTGGTGAAAATTGCGATGATTGTGGAAATTTTGACTAAATTTCAAAACAAATATCGTACTGATATAAATGATCAATCATTTTACAACATGAAAGTGAAATGGAAGAGATATGAATATATCCATACATCAATTTTGTTAAACACCATGTTAAACACACACATGGTGTATGAGAAGAATAAACACACACACAAAAGAAACTCAACACACAACGAAGGATAAGCGTGCAGCTCTCTTGTTTTTCCATTATACATGATGTACATTTATAGTACAATGGTGTGACTCTTGGTTTCTCATTCCAAGATCACTTGGACTCCATTGTGATTTTTCGCATTCCACACCTACCCATGGAGGATTAGGTGTTCTAACATTCCCCCCTTAATCCGAAGGGGTATGTGTGAGTCCAAAAAGAGAGTTGTAATAAAATATGCAAAGTATATATGGTAGCACTTGGGCTAAATCAACTCTCTAAAATGTTGGAAAAAAGAGGTGGTTTAAGGATGACCACCAACACTGGAACACAAAACTTGTTGCAGTTCCTGGAACTCTTCCAAAACTGGCAAGAAGCTGAAAGCTTTTGCTAGAGGAATTGTCCCTCATAAAAAAGGGAGACCTTCAACCTAAAAGAAGGGAGGTCTACTACCTGTGATCGTTTAACGATGACCAACAGCTTTGGAATGCTTGAAGCATTTCCTAGAGCTCAACCAAAGCTAGTAAGAAGATGAAGGCTTCTACTAGAGGAAGTGTCCCTCATATATGAAAGGGAGACCTTCAACTTAAAAGAAGGGAGGTCTACAACCTGTGATGGTTTAAGGTTGTCCACCAACCAAAGATGATGGTTTAGGGCTGTCCACCAACCGAAGGCATGCTCATGGGCATCCATGTCTCTGGTTACAACTCTGAATCTGAAATGATGAATTGTGGCTCAAGCTCGCTTGAATTGTTGTGTCTCTGGCTACAACTCTGAACATGGAATGAGAGATTGTGGCTCAAGCTCACTTGATCTGACGTCGAAGCTTGTAGATGACCACCATTTTCCCCCCTGTCAGGGACAAGGTGAGATGATGGCGAAAACTCAACTGCAAGTTTGCTCAATATTCTAGAACATGTTCTCACATGTGACTTAAACATCTTCTTGGCTATTGATGCCCATTTCCAAGAAGCGATCCATCCAAGATGAATCTTTGTTCTTGCAAGAGGCTTGTTTCTGAAGCATCCGTCTGAAGAATGGGTGTGTCGACCACAATGCTTGCATGGATGAAGATCAAAACAATGATCTTTCATATGGCCAACTTGATCACAGTGCTGGCATTTTACAATCTGTTGTTTTTGTTGTGGAAGCGGAGCAGGATCTCGAACAGCTGCAGGTGAACTGTCATACAAAAATCCAGCACTCTAAAATATGATGGGCTTGGTGTAGTCTGGAACATGAAAGGACACATCCTTGTCATATCCAAGACCAGTTTTGTGCTTGTTGTGGACAAGATCTTCCCAAGGACTGATGATGGGCTTGAGAAGTGCAGGCTGAACTGCTGCATCTGCATGAAAATCTGCTCTAGTACAAGGAACTGGATGTGGATCAACTGCAAATTTACTGACTTCTTTCTTCTGATGAGAGTCCTTTACAATATTCTGAACAGAAACAGGTTCAGAATGGTGACTTTTTTGTTGAAGCTGAGATTCCAACTGCAAAAAATCAATCTTTTCTTGTGCATCTTGCAAACAACTTTGAATGTTACAAAGAGCATTCTTGCTCATTTTTACCATATCATCAACATTTGAATGAATGAGGTTACTCAACAACTCTAATGTCTCATTGATTTTAGCCATTTTTCAACAATTTAGGCTCAAAAAATGAAAGGATGTCAGCTTCAACCGAAAATGCACACGTTTACAATGTGATTCAACTTACTTTCAAAAAATACAAATTACTCCAAAGAAGTTTCAACTATGGAAATCTCAAAGTACAAAATGTGCTCCTCAAATCATGGAGGACCTCAAGGTATAGACTTGGATGTCTAACTGGCAAGCAACAATTCAAATTTACACTTCAAATCTTGATTGCAACTATGAATGAAGAAGCAATACAATGTCAGTTCAATACAATATTTCTGCAAAATAATTGTATAAATGTGCAGCTGAAAACACTATGCAAGAAGCCTTTAAGGCAGCTGAATTTTCTTCTTCAAATCGTTGTTTTACAAATGATGGCAAACTTGTCTTCACATCACCCTGCAAATTTCACTTTTCTCTATGTATAAAATCCATCTGCTTCATATGCCATTTCTGTTGTTTACTTTTCCTCTTCCTCTATCTTTGTTGTCTTTTTCTTTTTCTTTTTTCTTTTTTTTAAATTAAAAAAAAAAACTTGAAATTGGGAAACATGAGAGCTGGGCGTTGGAGAGGTGGACGTGTGGGAGGGGGAGTGCATGCATAGGGTGAGGGGGATGGGTTGTGCGGATAGGCCACAAGTGAGGACCGTGGAAAGGAAGAGCGTAGAGGGACTGAGAGTGGCAGGGAGGTGGGGAGGCCGTGAAGGCTGAGGGCGGAGTAGTATGCAAGTGAGGGGGGGGCGAAGCGCTGCAAGGGAGGGCAGATCGTTGTAGGTGGTAGCGCAGCTGACAGGTGTAGGGAGAAGTGAGGCAAGGGGGCGGGTTTTAGGGTGTATCTTAGGGGGAAGCGTTAGGTTGAGGGAGGGGTGGAGCGATAAGGGGGAGAGCGCAGAGTTTAGCAGCGAGGAGTGTTGGGAGTGTGGATAGAGGCATAGGGAGGGTGTGAGATGAGGTCTGGAGCTGTAGGTTGAGCTTATGGCAACCATGAGGTGTGAAGAGGTTGCACTGTTGTGTTTGCAGAGTTAGAGGGGAGGCGTCGTTGCAAAGGCCGAGTAATAAGGTAGATGTCATGGGAATGTGAGGATGAGGGATGTAATGAGATGGGTAGATGATGTGCTGTGAGCAGACTTAGGGGGATGGGTTTATGCAGGGTGGAGGCGAGGGGGGCCGAAAAGCCTGAACAGTAAATTTTATTTTATTTTATTTTATTTTATTTTAATTTTTTTTTTTTTAAACAGTAGAGTAGAGTAGGGCAACAACAGAATTTTAGCAACAATACACAGCAGAGGTAAATTGGAGAATTTGCAGAATTTAGAAAACTTGGAAATTTTCCAGCTAATTGTAGAATTTTCACTAAATATAGCAGCAGTAGAATTTGCAGAAATTTGCAAAATTTTTTAGTGAAAAACTCAGAAACCTTTCCAGTAAAAACCCATAAATTTCTTCAGAAACCCTCTTTAAACTATTTTCCAGCAGCTCTCCAAAATGCAGAATTTAATAGGCAGAAATTACAGGAAGAAATCAGAATGAAAACCTTCAGATGCACAATGCTGCTCTTCTTCAAAACCACTTTCTGAATGCGGAAAAATGTTTGCTGCAGAAGCTCTGAGTGCTGCAAAAATGCCAAGAATTTTTGCAGATATGCACAGGCCATAAACACAAATGACTCACTCAAGTTTGAGCTGGTTATGAATGTATCAGCTATGATACCATGTTAAACACACACATGGTGTATGAGAAGAATAAACACACACACACACACAAGAAACTCAACACACAATGAAGGATAAGCGTGCATCTATCTTATTTTTCCATTATACATGATGTACATTTATAGTACAATGGTGTGACTCTAGGTTTCTCATTCCAAGGTCACTTGGACTCCATTGTGACTTTTCGCATTCCACACCTACCCATGGAGGATTAGGTGTTCCAACAAATTCAAGGTTCAAATAGTGCTAAAAGAATTGAATTAAGAGAAGAAGAAATTTTTGTGATAGATTTTTTGAAAAATTTGATGCAGAAATTTATAAATACACCAAGAATTCCCATAGAGCTCGATGGCAGAACTTGCAATTCAAAAAATATCGTGAAGTTTTTCAACCAGGGACTATTTTTTCAGTAATTGATTTTGTAGAAAACTACACATTTGTTTCACAAAAAGAAATTCAGAGTGAATACTATCATTCTGACCAAGTCTCCATGCTTGTCCATATTCTATATAGACATGTTGAACAAAACGTCAATCATATAGAAAGCACTAGTGAAAATCGGCATGTTATTAAAGAATATCACTTTTATATCAATGACGATCATACACATGATACATATTTTGTACAACACTGTTTTGGAAAGATTTATGACTCCTTTAAAAGTCGTGGAATAAAATTCAATGAACATTGGATATGGTCAAATGGATACGCAGGTAAATTCAAATCTCCACGATCATTATTTTGGTTGTGTTGTCTTCATAAGAAAACCTACATTAAACATTGTTGGAATTTCTTTGAGACTGGCCATGGAAAAGGAGAACATGATGGTGCAGGGGCATGCATAAAACGAGCACTTCAAAGATATTGGGGTCGAAGATGTAGATAGATCAATTGGAAATGACGTTGAAACAATAAAAAGGACTCAAAAATTGCATTCAATTAAAACAAAGTTGTCCACAAATGTGTTTGCATTGGATAAAAGAAAATATTCTTGTTTTTTTCATGCTTTCATAGACAACACAGAATCCAATGATGTTTGTGAAAACAAAATGTATGTAAAATATTGGAAACATACAAAGCTAAATACAAAGGGGAAAATGTCTATTGCAATGTTTGAAGAAATGCAATTAGAGGAGACTACAATATCATCTTATGGTGATTGAGTTTCTGATCTTGTTAGAGAATGTAAAATTTGAATTGCTTTCAAATGATAGAGATATAGAAATAGATACTAAAATTATTTTAAAGTTAATTATGTTAATTATGATCCAAATTTAAATGCATAATTTTGTTTTATTGTGCAAGAGATGTTTTTGCTGTAATTGCACCTACTGACAACGATGAAAATGTGAAGTATTATTTGATGCGCTACACTAAATGAAGGATGAAATTATTAGAAAACTATAATGATCATGGATTTCCATACGACAAAGGATCTATTATACTAAAAGGTTATTTTTTCAGACAAACTAATCAAACTGGGGATTTTGTGTACTTTGACGACTATGAACCTGATGTCATAAGTTGTTAATATAGTCATTTGGTGTGTGCAACACGCATAAAGTTGATAGAGGTTCAATAAAAGAAGAAACAAAAATTAAGAAATGGAAAATATCAAAATCTGATGATGAATGGATCATTGAAGATGGCATTCCATTGGAATTTTTTTGATTGAACTGCCCAACAATTTCTTCTCTTTGGATTCATGTTTTAGAACTTCCAGAACTCAATTAAAAATTGAACTGCCTTGTTATGTTATCTATGCAAGTGTTTGCACATGTACATTGTTTTTGTACATTGATCAGGAGCTCAAGTCCAAGCCATGGAAAAAGCTCAAAATTGAAAGTGTTCAAAATCACTTTCAACCTGAACGATCAGATAGGCCTCGTCGATGCGATCCTGGCGCCGTGAACGACACTCAAATCTGGCATTGTATGCAAACATTATTACCCTTTGAATGCTGGGATAAACTATAAAAATTCACCAGTTTAGTTTTATATGTGGGTAAAATTCCTAATATTTCTAAGGTTGGAATTATTTTTATTTAAAAAATATATATGAATTATATTATATATATTTATAAAATATTATATGGTTGAAAAATCATATATTATATTTTATTTTATATACATATTAAATAATTATTATAATTAATTCAAAAAACTTTAATTATTAAATTAAAATTCCACTTTAGAAATAAAACAAAAAAAATCAATCCATGTTTCATGTATATGTTTTAAATACATTTGAAAATTGGTTTTTATTCCAATGGCTACAAAGTGGTCCACGTGATGGGTGGGTCCACGTGATAATGCAACTGTATGTCATTTACTCTGGCGGGTTTTCATTAACCATGGCCTAAAGGCCCTAACTGCCCAACTATTCCGCGTGACATGTGGCCATATATTAAACTTTCAATGCCACGGTTTGAAAATGTGGAGTTTGAAAACATGTTTAATAAACTTTTTCCCAAGCGGTTAATGCGGCCATGTGGCCAGCACAACATAGCATTTAATTTGACCACCAGCAGTTCCACCATATTCAGCACCGGTTCCACTAAATTTGGGTTTTGGCCATTTTTAACGAGCTTATCTGCAGTTAGCCCACATTTAGTGGGATTTTTAGCTAACATTAGGCAAATACTGTTTTGAGCATAACTTTTGATATCAGGCAAATACTATTTCAAATCCACATGGCATGTGGATATTAGCCTCCTCCTCTATTTTTCCAACTTGTGTCTTGAAAAATTCAATCCCTGAAATATATGTACATTAAGTTAAAAACTCTTCACAGGAGAGAATATACCATAATTTTATCACTGTATGAAGATATGGCAAGGGAAATGCTGAGATCAACATATTTCTTCTTCAATCCAATCAGTCAATTATATAGGTATAGTAAGTGTACAAACCTTTTTGTTCTTGTGAGTCTCCAGTCTGCCATATAGTAAGAGTAATAACAGATGCAAGAGTAGCTAGTATTCTGTCATATGCCAAGAAGTAAAATTCTTCACCTCAAGAGCCATATTTCAACTGATTTTGAAGAATCCATTCTAGTGTCTCAGGAAACTGAGGCTTCCCAGAGTCATCAATAGTTGGAATCCTTGCTACCCAAGCAGTATCATATCCAGAGGCATTAGTTTCCCGATAGCCCATAGATCCAAACATATTCTTAAACTCGGATATTAATGTCTCTATACGCTTCTCGTCAGATGGTGCTACCTATAATTATTTCAGGTCGTCGATTATAACAATGGAGGCTGAGCTGCTATAGTGATGGGCATTCATCAATCGACAGGTACTCAGATTACTAACCTTGTAAGGTGGCATTATGGATTCGATAACATGGTCCTTCCAAAAATCTGGAGGAAATTCTCATTAGAATCTAGAAAAACAATCACGGTAGAACAAGATTATAAATTGAGAAATTGCTTCCAGTATTTTGTTGTCCAGTTTTGAAGCTCCACATATCTCTTTTTTTTAAAGATGAATCACACTAGTATCATCGATAACAAAATACTTATATGATGAATCTGGAATCATTCGATAAAAAAATAGATAATAAAATACCTATACGGAAAGTAATTTCTCAGCATAACTAAATGATGAATAGATAACAAAATATCTATACAAAATATATAATTACTTTCTACCAAATGCTAAGAGGTTTTTCAGTAGACTAGTAAGGAAGAGAGGTTGTACCTTCACCAACACAAGCAATGATCTTGATGTTGCTTGAACCTGCATATCAAGATACATTAATCAGTTGAGCTTAAATTAATGTGAGATAAAAATAGCCATAACAATTCTAGTGAAAGATAAATTATCATTCTTCATTTAAATGTAGAATGACCAAATAATAATAAAAAAACTATTTCTCATAAAAACACGATAGAAATTATATTGTCACCTTTAGTAGCCCATCGTCGGTCCAAATTTGTCCGTTTGCCAGCACTGCTTCCTCCATTAAGCGAGCTGTGGAAACGTTGAATGCTTTGTGTTATAGCTCCAGTACGAATGTGAGATGACAATAAAGACGAAGGCAAGGCCATTTTCCTAAATGCAGAGATTGAACTCAATGAGATGATATGTCATCTCATGAGAATTTCTTATTATAAATAGTAGTCGGCCAACATATAGTTATCTTCAGCAGCGGGCTGAATATACTTGTATATATATTTCTGAGTTGTTTCACAAATGGTTTTTCACCACACAAAAAAAAACTAAAACTTATAATAATAAAAAATTATAATTATTTTTAACTTTTTTTATAAATTTTAAGCCCACTCAAATTCTATAAACCAACTCAATCTCTATTATATTATACATTAAAATAAAATGCTCTTTGTTGAGGAGGTAAATCCCCTCTGCGGACAAAGGTGATCCCTACTAGCCCAGCACGGGTCTAGCAACAATCATCAAATGCTACAGCGCAAGTTCCTAATTGTGAATAAATAGACCAACGATGGAGGCCTACCTGGAGTCCAGTGCTATGATTCGTAGAAGAGATAGCGTTCCCGTTCCTCAGCCTCGGCAGATCACGATCCCCATGATCTCCGTGGATGGACACCTGCACATGCAAGAAACAACACGAATACAAGCATAAAATCCAGAATACGTAACTATATATCAGTCAGAAAGGATATAACTCATCATCATCATAAGTGAAAAACAGAGTGGAACCATAACCAGTAGTCATTCATTAATAAACAATCAAAAGAGAGTACAACCAATGTTCTGACGCTGAGATCTCCTTCGGACGGGTCTCCAGTAGTGCATGTCTCGCAAAGCCTGCCAGGGATGGGACAAGCCTCTCTCAGAGTCTCTCGACGATAGTCTCCTTGCTTGAGTCGGCCTTAAGGGAAGAATGAGGGCTCTTGCAGCATGAAGGCTCTTGGGAATTTGGAGATTCAAAGCTTAGGCACTTCAAGACTAGCTTGCAATGGCAATGGGCAAGCTTTTATAGAAGGAGGAAGGGGAGTTGGGATCCCTATAATTGTGGGATTGGCCCTATCATCAAGGAAGATTCCATGAGAGGTGGCAAACCACTTCCCTTCCATGGAACTCCCGGAGCCAAACCTCCCAATTCAAGATAGATAGCAGTTTCTGAGTTTGTTGAAACAAAACTTCCGCCTTTCTTATTTAAAAAACACTCCTTAAATTGGCTGGTGTGACTGCGACTCTGGGACAGAGCGCCAGTTGGCGTGGCCTCTTTGTAGGATTTTCCTCATTGGCGCGAGTGATGAACTGGATGCCCGCGCCAATGCAAAAAGGGATGTTTTTACGGTTTTTTGCAAGGAGATGTCTTTAGGGAAATTGAAGCTCATGTTTAGAGGAATGCAATGATAATGGTTTCAAGGCATGACATTGCTCACAGGTCACATAATGGACCCTCCAATGTGCGGGACAGGGAATGGTAGGGACGGTGACAAATTACTGTGTAACAGATGCCCCCTAAATCATGAGGCCCGAGAGAGAGAGAGGGATGAAATTCTTTACGAGAACGTGTCCAACTGAAGCTCCGCCGTCGGAAAACCTGCGTGGAGAAATACAACTGATATCTCAAGTACATGATGTATACGTGGTATGGACACAGCCATCCAAAACAGAGTATGCAATAATCCAGATCCAAGGTATGGACGTAGCCACCCAGCGAGGATCGATAAAGAGACTCAGGTATGGTCGCAGCCATCCATTGAATAAGTCATGTAAATAATCATAATAATCCACAATATTGCAGCCTGGATTACAACAGACAGAATCCAGGGTCTTGCGCTCCATCTCGACCCAAACAAAGTACAAGTTCAAGCATGCGAATATGTGAGCTGAAGTCGAACATGCAACAACATCGTCTGATTACCAGCCAATGATGAGAGCTGTTAACAGACGCGAGAGGAACCACTAATAATGACGATGGCCCTCAAGGTACTACAGGTACAATCTATGACATGTGAATCAATGAGTTGAAGTCAAACACCCGCAGAATCACTCGATCGGAGGCCAATGATGAAAACCTCACGTCGAATGCAACGAACATGCCATTGAGGCATGCAGGCTCTAAGGTACCATAAAGGAGTCTCTAGATCAGCTTCCTGGATAATGAGCTGAAGTCGACAGGAAGTGACCTTGATCGAAGGTGGGCCATAAGGTTTCACACATCATCAACACGAGACAGAGGAACATGATGTTTTGTTGTGAATCGAAATCATATGAGAATCAGAGGAAGGTTGATATTTGCAGAGGCCAACTTCTCTTGAACATATAAACGGCACGACAGTGGACTTGGCAATATTTGACATCAACGGATCAGAGGTCATAGTGACGAGGCAATGAGCAGATGAGAGGTCAAAAGGGATTATCCAAACCCATGGAGGCAAAGTGAAGACACGAGATGAGATGTCCCCAACCTGACACGAATGTAGACAAGTGCCATGTTCAAGAGCGACATACTGCCGACACGACAATGATGATGGTTCCATTTTTCCCCCACCATTTCTGGCGAGTACCCCAATTATTTTTTATAACAAGCTTGAAGGGGATAGCATATGCTTTTAATATAAATCTACTCTTCGGGCGAATCCATCCTAGTACATTTAACGAGCCCTAGGAATGAAGAACTCGGAGAACGTCATTTCGACTGAATCCAATGTCATCAGGGTTTAACGAGTCTGACAAAGGAATAACTCGGCATCTTTTCATGTTTAGAGAGTTTGAAAAAATAGCAGAAAAGTAAACTCCAAAGGTCCCTTTTCGTAAATAGTTCCTCAGATCCGAAAAGGTAGAAAACAATATCCGAGAAAACCTCCTAGTCGCGATAGGCTAGGGTATTCCTTTTTCGTAATCAATCTATCCCAGCCCGAAAAAGGGGTAAACGTATACTGGGTAGATGTCGATTCGTGTCCAATTTAACGAGATCGAAACGACAAGGGCCTCGGCAATCTTTTCATGTTTAGAGAGTCAGAAAAGAGCTGAAAGATGACTCCAAAGTGACTTTTTCGTGTATTTACCGAGTCTGAAAAAGTATAAAATACAACTCGTTTTCACCGTTAAAGTCGTGGAAAGACCTGTTGCTGCACATACCAAGCAAGCGTAAAACCCATTTTCGACATAACATATTAAAATATTTGATAAAAATAACTTTTAAAACCTATCCTGTGTTGAAAAAGTTATAAATATGCCAAAATGGTAAAAACAAAATTACATTTACTATTTACCTTGGTGAAAAGCAACAGTGGTCCATTTGGTGTGCAAAACTTCTGACGGTGATTGCGACAGATCCGGTTTACCATTCAGATTCTCGTCTGTTACAGGTAAGAGGCACTTCCCTGAACTTCATTTCAATCCATTTTTTGATAGTTTTCCCTCATGTATCAGACTCTTGTGGTAACTTTTTGAATTTTTAGGGCTGCGCTCATTGGCGCGGATATCGGGCACGGACCCGCGCCAATGGGCTTTTCCATGTAAAGGCCTTGCGCCACGTGGCGCGACTGTTCACAAAACAGCCGCGCCAGCGGCCGAACCCAAATTTCCGCCTAGAAATTCGAAATTTTAATCAATTTAAATGAATTTTGAAGCCTACCAGAGATCTAATTAAGGGTTTGTGACCATGTGGATGCAGGAAATCAAGCAAAATGGTGATTGAGTGGAAAGAAAGAGAGCATGGAGAAGAGGATGAATAGGCCATAGAAAGTGAGGCTTGCATGAATGCCCTCAGAAACTGTGGGCTAAAGAAGTTCTTCCTTACACCCTGTTTACGAGCTCAGCCCGAGCTCCTCCAGTATCTGATCAGTATTTGGGATGAACAGGAACAAGTGTTCAAGTTGCGAGACCAGGTATTGGAACTGGAGGTCTCCGATGTGTATTTCATAACCGGATTGTCTCGCAGACGTCCAGTACCCATCTTGACTGGGAGCAGACCATCTGGCGAGAAGATGGAAGAGGTGATGGCACGAGTGTGCCCAAGAGCACAAATGGGATCAGGGAGTAAAAAGGTGGATATCCACACCATCCCCGATCTGGCATTAAGAGTTGTCCTACATACCATCATGTGGGCTGCAGGGTCGCAGGCACCGCACGAGGCTACAAAGGCCCAACTCCTGCTAGCTGCAGAATGCATGAGTCCCCTGTTGTTTGACTGGGCTATAGCAGTAACAATAAACATGAAGAGACAGCTCACAAAATGCAAGCAAGCCAAACTGAAACAATTCGGCTACGGTTCCATCCTGGTATCATTTATTCTGGAATGATTACCAATCTTCCAAGGCCAAGGGGCCATTGTAGCTGAGCCGATTCCACGAGAGCCAAGAATGGCTCGCTGGGCAGCACTAATGCCCAGAGCTGGAGGGGGCCAACAGATGTCATGGAGGCCGAAGTTTTTTGGGTGGTTGCGGCGCCAGTTGATTGTAGTGGAAGACTAGCCATATGCAGGAACCGATTTCACTGGAGACCCAGATCTCCCACTGCCAGAAGGAGATGACTAGGACGAGGAGTTGGGTATGACCTCATCTCTTTTGATTTTTATGTTTTATGATTTTTTTTGTTAATACACATTCGTCCTAACACATTTTATATGTATGCAGATGTGGGCCCTGAGAGACCAGCCGGTATGTCTCCAATCGCGCGGAGGACCCTTCTCGCCCCTGATCCTCAGGCAGAGGGCACAGGAGGGGAGGAGTTGATCCAGAATCTCGAGGGTATTGCCCGAGGGATCCCGGACTATGCTCGGCTGGCGGATGTACCGATGGCGTACCAGCGACATACGGTGGGAGTACCTAGTCGGATCCACCGACTTCTGAGATGCTTAGTGCGTGCAGTTACATGTTATCATGAGCACCATGCGGATTAGACTCTTAGGGCTTTTACCACACATATTTTTTGAGAGACATATCGTCTCCGGATGTATTTAAGATGATTATGTATATTTTTTGACTTTATGTGACACACGCTATGTAAACACTTCGATATCTATATATATATGCATATCTATTTCTGGATGGATCTTTCTTTACATGTGATGATGATTTACAAATTGCGCAAATGTCTGTCTAATACCAAATTTGCTACTGCATCTGTTAATGTATTCAAATGCTTGGGTATATGTTGATATGTAATGTAGTCAAAATTCCTTTCCAGTAATCGAATACGCAGATACAGACGTAAAATGGATGGGTTTCTTACCGAATAGTGTCCGTTCAGCTGTAACACTACAAGTTGTGAATCTAGATACACGAGCAATTCACGGATACCAAGGTTTACTGCCTCGGTTAATAATTCTAACACAACACTATATTCCGTGATGTTGTTCGTAGTACGTCCTAGACACACTCCTTGCAGGTTGACCAACTCACCAGCAGGATCATAGATTACCCAGGCTGCTGAAGACAGATTCCTGGTACTGCGGGAGGCACCATCCGCGAAACCAACAAATGGATGAATAGACATCTGCACAACCAGGAAGACCCGATCAGCAGAAATATGTTTACAAGGCACACCACACCATACATGCACACAAATGAAAAACACACACCTATGTACACACACCACACCAAGAAATCACTTCAGGCATAGTACTTTTTGAGGTACAGCCCATTTATGGGCTGCGCCAGCGGAACTCCTTCATAATCTATGAGCTCATAAGCCCCGTTTTTCAAAATGCGTTTTACTATATAGGGCCCATGCCACATAGGCTGGAACTTACCGGCTCCAAGCTTGTCATGTGCTTGATCATACAGGAGGACGAGGTCTCCTTCGATAAAGGAACGGGGGGAAACAGATTGATCAAAATGAGTTTTGACCCTCTTCTTTTGTGCTTCAATAACCAAAGCAGCCAGACGACAGGTTTCATCTAGCCGTTCCAGATACAGAAGACGTTCTTCCTCAGCAGAAGTATCAGGTATAAGTTCCACAGCTAATTTCAAAGAATGAATCTCGCATTCAACCGGGAGAGTTGCTTCCAGACCATACACCAGTTGAAATGGTGTGAATCCAGTTGCACTCTTTGCAGATGTTCGGTATGCCCATAGAGCTGAGAATAGTTGGAGATGCCAATTGGATTTGTGAATACCAACTGTTCGTTGAAGCATAGTGACCAGAACCTTGTTCACTGCTTCAACCTGACCATTCGCCTGAGGGTAATATGGTGTTGAGCTGTCATGATGCAAGCCCAACTTTGAAGTCAGCTCAGCCATCATATAATCTCAGAAATGAGTACCATGGTCGGTGACGATGGCCTGAGGAACCCTGAACCGTGCAATAACATGGTTGAATATAAATTGAGCAGCCGTTTTACCGTCAGCAGCTAGTGTAGGCATCGCCTCGACCCACTTGGTGAAGTAGTCGACGGCGACAATTATATACGCATGCCCCCCAGTCGAGTGAGGGTTACACATCATAAAATCCACGCCCCATTTTACAAAAGGGCTGATGGTAATAACGGGATGTAAAGGGAGAGGCGGCGCGCGCATCTTGCGCTGAAATATCTGGCACGCATGACATTTACGAACTGCAGTGATATAGTATTTGAATATGGAAGGCCAGAAATAACCTGCTCGCAGAATTTTCTGGGCAGTAGCATATCCGGACATATGTCCACCACAGGCGCCACTGTGGTAGTCATTTAGGACCTTTTTAGCCTCCTCCAAGGTTAGGCACCGCCGGAGCACCGAATCTACTCCAATGCGGTATAAGGTATCTCCTACTATACGGTAGGGCTGGGACTGATGCCGAATCCGACAGCGGGCAGCTTTATCCAACTCAGACCAAAATTTCGAGGTCTGAAGATACATGATTATGTCACCGTACCAAGGGTCACGAGTACTGATGAGGAAAAGTGTTTCGTCCGCTATATGATCTTCAGAGTGTGAGGGAGCGGAGTCTGTAGGGAGAGAGCATATAAGATCCGTGAAAACTAGTGATTTAGTTGACTTAGCGGTAGTGAACTCTAAGTCAAACTCCTACAGGATAACAATCCATTTGGATTACTTGCCCCCCAGTAATTGTCTAGAGAGAATATATGTCATGGGGTTACAGTCTGAAACCATGGTAATCGTGTGTAAAAGGATGTAATGGCGAAAGTGCTACACAGCGTGTACTGCGGCTAACGCCAACTTCTCGACATGAGCATAACGTGTTTCTGGATCGAGAAGGTTCCGTGACAGATAATAAACAACATGTTCATTACCGTCATCGTCATCCTGCACCAAAACCATGGCTATGGTGCTAAATGCGGCGGCGAGATATAAAGTGAAGTCGCAGTGGTAGTCCGGAGGACGAAGCAACGGAGCATTGACAAGAAACGTCTTCAGCTTCTCAAAGGATTGCTAAGCAATTTCGTCCCAATGGAAGGGAACGTTCTGCTTTAATAGACGAGTGAATCCTTTGGCCACCTCGGCATAATTCAGGATAAAGCGTCGAAGAAAGTTCGCTTTTCCCTGCAGACTCTGCAGCTGATATAATGAAGAGGGTGATGGGAGATTGATGATGGACTCAACCTTTAAAGGGTCAAGGCGAATCCTGTCTTTCAAGACTATGAATCCCAAAAGACGGCCAGAATCCACGCCGAAGATGCACTTATGAGGATTGAGCCTAATGTTGTAGCGCCTGCAACGAAGAAAGATCTGTCGGAGATGTTCAGGATGGTCCTCTCGCTTAGCTAAATGAGCTGGCAAGTCATCTAGATAAGGCTAAATGATATGGCGAATGTCGTGAAAATCATAAGACATCGCACGCTGAAAAGTGGCTCCAACGTTCTTTAAGCCGAACGAGAGTTTTTTATACGCGAAAGTGCCCCACAGACAGATGAATGTGGTCTTGTGTTGATCCTCAGGTGCAATATTGATCTGATTATATCCTGAGAAACCGTCCATCAAGGAATAGATCTCACTTCCAGCACATTCGTGGATGATCTGGTCTATGAACGGAGTGGGATAATTATCCTTTGGACAGGCGCGATTGATGTCACGATAATCAACACAGACTCTAATCGTACCCTGCTTTTTATCGACATGGACAATGTTAGACACCCATTCTGTGAGGGGGATAGGATAAATAAAACCCGCGTTCAGGAGTTTTTCAACTTCTGCCTTAATTGCAGCGGCTTTCCAAGGATGCATGGGGCGTAAGCGTTGGCACACGGGCTTCGCACCAGGAGAGGTTGGAATCTCATGCACTACGATACTGGGATCAATCCCCGGCATTGCCTCGTAGGACCAGGTGAACACATCTCTGAATTATTTAAAAAGATCAGTATAGACTTGAATCTCATCGGGAGAACAAGTCACTCCCACGTGAATATTCTCAATGATCCCCGGTCTAACGGAGATGTTGATCGGGATGGTTTGAGTGATGTTTCCCAGGTTACCTTCCGAAAAAACCTCATGCGTCAAAATACGCGTTTGAAGAGGAGGGGTAGGAACCTGAGAAGCATAACACTCCAGACAGTTAGTCATTGCCCCCAATCTAGGCATAAAGGAGGAGAGATGATGTCCATCGCCCCAAAGCAGCTCCTCAAGAGACATAGTTTCAATGATGGCTTCATCGGAAGGAAAAGTCTCTTTGAGAGGATCAGGTGAATCGACCTGACCAAGCCAGGGGGATTGAGAGTAGACGTCGAGAGCCATGCTCAAAGGAGCATGCTGAGGAGGTGGAGGATCAGATGCAGCAACAATTTCACAGTAGCTGATCTCTACTGGATTCAAGGGCATTGATTCTCCAAACTCAAACACCTGCTCAGGTGTAGGAATAAGCCAGGGGTCATCGGACCCGGAAATCATGTTAACATGAGCGGTGTGCGGTGGTGGTGCGAGAAAGATACCCATGAGGACGGGATCTTTAAAGAGACCAGGTCCTACACTGTCAGGGAGATTCGAAATCTGATCCACGTATGGCACGTTGTTCTCAGAGGTAGAGGTGAAAAATGACAACTGATCCACTGTGACAATTTTTCCCTCGTGAGGGAACTTAAGCAGTCGAAAGACGGTGGACGGCACGCATAGCATGGCATGGGTCCAGCTGCGGCCAAGAAGTATATTTTAGTTGAGCCTGGCATCGACCACTTCTACTTCCACGTTGACAGTCTTCCCTTGTAATGTGATCGCTAGACTCTCGAGAACACCTAGGGGTTTAGATTCCCGACCATCAAATGCCTCTAGGGAATTGGGAGATGATGAAAGGGCTGGAGATCCGATGTCCTTCCCGCAAGCGGAGGACATAACGCAGGTAGAGGAACCTTCATCCACGACGGCCCTATGAATGTTAAGACCGTTAATCCTGACTTGAATAAAAAGAGAAATCTGATGTGGAAGCCGGGGAGTGAAATTCTCTAAATCGAAGGTGAGAAGACTCGAATCGGATCAATGCCCCCTATTGCAGACAATAAAGCCTTCCGTTGTGAAGGACAACTTTAAAGAACTTCTAGCGCAGACATAGCAGACGGCGCCTGTGCCAAATCCTCAACAATGCTGTAATGTTGAGCGGCACGAGCATTCAGATTATAACAAGATCTTCGCAGGACACCTTTAGAAGGTGGTTTCACAACGGGTTCAAGAGTAGGCTTCTCGATTTCCAACAAATCGGAGACAGGTAGGGGAGGCGGTCCATCCGCAACTGCCTTCCCGGTTGCCTGCCGCGATTTGTTGTAATCCTTCGAACACGTAGCGACAGAGATAGGTGCAACACTCTTCATCATGAAAACTTGGGACCCAAATGGTGCAGATGGTGACGGTTGTTCGACCATCTGGGTCTGCTGAGATGGGAATGGCTCTTTTAGAACAGCCGGAGTCCCTTTAGAGCCCTTGAGAAGTTGACTAACCTCGGATCGTCGTGGACAATCCTTAGTATAATGGTCTCCTTCACAAATGAGGCAAGGGTACTTCGGTTTATGTGGAGAGCCATCCTTAGTGCGAGATTTAGATTCTGGCTTTGGGGCATCAGATTTAGATTTTCCTTTGCCCTTCTTTTTCCCCTTGGAAGTTTTCACTGTAGGATTGGCCTGAACGGCATTCACTTCCGCGGTTTTACCAGAATCGGACGGGGCGGGATTAGCAGGAGCATTGTTGGAAGAATTAGACTTTTGCTTCCCATTCAAAGATTTCTTCGAATTTTGAGAGACAGAACCAATGACACCATCCACCGCAGGGGTAGGCGGAGCCTTAGAGGTTCTAGACCGCGGGGCATCAGGCAAGATATCATAAAGCGTGCCAAACTAAGAATATACAAGGTCCAGATATTTGGCACGTGCAATGGCTTGTTCCTCCGTCACACACGCTCCCATCGCAATATCTTGGGCGATTTTATTCACGAAGGAGGTGGTGAACCAGTGAGTTAGTATCTGATCAGGTATGTGAAACTTGATCAGTCTACGACGGCGCCGCCACTCATGAATGTGATCAGAGATGTGAGTGGCTTTATCCTGCTTCAGTGAAGTCAGGAGGTGCGTCCCAGCTTCATAACGAACCGGTAACTGAAAGTGCGTGAGGAAAGCCATGGCTAAAGAATTGAAATCTTGGAAAATGCCACGGGATAATTCTATGTACCACTTAGCAGCAGCTCCAGTTAAATTACGCTGGAAGAGGCGCAGACGAATCGAATCGTCGAACCAAGAGTTAGACGAACACCAAATATGATACTTCATCACATGCGCTTGGGGGTCCTCTCTAGCTTTTCCCTCAAACTTGGGGCAGTCACCTGGTATCTTGGTAGGAACCGGAGGCTAATACGGGTTATGTAAAATCATATCATTGGTCAATTTTGAAACATCTGGCAGCTCCAAGGTAGCCAGGAACGGCAATGGTGGATTAACCGTCATGCCAGGCCCGGGATAAGGTCCGGTACCCATACTCCACAATGGTTGTGAATATCCTTGCCCCCATGGGTTCTGTCCCATAGGATTCTGACCGTAGGGGGTGTAGGTCGTATAACTAGACTGATTTGGATGCTGGTAACCAGAGTGTGGGGCTTGATAACCAGAGTACGGACCCTGATTATACGTCGGCCGAGTATAAGCAGCATTTGGATTTGGCTGCTGAGTATAAGTGAAACCGGGTGGAGGAGGATAATACTGAGAGCCTCTGGGGTGGTTATAATTTGGTTGAGATTGACCATGAGGATAATAACCACCCTGAGGATGAGTAGGCTACTGAAAAGTGGAACCCTGCGGAGCCTGATAAGTAGGGCGCAGTTGCTGATTTGGCTACGGCATCGAATGAATCGGCTGCTGTGCAGGGTTAATGGAATGAGCGAGCTGCCTTGAGTGAACAGGTTGACCCGACTGAGAGGGCTGACCTGAGTGAACAGGTTGACCCAGCTGAGAGAGCTGACCTGAATGACCAAGTTGACCCAGATAAACAGGCGACGCCAGTTGCGCAGGTTGTCCTGGCTGTAAAGGAGCCCGAGGTTGTACCGGATGGGCCAGTTGGCCTGGAAGCGGAACACCAGGTTGTACCGGATGAGCCGGTTGGCCTGGTGGAGGAATAGGGCCAGGTGGTTGCTGGAAACCAGTTTGACCTGAAGCAGAACCATAGGATGGTCCTGGCTGATACGCAACATTAGAAACAATAGGATGCTGTGGTTGCGTTGGTGGAGGAGGCTGGATTTTCCCCCCAGGACCATAGACCAGTCCCGGTTGGTACCCCAGCTGAGGCTGAACAGGTTGACTGGAAGGGATGTAATACTGTCCTTGCGGACCGTACGATGGCCCTTGCTGGCCCGCAGGATAGCCTTGGATGGGCTGCCCTTGTGGGTCATAAGGATAGCCAGGTTAACCCAAAGTTTGGCCTTGGAAAGGTTGCCCTTGCGGGTTATAAGCCTGGTTATGAGGTAAACCTTGAGCATGGAGGTAAGCCTCAGGAGCGGGCAGACGTAAAATGTCCCTGTGCTTGTCATACTGACCTGGAAAAGCATACACGGGTGTACCATCCTGTGCATAGTGCGAAAAATAAGAGCGGTTGGGATCTTGGGAGGATGGTCCAACCTCGGGGTTCTGTTGTTGCAGAGACAACCGATACTCCTCTGGAGAGATGTTCTCTGGTATAGCAGTCGCTAGATAGATATCTTCAGGAGTTGGCATAGTCCTGGCAGAGGGTGCTGTGACAACAGGAGAAGAGGCGGCCACACAAACAGTGGGCTAAACGGGTACAGAAGTAACGAGCGTCTGAGGAGAAACCCCGGGTGTAAGAGCAGCTGGCCTCGGAGAAGGAGCTGACACTCCCATAGAGGCTGCAGCAGAAATAATCTGACCCAAAGACCTGTAGCCCGCTGGTAAAGAGGGATTGGCTGTTGACATGTCAGCCAGTTCAGAGTTGTCTCCCGAAAAAAATCTTCGTGGGAAGAGCTAATAGTCTTCACCAAACGTGGGGATCTCCTCACCAGAATCACTCATGGTTGAGCCTGCTGTTAGATCGCGCAACAGACGACGAGGACTAGGAGGAAATACAGCAGCAACAAAAGGCAAACCCGATGTAAGAGAAAGGAAATCAGCTCCTAATCTCAATTTAGACACAGGGTCCAAAAAGGGCCAATTGAACTCAACTGGTCCCCCAAAGGGTTGCTCAGAAAGAACCGGTCCCCCGTCAGGAAAATCGGAAACAATAGGTTGTTGCGGTTCAGCAGAGGATTGGGAAACCTCCGATGAATCGTCCGTGTAAGGACTACCAGTAGACAAAACTGAAGGTTCCGCCACTGTGGCAAACAACAAGAGAAAAAAGAACAAACACACACACGGGCTGAAAAAGAGTCAAGACACACGATCAAACGGTCAACAAGAAAAATTTAAGAGGGCGTGTAATCATGGGTGATTAATTTTTACCACATTGAAAAATAAGAAACTCTACCGTTTCATGTTTTAAGAGTTGAGAAACGATAAAAAGGTGACTCTATCTCTTTTAGATTTGACACAAGCATGAAAGGACAAGCGCTTGGAGATCTTTTCAAATTTAGGGAGTCAAAAAAGATCAAATGACTGCTCAGGAATACTAGGAAAAAGGGTGTACCAAATAACCGTGAACTACAATATACACCTTGGTTTCAATAATGAAAGAGAAATCAACCAAGGACTTTCCGTACGTCCAGGCAATCTCCCCGAATGTTGTGTCCAGTGTATCACGGGTATAGGGCAACAGACTCGGATTCCTATGGATACAGGATTGAAACCTAAAGGGGTCTCCCTTTATATACACGACGGTATGGGGAGCACAAGTCCGTACTAGCGCTGTCTAAAGCCAAAAGGCGAACGACAGCTACTAGGTTTAAAGACGCCGGAACATGTCTCTAGCCTAGACTTCTAAATGTGTTTCGTTAGATTTCAATGCTGCCTTAGTGTAAATTGAGTAGATTTTAAAGTTGATCTTCAATTACGTTTCAGTTTTCAGGCCCTAACGAATGTGTGGTCTCAAAAATTCCTAAATGCAAAGCTACATGCCACAGTACATCATTTCGTTCGATGAAAACTAGCTACAGAAGAGTTGAGAGCTTTGACACAAACAAAATGATCGGAAGACAATCAATGATATCTCTAATGCAACTAATGAAATCGAAAACTTTTCATTCAAATCACTAATTACTAGTAAAATAGAAAAGATTTCAATTTTCACTAATCAACCAAAAGAAAAAGAGATTTTTTTTTTAAATTTTCAATGTTTGATGGCTAGATGCACTAAACAAACTGAAAACAAAAGAGAAGCAATTTGAGAAACGATATTAAGAGAGAAAAAACAAACAAGTTTCACTCGATGACACAAACAATCAGATCTCAAATCCACCAAAGTCTCTCAAAACCAAGAAAAAGTCTCAAAGGTTCCAATGGACCGTGTGATCTAGGTCCAAAGCAAGACCAAACGAAGTTTGAATGAAGAGAAGAGTAATCACCCAAAAATCGCAACGAAATGGTGAACAGCCACTAAGAGAATGTGGAGGGGCAATCAGAGAATTGACTGGACTAACAAAACACCAAAACTCCTAAGGAGGGCTCGATACACAAAGCCACTAGATGCCCTAGGGCTTAAAACGTGAAATCGATGGAGAAAAGCAAACAACCAAAGGACGAAGGCAAATTCCCAGTCAAACAGGATTCCAGCACACTCAGGTAGCTGAAAAAACAAAAAGAAATACACTGATCAGACCCATAGAGCTCAAAACTGAGCAAGCCCTAATGCCTCACAGGAGTGGCGCAACTGTGAGGTTGTAACTGGCGCCAGAAAGCAATTGGTGCGGGCAATACAAAAGCAACATACGCCAATTGGCGCGACTGTAGAGCTAAAAAGTGCACCAGTCGATTTCCTCAGTCAAAAATAAAAAATAACTACTCCAGAAGCATATCAATGATACCCAAGCAAACCAAGAAGCAAAAAACAGCAAAAGAACCCAGCCCAGAAGGCCAACCAAGCAAGGAAAACCACGAAACAATCAAAACGAGACAATCAAAACTAGACGATCCCCAGTGGAGTCGCCAAATTGTTGAAGAGGTAAATCCCCTCTGTGGACAGAGGCGATCCCTACTAGCCCAGAACGGGTCTAACAACAATCATCAAATGCTACAGCGCAAGTTCCTAATTGCGAATAAACAGACCAATGATGGAGGCCTACCTGGAGTCCAGTGCTATGATTCGTAGAAGAGACAGCGTTCTCGTTCCCCAGCCTCGGCAGATCACGATCTCCACGATCTCCGTGAATGGACACCTGCACATGCAAGAAACAACACGAATACAAGCATAAAATCCAGAATACGCAACTATATATCAGTCAGAAAGGATATAACTCATCATTATCATAAGTGAAAAACAGAGTGGAACCATAACCAGTAGTCATTCATTAATTAGCAATCGAAAGAGAGTACAACCAATGTTCTGATGCTGAGGTCTCCTTCGGAAGGGTCTCCAGTCGTGCACGTCTCACAAAGCTTGCCAGGGATGGGACAAGCCTCTCTCAAAGTCTCTTGACGATAGTCTCCTTGCTTGAGTCGGCCGTAAGGGAAAAATGAGGGCTCTTGCAGCATGAAGGCTCTTGGGAGTTTGGAGATTCAAAGCTTAGGCACTTCAAGACTAGCTTGCAATGGCAATGGGCAAGCTTTTATAGAAGGAGGAAGGGGATTTGGGATCCCTATAATTGTGGGATTGGCCCTATCATCAAGGAAGCTTCCATGAGAGGTGGCAAACCACTTCCCTTCCATCGAACTCTTGGAGCCAAACCTCCCAACTCAAGATAGATAGCAGTTTCTGAGTTTGTTGAAACAAAACTTCCGCCTTTCTTATTTAAAAAACACTCCTTAAATTGGCTGGCGCGACTGCGACTCTGGGACAGAGCGCTAGTTGGTGCGCCCTCTTTGTAGGATTTTCCTCATTGGCGCGAGTGATGAATTGGCTGCCCGTGCCAATGCAAAAAGGGATGTTTTTACGGTTTTTTGCAAGGAGATGTCTTTAGGGCAATTGAAGCTCATGTTTAGAGGAATGCAATGATAATGGTTTCAAGCCATGACATTTCTCATAGGTCACATAATGGGCCCTCCAATGTGTGGGACGGGGAATGGTAGGGACGGTGACAAATTACTGTGTAACACTCTTATATAATATTATAATGAGAATTATAATTTAAACTATAATGTCATTATATATAAAATAATAATAGCATTTTGTTATTATTAATAATATTTATATATTTACCACAATTATATTAGGATTGTACAATCTCACTCAAGTTGTATTACATTATATATTAAAATAAAATCATATTCTTATATAATGTTATAGTAAGAGGTACATTTCAAACTATAATATAATTGATATATAGAATAACAATAGCATTTAGTTATTAATAATAATATTTACATTGTAAAGCGTTATTATTTGAAAACAACTTTCTCAAATGCCACTTGTAAGATTGTGCAATATTGATTTTCATGTTAGACGATTGAAAGAATTTTCACCTTTGGATTAAAAACAGCTATTAAATATGTTACAGAAATAATTGGATAAATGTTAGTTTGTTCGTTGGATTTGTAGTTACAGAAATAATTGAATAAATGTTAGTTTGTTCGTTGGATTTGTAGTTGCCACTAGGAACTTCATGCAAGACCATTACATCTTGGCTGGGAGCTTCACAACCAAAGGAACTGTGTCTCCTCTGTCACTTTCTCTGTTGCATCTTCCTTCATTTGCTAATGGTCTGGCTGAGGATTCATAGCCGGCTTCACCATTGCTTTAACATGTAATTTCTAATTTTGTGATATGAGGCGCATGTGGATTTGGAGGCACGGTGAAAAAATCCCCTTCCAATTCAATGATAGCGACAGGAAGTTCAGTATTGTTCAAAGGCAGACAAGGTTGTGCAGCTAGCTATCAAGTATGCATTCATTTAACTGTTTTTACTAATAATCTGGGATATAGTGTCACCTCAGAATCCACGATTCTCTTGCATCATGGTATCATACATTCAACTCTTCTCTACTTTTTTTTTATATATTAATGGAATATTTGCGAATGAAAAGGAAATAACTCTTTGGATTTGAAGTATGAAATAACGAGGGGAATTTTCTTGTGATTGCAGACAAGGGATGACAAGGGAGTTGCAGAGTGGAAGAAAGTGGAAGTGGATGTGAATGACCGTGTTTTTCTTCCCAACTTTCCTCACGGACTTGAAGAGTACAATGAGTATGTAAATGACTTTATTTCCGATATGCACCTCAGGCGCCTTCCCCCTTCTCGTCCTCTATGGGAGTTTCATTTTCTCAACTACAAGACCAGAATGGCATCAGCAACAACTATTATCAACCTGCACCATACGCTACGAGATGGAGCTTCTCTCATGTCTTTAATGCTTGTTTGTGCCTCTACCAGGGCTGATAATTTCATCCGTCACACTTCTGAATGTACACATCTCTTGACAGAATCTTAGAAATCCCAAGTCCACTGGTTCACCGTTCATAATATATGCCAGCGGCTATTCACCATTGTGCTTATAATGTGGTACACACTGCTCAATTTTATCAACATTTTATTAATAATGAAATGGATGGATGATAGTGAGTTGCCAATTTGGGGAGGTCCTAGAGTGGAGTGGATGCCCAAAGTCATGGCTTCTATAACTTTTGCAGTGGAAGATATTCAACACATCAAAATGTTTGTTTATCAATCTTCGAACATTGTTAGTTTCTCAAACTTTATGCAACTGGATTTCTGTTGGCTCAACTCTGCGCCTTTGTTTTATAGACAATGAATGATGTGATAATGGGTGTGGTTTTCTATGGACATCAACGATACCTGCAGATTACTCTTGGTCGTCCCACAACCAAATCATGAATGCTTTCTCTTGCTCATTGTGTATTTTTAATGGTAATTAACGACTGCTAATAGTTTGAGATTTTCAATGCAAATGAGAACAATGTTGGGGCAGTGGAAAATTTGAAACTAACGACGTTGGTCTTGATGAACACAAGAGCCAGGTCAGCTCCAAGGTATAATTTCATGAACTTTAAAACTTTTTTCGTTGCAGTTTGAATGCTATGTTTATTTTTGTATGTAACACATGCAAATGTGCAATGCCATGAAACATATGGTTAAACCTAGCAGTGAAGCAGCTTGGGAAAACCGTTTTGGGTATTTACATGTTTGGATACCAATGGAGAAGTTGGATAATCCTCTGGACATTCTTGGGAAGGTCAAAGAAAGTCTGGATAGAAAGAAAATTCCATTCGCAATCTTCATGGTGGGAAAATTACTCGGCTATGTCACAAAATTGAAAGGACCACACTGTCACAATCATTCCAAAAATTATTACCATAAAAAAAAATTTCTTACTTACCATAATACTGTTCATTATAAAAATCATTTACAATATTACATTACCCTTATCATATCACCGTGTGATATTCAATTCACAATTATTTTTGTTATAATATCACTGAATCATAGTTACAATTACTATGAAGTCCTTGTGGGTCGATTTGTGCAAACCTAGGGTTATTGTAATATTCACATTATACAATAGTTTTCGCTAGACACTATACATATACACAGCCTGTCAAATCCCTATGCATATACACCACCTGTCATAACTTGAAGTTTTAACAAAGGTCGGATATTATGATATTTTAATTCAACACCAACAATATTAAATTTACATGTTTGATTACCTATCCGTTCTGATATGGAGATTTGTGATAATTACTACGGAGATAATTTTCGCACTCCACTTGGCATCCTTAATGCACCTCCGTGGGGATTTTTCAACTCCATTCAATGCTCAACATTACCGTGGTTTAATCTCCTCAATAGAGTTGTTCGAAGCATTGGATTCCATATGATTTTCAAGGAAAACACTCTAGTAGTCTCTGCGGTTAATGGAGAGTGAAGGGTTTGTTCCTATGAATTTTTTGGCAATTTCCATAGCTCGTCTCCTTCCTTGCGAGATCCGCCTCAAACCCTTAAAGGTATGCCTTCACCTTACATTTTTGCTCTGTTGTTCGGCTGTTCTACTCTCTTAATTCACCCTCAGATTTGTTTTCTATAGCAAAACTACTCGTCGGCACTTCTAGCTAAGTATCTTCTATGTTGAATAACTCTACAGAGATGATAATGCTGCAACACTGAGCCAGTTATGACAGATGCAAGGAGGAGGAGATGATTTGCGAATTCAAAGGTATAATATAACTTTCCCCTTTATTTGTTGTTGAGTTTAACTTAATCAACCATTCATTTTTGAGTTTAATGATTTAACTTCTGAGGTTCGTGACTCTTGCAGAGCAGCCCCAATGGAGGTCTCTACCCTCTTCAGGTAACAAATGCTTCAGAAATTGACGGGGTTTAATTTCTTTAACATATCTATAGTTTTTTCTACATGCAATGGTTAACATCTCGTCACTGGTTGTTTAGATGCAGGTTTGTGGTTCTAACCCGCCATCCTTTAAGCAGTAGCTTCCTTTCAGGATTCACAAAATGGTAGCCTCGGCCCCAGCTGACATCTCCACCGTTGCATTTCACAGGTACCCTAACGGTCTTCGTAGGAAGGTCAAAATCATAGGTTTTCAAAGTGATGTTACAGTTCTAGCTTACAATACTCGACCTGTTCTTTATCATTGAGTAATTTCAGAGATGAGGGTTTAAAACCCCAAGCTAGGTTTTCAAACAGTATTTTAGTAATTTTGTATAAATATTTTTTTTAGGGTTTAATTTCGAGTTTTAATGGAGTTCAGAGCACATTTTAACTCTGAAGCATGACATGGTTGTATATAAATTGAACTACGCTTTACCATGTGCGTTTGTAATGTTCTACTGTAGACTATTACTTTGAAAGGAATTGGTCTGATTGCTATTTTTGTAATGATTTCAATATACACCTTTCAAGTTTAAAAGGGGCTCTCTTGCCCAGATCTCGTCATAGTTTTATTTGCATGTAAATACTCTTGAAGCTACCAGAGGAAATTTTGGGTTTTTCGTCTTTTATTAATGAGAAAATATATGATGCTTGAATCAACGGGATTACACTTAACATTTGTTCTTATCAGTTTATTTTCTGTCAATGAGAATCAGTTTGTTAAATTTTACTAGTATTGAGAACCAGTGTTCTTTCAGTTGCTCGATTTATTGAGTTTTTATTTTTTTTAATACTTTATTTCTCCTTGAACAACTAATAGCTTTCTCCCTGCGGTGTCCGGGCCACTGAATGATAACGCCCGCATTTAGATTGGGGTTATTAGCCATGGACGATGTACCTCAGTTTTGGGTTTATACCTAGAACTAGGGTCGACAGTCCGTAGGCTCTAATCCCCTAGTTCTGGTTAGTTTTTGGCATATACATGCAGAGTTTCATATGCGTTTTCTTTATGGTACCATACCTGTAAATATTTGTTTACATTTGTGTATTCCACAGTAACAGGAAAATAATATATGCCTACTGTTCATTACTTATATAATGTTTATACGGCACATTCTATTTCTATAGTACTACTTTCTATGTTACCTCTGTTATACATTGTTCGTAATCATAGTTATCAGTTCTCTGTTTCATTCACACAACATACAGAGATTTAGATCATAACTCTATCATATCATGATAATAAAGAAAGAAAACGAGGTAGTGTTACCAATAATTACTATTGTTCTATCTCAATAATAGAGAGAGAAAGTTGTCTACAACTTCATTTCCTGTCTCAAACATTTGTAAACAATATACACATATTTACTAGTTTTCATATTAGAACAGTATCTACACAATGGTAATACTGTAGAACAATCTTTCCAGCTTATGAGTAACCTGCTTAAAATTTCACAGTAATACTTATCTGGATTAAGTAGTTTCAAGCTACAGTCCTCCCAACCATCAAGGGAGGCTATTACGTCCTCCACTTGCCCCCTAGCTCCAGAATCTAGATGGTGCCACGGGTCAACAGTGGAAATATTTATCTTTCTGCTATGACCTCTAGATGGCCAATCCAGTCAAACTCAGAAAGTTTGTTTTTACAAGGTTTTACTTGAGTTATTTTCAACTGATCATAACCAGCTCTAGAAAATACTCTCCTTTACCAAAGAAAATTGTACAGAACCCCTACTCCTCTCCTAGGATTCAACTTTATCCTCAGAGGAGTAGGTAATTGTTTTCTAACTATCCCCAACCACCTCCTATTCTTGGAAATTTTTTACCAACAGCTTAAAAGATTTTCTTTTCATTCATTAGTTCCTCCTATTAACTCAATAACAAAAACAAAATAATAATTTGTTTCATAAACAATAACAATTAAGTCTTTCTTGCCAGAAAATAAAAATAAGCAAATTGTCTTTAACTAGTTAATACTAGTTAACTCTTAATGAGGCTATCACATCTTCCCCCCTTGGAAGTAACACCATCCTCGGTGTTTCAGCCCAACTCTGCAAAGAGCTTTGGGTAGGCTTCCCGCATAAATTTCTCATCCTTCCAAGTAGCTTCATCCAGTCCGAAGTGCTTCCACTGCACTTTCACCTGGATAACTACTCTTTTGCGGAGTTCAATTTCTCTTCGGTCAAGTATGTGTTGCGGCTCTACCAGAAACTCTCCGTCCAGTTCTACCTAAAAAAAAAAGTGTTTTTCAAGTCAGTATGCTTAAATTTATTCAAAACTTCAAGTTAGGATTTTTATCCTTTTTCCTACATGAATATTCTTCCAATGAATTACATGTTTTTCATCATGTGCATATCATTTCAACAAAGACACATGGAACACATTGTGTACTTGAATATGGCTGGGTAAAGCCAATCTATAGGCTACTGGTCCCACCCTTTCCAATATTTGGAAAGGTCCACAGTACCGGGGAGCCAATTTGGCACAAGAGGTCCATCTCATGGTACTTCTCTTGGGCTTAATTCTTATGTATACATGGTCCCCTACCACAAATTCACGGTAGGACCTTTTCTTGTCTGTGTAAATCTTTTGTCTATCTTGCGCAGCCTTCAGATTCTGCCTTATTCTTTTTACCTTAGCTTCCATTTCAGCCAACATTTCAGGTACCAACAATAATTTTGTTTCAGGACTGCTCCAGTTTATAGGTGTATGACATTGCCTACCATACAATGCCTCAAAGGGGCTCATTTTTAGAGATTCCTGATACCCATTATTATAAGAAAATTCAACCAAGTGCAAATAATCCTCCCACTTGGTTGGTTGTTGCATCACATACATGCGCAACATGTCTTCCAAAACTCGGTTTACCCATTCCATCTGCCCATCAGTCTGAGGATGATAGGCAGTACTAAAGTGTATCTGTGTTCCCAATCTAGAAAATAAATTTTTCCAAAATGCGGATGTAAACTTAACATCCCGATCTAAAATCACATTTTTTGGTATACCATGAAATCTGAAGATTTCCTTCATAAATATGTCAGCAATATGTATTGTCTTGTATGTAGACTGTACAGGTATAAAATGGGCAGATTTTCTTAATCTGTCTACCACTACCATAATAGAGTCATTCTGTCTTTTTGTTCATGGTAAACCCGTGATGAAATCTAAGGAAATAACCTCCCACTTCCATTCAGGGATGGGTATGGGCTACAATAGCCCTGCAGGATGCTAGTGCTCCACCTTAACCTGCTGACATTCCAAACATTTGCTTAGATACTCAACAATATTTGTGTGCATACCTGGCTAATAATATGCCTTTCTTATTTTAGTAAGCATATTTTGATATCCTGGATGGCCAGCATAATTGCTGCGGTGGAACTCATTCAGTATTAACTCCTTTAGACTTGTTCGATTGGGCACATAAATTCTTCCTCAAAAATTTAACACCTGATCTTCATTCTTTCCAAACTCGGATGTTTTTCCTTGCTTCTTATCTTCTTCCATTTGCTTCCACAAGAATTTATATTCTGGGTCTTTTTTTGCTTCTTCTTTTAGCTGTTCCAACAGTTGGCTTTCTAGCTGATTATAGTATAATGCATAAATACCATGCATTTTTCTGCTCAACGCATCTGTAACTCGATTTTCCTTTCCCTTAACATGTTGTATGTCCATGTCAAATTCACTCAAAAAGGCATTCCATCTTGCTTGTCTAGAATTTAAATCTGCTTGCTTAAAATAATTAGTCAAACTGCTATGATCTGTTTTAATTACAAACCTCTCACCCAGCAGATAATGCCTCCACACCCGGAGAGCATGCACCATGGCTCCAGATCACAAGCAGAATATTTATGTTCATGATCTTTCAGTTTTCTAGACTCGCAGGCTATTACTTTACCTTCTTGAGTTAATATTGCTCCCACTCCTTCTTTGCTGGCATCAGTACAAACTTCATAGTCTTTGTCAGGGTCAGCTACCTTTAGTACTGGTGTTGTATTCAGTAGTTGTTTCAGCTTTTCAAAGCTGTTCTGACATTCATTTTTCCATTTGAAAGGCTTGCCTTTCTTCTGCAAAGATGTAATAGGAAAAGAAATTTTAGAAAATCCTTCTATAAACCTTGTATAATATCTAGCTAGACCCATAAACAATCTAATGTTAGCCACATTCTGAGGTACTCACCATTCCATAATAGTTTTGATCTTTTCTGGATCAACGGCTATTCCTTTAGCTGATATAACATGTCCCCGATATTAGATTTATGTTTTAAAGAAATCACACTTGCTAAACTTAGCATAAATTTGATGCTTTCTCAGCATTTCCAAAACTATCCTCAAATTTTCTTTATGTTCCTCCTCGATTTTTTAATATATCAGTATGTCATCTATGAAAATAAGTACAAAGTTATCCAAATACTGATGAAAGATGCCATGCATCAACCTCATAAAGGTTGCTGGCGCATTTGTCAATCCGAAGAGCAGCACTACGAATTCATAATGCCCATAACGAGTGCGGAATGTTGTTTTGCAAATATCTTCATCTTTAATCCAAATCTGATGATATATGGATCTTAAATCTATCTTAGAAAACACCTTAGCCCCTCTTACTTGATCGAATAAGTCATCGATTCTTGGTAAGGGGTATTTGTTCTTAACAGTCAGCTTATTAAGCTGCCTGTAATCCATACACATGCGTAAGGTTCCGTCTTTCTTCTTAACAAATAGGACTGGTGCTCCCCATGGAGACACACTTGGATGGATATAACCTTTGTCTAACAGTTCTTGTAGCTGTATCTTTAGTTCTGTTAGTTCTGGCATGCTCATTCTATAAGGAGCTCTTGACACCGAAGAGGCTCTTGGCAGCAATTCAATGGTGAAGTCAATATCCCTCTTGGGTGGCAAACCAAGAATGTTTTCTGGAAATACATCCAAGAATTCCTGTACAATAGGAATATCCTCCATTATTGGAGCCTTTTCCTTGGATTTTGCATATCCTACTTGAATTGCATACAGTTGACATCCTTTTCTGATACACTTGCCCATTTGGGATGTTGTTCTTGGGTGTAATTGCACAGGATTTTTAATTCCTTGAATCTCTTTACGCGTGCCATCTTGCATTATGAAGTAAATAATCTTTTCTTTGCAATCCACTAGATTCCAGTGTCTTTCCAACTATTCCATACCCAATAATACATCGTAAGATCCCAGTGGTAAGATATTTAGATCTACTTATAACTGTTGTTCTTCTAGTTCGATCATTGTGGGCTGAAAATCAGCCTGCCGATCTTCCAAGGCTGCATTGATGCGGGGTATGTTACGCGCCACGTCCCCTACCGTAGATGCCTCTTGTAGATTTGCTACAGTTTCACTTTTATTTCGTTGTGGACATTTTTTATAATAATGAACCTCTCCACAGCCCCAGCATTGCAAAGGAGGTTTTGTGGTCTATCCCTGCTCTGGCTTGCTAGATGCCTCTGTGGGCTTCTCTTCCCCTGGCTATTTAGTTCTTTGGTGATTTCTACCAAATTTCTTACTAATGGAGTTTTGTGCTACACCTTTAGAATTTCCACTTTTACTGCTTTTAAAATTGGAATTATTTTTCTGGTTTTTCTTTGGCTACCAGCTTTTCCCTCCTTCACCTTTGGCCTTGGATTTTTGATAGCACATCCAGGCTTTACGGATGGCTTCATCCATGGTCTGAGGATTAACAAATTCTATCCGTTCTCTCATATGAGTAGGTATACTACTCAGAAACCTCTACACTTTAGCCTTTTCCTCTCGGAGATAAGGAACATAGCATAGCAGGGAAGTGAATTTAGTGACATAATCGTCCATGGTCATCTGCCCCAAATGTAAATCATGGAATTCCTTAGCCTTATATCATAAAACCTTTCTTTCAATTACTTGTCTGTGAAATACTGTTGAAACAGCTCCCAAGTAATGTCATGTTCATCAATACTGTGTACATTTTTCACTTCTTCCCACCACAGGGTGGCCTATTCCCGTAACTGGTATATAGCCAATCTGGCCTTCAGATTGCTACTATATTCATACACCTGGAAGTACTTATTTATATTAATTAACCAGGCTTCAGCCACCTCCTCGGCCTCACCATCAAAATTTGGTGGTTTAATTTTGCGAAACTCCCCCTGCAATTCCACTTATGTCTCTTATTGTCTTGCTGGTCAGACAAATTGCCCAACTCCGCCTCATTATAATTCTTGTTTTTGCTTTTCTGGGAGGGACTCTTTTCAGCTCTGCTTGTAGTGTTGTTTCTAGTTTTTTGATCTTCTTGTTCTGCTGATATTTCTTTTTCAGCACTGGGATGTCCCATCTCCTGATTTTGTTTGTCTGATAAACTCTTTAAAATTTTCTCCTGATCTTGCAACAATCGCTCATTATCCTTTCTGAGTCATAACATTTCCTCTTGTAATTTTTGCACTATGTTCAACAAAAAACCAGTTTGGTGCTGTTGTTATTTGAGCAACTGACTAGTCTTTTGATGTTGTTCTACACTTAATTGAACCCACATTTCCGGATTCATGACTGTTGGTGCTTGAGTTTCCTCTGGTTGCGATTGTGATGCTATAGCTCTTCTCATTGTCACTGGTTCTCTCTCTCTGTGTGCACTAATCACATACACAGCTTCACTGTTAGTAGACCCTTAGGGTCCCAACGTAGCAACATAGCTCTGATACCACTTGTCACAATCATTCCAAAAATTATTACCATAAAAAAAAATTCTTACTTACCATAATATTGTTCATTATAAAAATCATTTACAATATTACATTACCCTTATCATATCACCGTGTGATATTCGATTCACAATTATTGTTGTTATAATATCACTTAATCATAGTTACAATTACTATGAAGTCCTTGTGGGTCGATTTGTGCAAACCTAGGGTTATTGTAATATTCACATTATACAATTGTTTTTGCTAGACATTATATATATACACATCCTGTCAAATCCCTATGCATATACACTACATGTCATAACTTGGAGCTTTAACAAAGGTCAGATATTATGATATTTTAATTCAATACCAACAATATTAAATTTGCATGTTTGATTACCTATCCGTTCTGATATAGAGATTTGTGATAATTACTACGGAGATAATTTTCGCACTCCACTTGGCATCCTCAATGCACCTCCGTGGAGATTTTTCAACTCCATTCAATGCTCAACAGTACCGTGGTTTAATCTCCTTGATACATATATTCGAAGCATTGGATTCCATATGATTTTCGAGGGAAAACACTCCAGTAGTCTTTGTGGTTAACAGAGAGTGAAGGGTTTGTTCCTATGAATTTTTCAGCGGTTTCCATAACTTGGCTCCTTCCTTGCGAGCTCCGCATCAAACCCTTAAAGGTATGCCTTCACCTTACATTTTTGCTTCGTTGTTCGGCTTTTCTACTCTGTTAATTCACCCTCAAATTTTTTTTCTATAGCAAAACTACCCGCCGACGCTTCTAGTTGAGTATCTTCTATGTTGAATAACTCTACAAAGATGATAACGTTGCAACACTAAGCCAGTTACGACAGATGCAAGGAGGAGGAGATGATTTGTGAATTCAAAGGTATAATATAACTTTCCCCTTTATTTTCCACTGAGTTTAACTTAACTAACCATTCGTTTTTGAGTTTAATGATTTAACTTCTGAGGTTCATGACTCTTGCAGAGCGGCCCCAATGGAGGTCTCTAACCTCTTCAGGTAACAAATGCTCCAGAAATTGACAAGGTTTAACTTCTTTAGCATATCTATGGTTTTCTCTACATGCAATGGTTAACATCTCGTCACTGGTAGTTTGGATGCAGGTTTTTGGTTCTAACCCTCCATCCTTCAAGTAGTAGCTTCCTTTCAGGATTCACGAAACGGTAGCCTTGGCCCTAGCTGACATCTCCACCCTTGCATTTCTCAGGTACCCTAACGGTCTTCATAGGAAGGCCAAAATCATAGGTTTTCATAGTGCTGTTACGGTTCTAGCTTACAATACTCGACCTGTTCTTTATCATTGAGTAATTTCAGAGACGAGGGTTTAAAACCCCAAGCTAGGTTTTCAAACAGTATTTTAGTAATTTTGTATAAAGATTTTGTTTAGGGTTTAATCCCGAGTTTTAATGGAGTTCAGAGCGCACTCTGAAGCATGACATGGTTGTATATAAATTGAACTACGCTTTACCATGTGCATTTGTAATGTTCTATTGTAGACTATTACTTTGAAAGGAATTGGTCTGATTGCTATTTTTGTAATGATTTCAATATACACCTTTCAAGTTTAAAAGGGGCTCTCTTGCCCAGATCTCGTCATAGTTTTATTTGCATGTAAATACTCTTGAAGCTACTAGAGGAAATTATGGGTTTTTCGTCTTTAATTAATGAGAAAAGATATGATGCTTGAATCAATAGGATTACACTTAACATTTGTTCTTATCAGTTTCTTTTCTGTCAATAAGAATCAGTTTGTCAAGTTTTACTAGTATTGAGAACTAGCATTCTTTCAGTTGCTCGATTTACTAAGTTTTTCTTTTTTTTAATACTTGATTTCTCCTTGAACAATTAATAGCTTTCTCCCTGCAGTGTCCGGGCCACAAAATGATAATGCCCGCGTTTAGATTGGGGTTATTAGCCACGAACGATGTACATCTATTTTGGGTTTATACCCGAAACTAGGGTCAACAGTCCGTCAGCTCTAATCCCCTAGTTCTGGTTAGTTTTTGGCATATACATGCAGAGTTTCATATGCGTTTTTCTTTATGGTACCATACCTGGGTGAAAATGTGAAGCTGGGTTACACTTTTTGCCCTTTTTTGAGAAAAAAATTTCATTTTTTTCGGTTCTTCAACTTTCTGCAAACTATAACAATTTTTCTGTGTAGAATTTCATTTTTTGATAAAAATAAAAGTTGTGAGAAATTTTGTTAGCTTTCTATTACTTATTTTTTGAAATTTTTTTATGCAGATTTGATATGTCAACTTAGCGTTTTTTTGAGTGTGTGTTTCTTAACAATCAAAGGATTCATAAGAAGTCATGTTATGACGCAATGTTGTATTCATTGAAAATTTGTGTTTTTGAAAAAACAAAATGTGTTACAACAATCTAGACAAAGTCTATTTTGTTTTTGTCATATTTACAAAGCCAATGGATGCATATCATAATTACTAGAATTTTTTGAACTGGTCCAATACGAAAAACTACGTATTTTGGATATGTTTCGCGTCGCAAGAAATTTCTTAACATATAAGTTATAAACTAAAAATCTAAAAGCTACCCATTAGAGACGACGGACCAATGTAATGCCCCATAATTTTTTCAATTTTTTTTACAATGTATTTTGGGAGATAAAAAATTTTGATTTCACTGAATCACAATGACCCTCAGAAATTGTTTGCACCCATTTTATTAGAAAAATGATTAAAATTATTAAACGTTTATGAAATTCCTGAAAGTAGATTCAATTCTGAAAATGCTTGTCTTGGTTCCGATAGTTAGTTAACAACCTTTCATGGAGTTTAATCAGTTCAAAGTTGCAGAGCCGTATTTAGAACCTGGTTTTTGCGTAATTGATGACGCGTTAGTTCGGCCGAACTTTTAATAAAGTTTGGCCGAACTATGTTTTCCGTTTAAGACCCGCTAAATCTAACGTCTTAATAGTTCGACCAAACTTTTGATCAAAAGTTCGGCCGAACTATTGTGTAACTCTCCGTCGGCCGGAGAGTTTTGCGGAGCCCCCTACTAAAACACATTTCGCATCAATATAAATTGGCGCGAAATGATTCACAATTTTCGCACATTTCGCACACTTCTTCTCATTTTACAAAGATCTTGGTTTGGGTTCAAAAAAATTTCTTCAAAGTTTGCATTTAAGAGCATTTCTTGGTTGATTTTACAATTTTGGGTTTAAAGAATTTTTTTGGAGGACATTTCTTAGAGGCGGCGTGATTTTGGCAAAAATTGTAAAAAATTTCTTGGACGTACATTCAAAAGACATTTCTTGAGGTATGTATGTGTTTTGAGTTGAAGTAAATCTTTTGAGCTTCGTTTCATTTTTATAAGACATTTTTCTCTCAAATTTTTTAAAGTAAATTTTTTGAATTGGAATATGTATTTTTTGCAAAAAATTTACACTGAATTTTTTTAAATTAAATCTTTTGTGATAATTTTTGTAATTGAATTATTGTCCAATTTTTTGAAGGAAATTTTTTGAACTTCATACCCTATTATCATGGGAAATCGAAGAACTTGTGCGAGAAAATATGATCAAAAAAGAGACCCTGAGACACGTAGAGAAGAGACTAGACAATCTCGCAAAAGAAAGTTAGAAGCCCTCTCAAATATTGAAGAAGAAAATCAACCTCAAGCAGAAATATAAGCAGGGATGTAAATGTAAATATTATGATCTATTGATATATATTTAAAATTTTCCTAATGTAAAATGTGAAGCTTAATTTTTATTTGATGAACTAGTTTGAAAAATATTTTGTTTAATGTAAATAGACAAAGATATTCCTCAAAATATTGAAGAAGAAAATAAACCTCAAGCAGAAATTGAAGCAGGTATGTAAATGTAAATATTATGATCTATTGATGTATTTAAAATTTTTCTAATGTAAAAGGTGAAACTTAATTTTTATTTGATGAACTAATTTGAAAAATATTTTGTTTAATGTAAACAGACAGAGATACTCCTCAAAATATTGAAGAAGAAAATCAACCTCAAGCAGAAATTGAAGTGGGTATGTAAATGTATATATTATGATCTATTGATATATTTAAAATTTTCCTAATATTTATTGACATATTTATTAATTTAGTGATTTATTGAATATGTACTATTTTTTCGAATATGTACAGATGAAATCACTATCGATAATGAGATGTTAGAAAATGTTGACACTCACACATATGGAGATAAAAAACCTGACCATGTTATACGATATCGTGTCGACCGCATTTTTGAAAAGTATTTCTTAAATGAGCGAGTGACAGTTCAGGCTCAAATTTTGAAAGGTCTCCTATCATCAAGGAAATTAAAAGAAGCAACGACACTATTGGGTATTCGAAAATCAACCAAAGATAAAAAAATGAAGGAAGAGGTGATAAAAAATATGAGTAGTGCTATAAAGTCAATTAAGAGATCTAGAGATAAATATGTTTCAAATGTACGTAGAGGAATACAGATGGCAATGGTTTCACCAATTACTCAAGAGAATAGTTTGATAACATCTATGGCACGAGCACTGGGAACCTCGCGAAAAACTCTGCACAAACATCAAAAATTTCGACTGCAAATAGATGTAAATGATGAACTCGCTTGTTGGAGAGCTATTTTTAGGCAACCATACAAAGATAGACTTGGAGAAGATGTTAAAAAAATAATATATGAATATTGGAAGAACAATTCGCGTGTTTCACCGACTGCAAGACATGTGATGCGAAGAAGAATAGCACAAAATCAATACGAAGAACATGAAAAACATCTCTTGGAAACCACTCAAATAGAATTATTCAACAAGTTCAAAGAAGAGAATCGTCAAATTCAAGTTTCACTCAGTGCTTTTGTTCAACAAAAACCATGGTATGTAAAACCTATCACCGTACGCGACACTTGTTGTTGCCGTTATCATGTGGAATTTGAGTTATATTATGACACATTCTTTGATTTTGGTAGAAAATTATGGAAGGATTCACCTCCTCCTTCCACTATCCGTGAATTCATATCTCAAATTCTATGTGAAAGAGAAAGCGATGAACTATTTTACAAAAAGAAATGTGTTGGTGGTAAAAAATGCGATGATTGTGGAAATTTGACTAAATTTCAAAACAAATATCGCATTGATATAAATGATCAATCATTGTCCAACATGAAAGTGAAATGGAAGAGATATGAATATATCGGTTCATCGATTCAAGGTGCAAATAGTGTTAAAAGAATCGAATTACGATAATACGAAATTTTTCTGATAGACTTTTTGAGAAAGTTTGAGGCAGAAATTTACAAATACACCAAGCATTCCCATAGAGCTCGATGGCAAGACTTGCAATTCAAAAAATCTTGTGAAGTTTTTCCACCAGGGACCATTTTGTCAGTGATTGATTTTGCAGAAAACTACACATTTGTTCCACAAAAAGAAATTCATAGTGAATACTATCATTCTGACCAAGTCTCCATGCTCGTCCATATTCTATATATACATGCTGAACAAAATGTCGATAATATAGAAAGCACGAGTGAAAATCGACATATCATTAAAGAATATCACTTTTATATCAGTGATGATCGTACACATGATACATGTTTTGTACAACATTGTTTCGGAAGAATTTATGATTCATTGAAAAATCGTGGAATAACATTCAATGAACATTGGATATGGTCAGACGGATGCGCAGGTCAATTCAAATTTTCACGATCATTCTTTTGGTTGTGTTGACGTCATAAGAAAACCTGCATTAAACATTGTTGGAATTTCTTCGAGACTGGCCATGGAAAAGGAGAACATGATGGTGCAGGAGCATGCATAAAATGAGTACTTCGAAGATATCAAATGAACCACTCTGCACACCAACTTGTGAACGCTGAAGAAGTTGTTCAATGGTGCATCGCTGCTCTAAGCCATGAGAAAAACCCATCAAGAGAAGTGCGAAGTTACATTCAATTTAATTTATATTGGAAATCTAATTTTAAACATTGTACATTTATCATGCAATGATTATTTTTAATTGTATTTTGATATCATATTTACAAATTCTTTTTCTAATTTTCCATATAAAGGTTTTTCTGGCATATTGGAATCGAAGACGTAGATAGATCAATTGGAAATGACGTTGAAACAATTAAAGGGACTCGAAAATTGCATTCAATTCAAACAAAGTTGTCCACAAATGTGTTTGCATTGGATAAAAGAAAATATTCTTGTTTTTGTGATGTTTGCATAGACAACACAAAATCCAATGACGTTTGTGAAAACAAAATGTACGTGAACGATTGGAAACATACAGAGCTAAATACAAAGGGAAAAATGTCTGTTGCAATGTTTGAAGAAATGAAATCAGAAGAAACTACAATATCATCCGATGGTGATCGAGTTTCTGATCTTGTTAGAGAAGGTAACATTTGAATTACTTTCTAATGATTTAAAGATCTAAAAATAAATTTAAATATGCATAATTAAATGTTAAATTTTTATTTTATTGTGCAGGAGATGTTTTTGTTGTAATTGCACCTATTGACAACGATGAAAATGTGAAGTATTATTTTATGCGTTGCACTGAATGAAAAATGAAATTATTACAAGACTATAATGATCACGGATTTCAGTATGACAGAGGGTCTATTATACTGAAAGGTTATTTTTTCAGACAAACTCATCAAAGTGGAGACTTTGTTTACTTTGAAGACTATGAACCTGATTCCATAAGTTGTCAATATAGTCACTTAGTGTGTGCAGCACGCATAAATTTGATAGAAGTTCAATCAAAGAAAAAATCAAAAATTAAGAAATGGAAAATGTCAAAATCCGATCATGAACGGATTATTGAAGATGGAATTCCATTAGAATTTTTTTGAGTGAAGTGTCCAACAATTTATTATCTTTGGATTAAATATGTTTTACAATTTCCAATACTCAAATAAAAATTGAGTTGCTTATGTTATTTGTGGTTTGCACATGTTACAAATTGTTTGGGTACAAGCACGTGCTCTAGTATCAACTGAAAGTAGTTTTTCTATACATGTGCATTGATGAAAAATGTTATATGTATTGGATATATATATTTTAGAATGAAATTAATTGTTCTTGTATATTAATTGTTCTTGTATATGTTTTCCGACTGTATGGTACAAATTATTTCACTTTATTTTGTAAGGTCAGATTCGGTCCCCATATGGCCTAGCCTCCAAGGGACGAGATAACAAGTGGTTGTCCCCACTTGCCCGAATCTCAGCGTTTAAGTACAATTTTACTGTTTATGGTGGACATCTTACATGATGTCCTAGCCAAGGATAGATTCTCTTTGTTTCAAGTTTTCGGTAAAAGTTGTCACCAAATGACCTACTAGGATATTATAAATACTAGATTTGTAAGATCATTTGGCATTCGGAAAAATTCGAAAGTCTTGGACTGTCAATCAATTTAAAGTATCATTCACCCTAGGGAGTGTAAAATACTCAATATAGGTTGGTGACGATGCTCACTCCTAGCTTGAAGCAGCTCCAATGACCAATTCTTTAATGAATTCCAATGCACTAGACCAAAGTTGGTGACCCACTTGGTTTTTCACCCAAGAAATTCCAAGGTACTCTTCTTACCTTTGGCCCCCAAAGCTACAATGGAGTTATAGGAAGGTGAAGAATTTTTTTTTCACTGATAGGAATTTGGTCACATCCCTTATCTCCCCTTATCAAAAAGTTCCTATCTACTACATTGTCCAGCGTGTACTCAAGATCACTATTTCGTAATTAGAATATCACAATATCATAAGTTCTCACAAAAATACTTGGAATGCCATTACGACACTCATCTAACAATGGGGAGCTCAAAACCTAGAAAGCTCCTCGTCCCCTTAATAATAATGTGTTTAATTTAGTCTTTTAGGTGAGGATTAGGTGTGAATCTTGTTTTCACATGCAAAAATAATTAATTGTTTAATTCCATAAATTTGATTATTCACCAAAATACATGTCATATCCACTATTTGTCTCTCCTACAAATTCCCATTATTTTATTAAAATATGATTTTATCTCACCCAACTATCACATGTTCCTAAATTTACTCCTAATTGTTCCCTATGCCCTAAATCTACTCCTAATTGTTCCCTATGTTGCTTTTCCCTTACTTATTTTTAGAAAGTTATTTTCCTAGATCCATCATAACTATGGATCTATCAAGTGCCGAGAGGGATCAAATATCTAGAGGTGCAAACCTCTTTTTTGAGTGCAAAACATGAGGAAAGGTTTGCACCTCGAGAGATTTTATCCCTCTCGGCGCTTGATAGATCCGTAGTTAAGATGGATCTAAGTTGGTTTTAGTTGTGTGCAACCAAGGAAAAACTATCAATAATATGAGAAACATATGATTAATTTTATCAATAATATGTAAATACATCTAATATTAATATAACCATTTTAAATATGCTAAATATGTTTGAGATTTATCAAGTCATTTAAATTTTAAATTTTCTTAGTTACCTCAATTTGTTGAGATGATAAATATTGTAGAATAACTTTAATAATGGAAAATGATCAAATAAAATTTTTGAATGCAAAGTGACAATGTAATAATATTGAATGATAGAATGTGAATAATTAGAATGTAATCAATTACAAATAGCATTTCTTGTGATCAATCTTAAACTATTTTCTTCTTCTATTCTTATTGTCACCCTTATTAGTTTTGTCATCTTTCCGTATCGATTATATTAAAAAGAAAGTAAAAATCATAAATCATAAACCATTTAAATATTTAGCTTGAACTCTTGTATTAAACACCATACCTTGTCTCTCTTGCTCTCCAATATTATTAGGTTTAATTATTATAACACAAAAATTGTTCTACATTGTCAATAATTTTTTGCGCTTATACTGAAATCAATGAACACTATTAATCCAATGACTTTACAAGTAATGTACCATCATACATGCAATTATATCAAATCAGCAATCAACATATACAATGAAATCAATGGGGATTTTCTTGTTACAAGTAACATTTCAATTTACCACATGTGCAAATGTAGGTTGAAACCATCCAAAACTTTAAGTTGTAGATTGAAACCATCCAAAACTTTAAGTTTTAAAACCCTTTTGATTATATATTGTGAAACATTAAAACATTAAACATTTAAAGTTCATTAAATATCACATGCAAAATGTAGATTGAAACCATCCAAAACTTGAGTTTTAAAAACTTCACATGCCATGCCAATTATAATTCAACTATCCAAAAAAAACATTTAACATTAAATATCACATGCCATATGTAGTTCAGATGACAACATTACTTCACATTCACATGCCAAAAGTACTAAAACCATCCAAAAATTAAATAAAACAAATTATTTAATAACAATGTAATAAAATATGTCCAAAAATTGTAAATCTCACTTGAGTATCAAACTGTATCAAGTTTAACAAATTTTAAAACCATCTAAATTTTAAAATCAAATCTACTGTAAATGATGTCCATCAAATGGAGGATCTAGCGTCTGGGTCTCAGTCTGTGAATAGGAAACCTACATACACAATGCACATGTACTTGAACATTAAAATTTGAAGTTTTAAAAATGAATGAGAATATATATATCTAGAACTTCATGTAAAAAACAAAATATAACAAAAAAATCATTCAATACCTCGTAAGGTTCCCTCTCCATTTGATGAACAGGTTGTCCCATACGAACATCTGCAGTGGTAAACTGTACAATATACATGTACAGTTAAATATATATATATATATATATATATATATATATATTAAAAACTTTCAAATGAAAATGCACGTGTACATATATAAACTTATTTTCAATAATATTAAAAAAAGGAACTAAAGACAACTTGTTCAAATGCTATGGATGTTCCTATCTCCGTCGCTAGAGTCCCCGGATTAAAGAAATCTTCTATAGGAACCTAAATTCAAAAAATTTTAAATAACTCAAAATATAGATCTCTCTCTCTCTCTCTCTCTCTCTCTCTATATATATATATATATATATATCTCAATTTTTAATGGAACTTTTTGAGGTAGAATATATATATATATATATATATATATAAATTTTAAACATAAATTTTAAACTTGTGAAAAATTGTCCATACTTGTGGCTCATCTCCCAATGAAGTAGAAGGTATATGTCCTAAGGAAGAAGAAGGTACCGCCATCCCAAAAACATCAGACGGAATCGGTACCTATTAAAACATTTTATCAAATTATATATATACATACATGTACATGTGTGGCAACAATTATTTATTTTAGAGTCACTTAAAAAAAACTAACATACATGTGCCAACATATCATGATGGGCAGACCCATCTGCATCATTTGAGCCAGAGGTCCCGAACGTAATATTAACATTTTCATCACGCATCATGCCTGAGAACTGGAAATGGTGTTTTAACATATAATCATACATTTTTGTTAGATTAATGTACACATACAAATAAATGTATACATGTGTACATACACATGTATTTATTACAAATTGTACACGTATATGTAAATATAATTTCAAACCCTAAGGTCACTAACACATACCGTTCTGGTGCCCTCTTCCTCATGAAAAATTAGGTCTTACAGACCATTGCGACAATTTATTGCATATGTTCGGAGATCTTCAACATTCATGTTGTAAATCTCCTCATCTGTACGATAAACAAAATTGGCACGTGCATTTTCACGTGCTCTTTGTCGATTTAAACAAAGATCGACTCCACTCAACCCGCTATGAACATTGTCGATCATAACATCTCTTGCTTCTCGACTTATTTGAGAAGTCGCATCCATCTCTGATCGCAGGGTTTCGACTCAAAACAGTCGACTCACCAATGGCGGCTCAGGGCGAGGCAACTCCACATCTCCCTTAGCGCCCTTACATTGATATAATCGACCTCTCCCCGGGCCAAAAAATTATGAAGGAAGGTCATTGTAGTCGGGTTTCATACCCAAAAAAAATTCTGCATAAAACATTTGTGCAAAATAAACAGGAACCTCATTGTTCCATGGAAGCCTTCCAAATGCCGCAAGATGTCGATCATACAAATAACCAACTTTGTCTGGGTGCTTGAAATACTGCACCTTCAACATTTTTATTTTTGGCCCTTCCTTATAATTAAACATTGACTTGGCCTCTGCTCTTGTAACTTTTTGTTTTATGTCCTGCCATTTAACAGGACCTATCACTGTTTCTTTTCTCTTTCTCATCATTTCTACAAACAAATCAGTCGTTGGCCCCAAATTTCTGTACACCTTTACCATTTCACCCAATGAATATGTAACTATTTCAAGGCTTTGTCTACTCTCAGCAGGTAGAGACAAAGCCATGAGATCCCTTTGCAATTTTGCATGAAGGCTTTCACACCTTTGTAAGGTGCATTCCACCATGTTGGTTTCCCATGGTATATCAGTAATCTCAGCTGGATAAGTTGTGTTGGGTTGACAGCCTTCTTCTTGAATGTAGCGAGCTGCTCTGCATCTATTTTGACCACTAGCTCGAACATTTTCAGCCTCTGCATCAATATATATAAAATTTCGTATATTAGAAAAAACACGTGTAAAAAAATTTGTACAAATTTAATGAAAAAATATTGAAATTGATGGAAACCTTGATGTTGTTGGTTAACATCTTCTCCAACATGACCCTCCTGAGAACCAAACCCAGAATGACGCTGCTGAGAACCAGACCCACAGTGACCCTGTTGAGAACCAGCAGCCGTTGATTGGCCTTCGGGGGAATAAATATCACCCCCTTCCCGCAACCTACTACCACTCATACCTCGACCGGTTGAACCTTGGCCACGCTCCATGGATGGAGTAGAAACCCTTCTCCTCTTGCCTCCTAAAAATTAAAATATAAAACTTATTAACAACTAATTTCACTCACAAAGTTAATAAAAAAATCAATTCCATATGTACACACATGTATGGAGATTTAAGATTATATTTAAATACCGTGAACATCCTCCGATCCCTGAACCTCCATATGGGATTCGGTTGATCTTCGTCTTTCATCCTCCATGATATATATCTATTGGTCAACATTCACAAAATAGATTTCAAAAAATCAATTTGTAATTTAGTGTACACAAATTATGTAGAACACAACTTTCAAAGCAATAATTGATCATTTGTGAAACTAAATTTAATCGAAAAGATATTATAAAAATGATAAGTTCACCAAATTGAACTTTACATGGTGGGAGCACACTTGGTATAAAATTTCCTACTTATACACTTTAGTTTGTGGAAGAAATGACACATGTACATAGTTTACCTTAAAGTAGTTGTGTTTTACGGATATTAAAATGAAGAACTTCTATTTAGATCCATTCCAGAGATTCACTGTAGGGGCATTTACTAGATATGTCACCTTTCATAAAAGATGAGATCCAGAGGCTACCTGGCCCTTTACAGACTCTGCCTATAGAACTTGTAGAAGTAAACACTAGAGGCATTAACAATATCAAAGAACATTTTCATGCTCAAACATGGGAATGTGTCTCTTTCCATACGCAAAAAAATAGTTCAAGGCAGTTAATCTTCATAGACATGTCATCAAGCAAGTCAATGTGATCATCCCCAACTTACTTTTTATGAAATTAGGCTTGGAATCCTCTACAACCTGGTGGATGGAGTTGAATGGGAACTAGGTTGAAAAGCCTTTACAAAATACATGCTAGTGAATAACACTTACTAGGTTATGCCAACAAATAAAGTGGGAGAAATGTTTTCTCCTCGAGGTTGTCCAATTGGGTGTGTAATACCAACTTCACACATTTCCTCATAGGTTTCTCTCTTAGATTACAAATGTCTTCCACCTTATTAGTTATATATTTTTCAATTTCCCGAGGATTCCTTGATTTTTTTCTCCTACCATCTCCCTCTCTCACTCCCCAAATTATTGTCATCAAACATGCCCCATTGAGGATCTAGAGCAATGTTTTCACCATACTTAGAACTGTCATTGCTGCTAATTGAAATTGGAGTCATGTATACTAGATTGCTTGCTTAAGTGGCTCTTACTTGGACAATATCCTAAGATGAGTTTGACATGATGGTCATATGAGGTTGGAAGCTACTTGGTGTAATTTTCCTTAAATATTCAAAAAAACAGAGCAAAAATGTCATTTTCGATCATTTTTTATTAGCTTCTGCATACAACAAATGTTATCACAATTGCAACACAATTTTTGATGAAAATGTGCTATGAAAGTAAAGGGTTAAAGGCAACCATGTACAAGGCATAGTTAATACAAGGCATAGTTGAGCCAAATGTTGTTGAGGAAGGGCCTAATTATTTGGGTCTTGGTTATGGAAAACATGGAGAATGCTCCAAATCCAAGGAGGCACATGAAGCTGTTCCAAGAAGGAATTTTATTTCGTGTTCATTACCTCAAGCTTGTGAAGTTTGTGTTCATGATGAATGGAAAATTTTGACACCCACTTTGCAAGAAGATGTTAATAAACATGTAGCTAATGAGAATGTAAAAGAAGAGGATGTTCAAAGCTCTATCTAGTCATTGAATTCATTGCTAGTATTCAGAGGAGAGCCACTACCTCATCAAATTCACCTCCTCAAGAAGGTGACAATGGTGAATGTTCAAGGTATAAATTTTCCTTTAATCAAATTGCTTTTGATTATGATAAACATGGTAAATATTCACATAATATATATAAAAGAACTTGCACATGTTCCTTTTGTGGTTTGAATAATCATAATGTTTATAGATGTTGGAAGAAGATATCCATACACATTGAAACTTTCTAAATAAATGAGGCAAAAATTCAAATGCCCATTGGACAAGGAAAATGATGTTGAAAATAAGATGCAATTGTTTATTACTCATTGCCATAAGAAAGGTCACCTTGTGGACAAGTGTTAGACTTTGTATCCAACAAGTCATCCACAACATTTGAAGAAGGTGGAAAGAGATAACAACAAGAATGGAAAAGAGGATTCCATAATCGATGAGGGTCAAGATGATTCACATGATGAAGTGCAGCTAAAAGATGCGCCATTGAAATGGTTTGCTAACAGATGGTTAGATTTCTTATCTAATTAAGGCCTTGCATGTATTTTGATGTTTCATGAATTTCTTTGCAAATTCAAAGTATAGTGCACGTTGCATGAAGCAATATGTTGAAAGTAGAGTTATGTTGACACACTTAAATGCAACAAATATGGAAATTTGTACCTGAGATCTACTATTTGACTTGAGATTCAGTTGTTTGAAGAGGCATGTTTTGTCAATTTGTGTTTGGTTGATGGTTTTGTACACCAATATGTAAGAGTACATGGAGATATTCACATGATGTGAATTTTTTTTCTTTGAAGGAGAAAAATGATATGTCAACAAGCTATGTTTCTTGCATGATGTGTTTTCAGTTTGATGGTTTTCTTTGTGACAAGACGTCACAAGATTTTGGGAAGGTCCACTCTTGAGCGAGAGCCTCGTGATTACAACCTAATCATGAGAATCAAATGGGAGTGCATCCTTATTTTGAAAACAAATAGGATTCTGAGCTACCTAGGACTCAAACTATTATTTTTAAATTTGAAATATCATGGTGTGTTGTTTCAATGCCTGAATCCACAACCCTAACATAAATTTTTTTATTCATTTTTTGCAGGATTTAGTTGGTTATATTAAAAGTCAGTTGAATTTAAAATTCTTGGCTTAGTGGCATGAACCAAACATATTTTACATATTAAATGAGGAATTTCGCTCTCCCAATCATTTCTAAATCACCCATATCACCAAGAAAACATGTTTTAAAAGAACATACTTTGGTATGGGAAAGACCTTAGGTTTCAAATATTATAAGAAGGTTTTTGATATGGTTGAGAGAATGTGGAAAATAGAATCCATATAAACAAATTATTTTTCAAAACATATTACTTTCAAAGTATCAACAAGGAACATGTACAAGGGTGTTCAATGAATTAACGTTATTTATTTAAATTCCATGATGTATATCTTACTCATAATTTTAACAAATTATTAAATAATAATCTAGATTGGATAATTATATTATTTGTCATATATTTTGATGCTTATAGAGTGAAAAAACTGTAATAATCAACTTGTAGGGTCATTTTAATGGTGGGTGGAGAATTGGGGTCTAAAACCTTTTGGAATTATTTTGATTCATTAAATGACATTTTTAGGGGTCAAACGATTATCCCTTGTGCCAAAATATTAACCATTATTCTACACTTAAAGACATATCAAATGGTGCAAGAAAAACATCAAACAAATTTCCTTCAAAATTTATGCCTTTAGTAAGTTGACCTATCATGTTGACCACCATGGTACGAGATAATGACATTTTAGCCCCATTACTCATGCATGGCAAGCTACCTACATGTGGAATTTTAAGAAGACTCTAAAAGGTCTACAATCACAAACCTCGTTAATGGTTGACAGAGTCAAATCTTACACCTAGTTGGCTATCACGCTATGTTAAATACTTGGCCACTAAGAGGAATAAGAGTTCCATTTTTTGTTATTGTATTTTGTTCCATAGTTGAAAATACAACTAGTCCATGTGAAGTTAGAGAGAAAAATGTACGAAGTTAAGTTTTTATAGAAACCTTACACGCTAAAAGTCTTAGCTAACTCTAGAGAGATTACCTCTTTCTTTGTACTCACATATTTTCCATACCAGAAAAGAGAGAGTAGAGCATGTTTACATTTTAGTGTTGTTTTTCTCCCATAAGGATTTCCTAGGGAAAAAGGAGTCTAGAGCATCATTACTTTTTAGGGTTGCTTGTCTCCCATATAAGCATTTCCTAGAAAAATAATTGTGTTGATTGTCTAGAGATATGTATGTGTGTTTCATTATGTTCTCTATTTCTTACGTTGTGTTTCATTATGTTTTATATTTCTTACATTTCTGCCCTCCTATTTTTCTTTCCAATCAAGGTTTATAAAATAACATGAGAAGCAACATGAGACTTGGAACAGTCATTTTCATTATCTATATGGAAGGCAAGAAGGATTATATCCCCTTAAGCTTAAGCTTATGTAGTTTGTCAATTTTTATCATATATTTTTTGGTAAGGGTAAATGTTTTTTTATCTATAGTACAAGTCATGAGTTCCCCAATTTTACCTTATGTAAAGCATGATTCTAGGATTACTACAATTTGTACTTGGTTTTTATTGTGATGATGCCCTGTCTCAATCACTTGGAAATCTCTCGATGGGTAGTTAAATCTTTATAACAATACTTCAAGTAAAATTTATCTATTTGTATTATGTGAAATTATGTAAAAAATGGTATACTATTTTCCATAAAATTGGGTTGAGTTTATCATATATTTCAATGAAAGTTGATTAAATATGTTTTCTTTAAAAGGATCTAAAATTTTTGTTAAGGTATGAATTTGCAATTTTGTGTGGCTCTCTATCAACCTTCACTTCCTCATTTCTAGAAAAAATCAACTTGCTCATTCGTATACCCACTTTCTATTCAAATGCATGAGTTTTGAACTCTCAATAACTATGTTTTTCCACGCAGAAAAATTATGTCACATTTTATACTAAATCTAAATATTATTTTGAATTTTGGATTACTGTTATTCTTTTATATAATTTAACATTAGATATAAGTTTAAATTGAAAGCTACTTGGATGAAATATAGCTTAGATATGGCATTTGCAAATTATTATCTATTTATTGAACTAAAGGACATAATTATTACACATGTTAAATTTACATTCAAATGCTTCTTTGATTTATCTCCTATAGCTTAATGTAATGCTAGATATATAATTTAAGTTGAAGGCCCATGAGATAAATACGACTAATATGTGACATTTGTATTGAATCATCTATTTGTTGTGTTATATGAACATACTTGGTACGCATATCTATTTGCATTACTAATATGTCATGCTTCTTTAATTTATCTTTTATAAATGATCAGAGCATCCCTTTTTAATCTATCCCTTTTGACTTCGGATATGTGGGCAATACTCATCCGAATATTTTTCTATCATAAAGCAGTGAGTAAAATTGTATTCCATTTGTGTCAATGTTAAGGTTAAGCACATGGATTAAAGTTTTATATAAGATACATTTCCATAGTGTACATTTATATCTAAAGAGTCCAAAACCTCATTCAAGACCATATGTTTTGTTGATGTAGTTTGATTGGTTATATTGCATTGTTATATTGCATTGCTTTTGCAGTTGTTGCTGTGGGCCTCACCATCTAGTGATTTTAGGTAAAAAATTATTTACATGGAATTTTGAAGTATCCTAGAATGTTTATTATTTATCACTACTAACCTTGGTGATTTAGCTGTTTGTTTTGATGCTGCTTGGTTACCCATATTTAATAGTTGTTCATGTTTAATTCATTGTTAAGGCTTTTTATTGGCCTATCAGGATGTATTTTTCTCAAATCCATAATGGCTAAAAGAATGAAATTTATCTATGAAAAAGAGAGGTCATATGGAAAACAAATTGTTTGCAAGTGTTCTTTTGAACCCATAGAGCTTGCAACCCCAATATGGATACAATACTAAGTAATACATAGCCTCCTCATCTAACTTAACCAGGGATTTGCAATACTATATTTGAGTTGGCTAGCTCCATTTCAAGATATTATAATGTTAGATTATTATTTCTATAGATTTTGATTATGGTAGTAAAATCTTACAAAAATCAGAAACTACAAATAATATTATTCTAGATATATGTAAAAAGGACATGGTAGAGAAAATCAAACAATATTAAACTTTTCATAAATAGTTTAGATATAAATACATTTTCTAATCTTCAAGAAATAATTTTTCTAATAATTTTTTTTTAATCAATAAATAAAAAAGAATCATTTTCAATCAAAATCACATCCAACATATAATAAAAATAATAAAAACAATTTAAAACTTCATACACTACGACATTACTATGGCAAAGAGCATAAAAATATACAAGAAAAAAATCCTTTTATATAATAATGGAGAGCTTCAAATATACAAGAAAAAAAATCTTTCAGCCTTCTTGTATCCCAGAGAAAAGAGTTACTAAACAATCATATTTTAAACAATTTTAAAACTTGGAGAAAATCATTTGTGAGTGCATTCAATGTCTACGTGTGTAAGGGGGTTAGACTCCTTGCAAAATTGTTTTTAGACCCTCCTTGCATTCCTTGCAACATTGTTTTAGACCCTCCAGCAAAAGTTTAATGCAGCACTCTCCAGAGAGCCATGGCGACAGAAGTGGAGGTGCTTTATTTTCAGCAGTGCGCAAGAAGTTGGAACATATGAATATATTTTGCACAGAATATATTCCTGGACAATATTATCGGCTTGTGTGCCCAGAGTGTCAAGGAGGACAGGAAAAAGAGTTTTCTCTTTCAGTTAATATCGGCAATGATGGGGTTTCCGCGAAGTGGACATGCTTCAGAGCTAAATGTGGTTGGACCGGCGGTTTTAAGATTGCAGGGATGTCTGTAGGTTCATCAGCACATGAATTGGAAAACTTAGCATTTCAAAATGCTATATCAAATGATGAAGCTGCATATGTGACATCAGATGTTGATGTTATGGCTTTAAAAGATTTCACAGAGGAAAATCTGCGATTGGAGCAAATTTCTGATCAGGATCTCTGTGATTACTTTTCTAGACTGAAAATTTCTAGAGAAACCCTGCAAAGAAATGGGGTGATGCAGACCAGAAGAAATAATAACATGGTAATTGCATTTACATATCAAAAGGATGGCAAGATTGTTAATTGCAAATACCGTGATGCACAAAAGCATTTTTGGAAGGAAAAGCATGGTCAAAAGATTCCTTATGGGCTGGATGATATCAAGGAAGCAAGAGACATTATAATTGTTGAAGGGGAATTTGACAAACTTTCCTTGGAAGAAGCTGGCTACAGAAACTGCATTAGTGTACCTGATGGTGCTCCTCCAAAGGTTTCAACAAAAGAGTTACCACCTGTAGAACAGGACAAGAAATATGAATTTCTATGGAATGCAAAAGAATACTATCAGTAGGCTAGTTGTATTTATCTAGCTACAGATGCAGATAAGCCTGGACAAGCTCTTGCAGAAGAGCTTGCTCGACGTATTGGGCGTGAGAGGTGCTGGCGAGTTACATGGCCTAGGAGAAGTAAATCAACAAATGAGTTATGCAAAGATGCAAATGAGGTATTGATTCATTTTGGAAAGCAGACTCTGAATGAAGCAATTGAAGGTGTTGAACTGTATCCAATACAGGGGTTATTTAGATTCAGGAGCATGTGAGAAAACTACTAGAAAATCATGTAAAAAAGCCTTTCTTCCATGCTAAACTTGGAGACTCCATACCACGAATCAGTGCGGAAGAACTAGAGCAGGGAAAGCAGTGGCTAAATAATAGTTTTTTTCTGATAAGGTGTGAAAATGAAGCACTTCCTTCAATAAAGTGGGTCCTTGAACTTGCGAAGGCAGCAGTTTTTAGGCATGGAGTACGTGGCTTGGTAATTTATCCATACAATGAGTTGGATCATCAGCATCCTTCTAATCAAATGGAAACTGAGTATGTCAGTCAGATGCTTACAAAGGTGAAGCACTTTGCTCAGCACCATGATTTCCATGTCTGGTTTGTTGCTCACCCAAAACAGTTACAAAATTGGCAAGGTGGTGCTCCAAGTCTCTATAACATAGGAAACTACTATTTATTTTAATTATTATACTGAAATAACTATAACAAAATGGCATAGTTCCATCTTAACCTTAGAATATGTTTATCGCTTATCAAAATTTCAAACATGGAAACGATAACAGATATTTTCATACCCAGAGTCGACGAGCGCGGATAGCAGGAGCACCAGCACAGCCGGGAGCAGCAGCAGCGCCAACAGAGCGAAAACAAACAACGCGCGAACAACGAAAATTGTAAACTGTTACCTTTCGCGGGCGATTTATTTATAGAAAATAGTTCGGCCAAACTATTTTAAAACTAAAAGTTCAGCCGAACTTTTGTTGCCAGTTTTCCAATCTCCGGCAAAATTCTGTTTGCCCGCACCGTCAGTGTGCCATTAATTCAAACGGAATTACGATTTCGGCCGAACTTTATAAAAAAGTTCGGCCGCCAGCACGGCCGGGAGGAGTCGACGAGCGCGGACAGCAGGAGCACCATCATGGCCAGGAGCAGCAGCAGCGCCAACAGAGCGAAAATAAACAACGTGCGAACAACGAAAATTGTAAACTGTTACCTTTCGTGGGCGATTTATTTATAGAAAATAGTTCGGCCGAACTATTTTAAAACTAAAATTTCGGCCGAACTCACAGTTCGACCGAAATTTTTTAACAGTTCGGCCGAAATTTTGTTGCCGGTTTTCCAATCTCCGGCAAAAATTCTATTTGCCCGCGCCGTTAGTGTGCCATTAATTCAAACGGAATTACGATTTCGACCGAACTTTATAAAAAAGTTCGGCCGAACTATTACAAAGTTCGGTCAAACTTTGTAAAATGTTCGGCCGAACTATTGTTGAAAAAAATTTTCGGCCCCCGATTCTCACAAAAGTGTAACTCAGCTTCACGTTTCCGCCCACCTGTAAAGATTTGTTTACATCTGTGTATTCCACAGTAACAGGAAAATAATATATGCCTACTGTTCATTACTTATACAATGTTTATAAGGCACATTCTATTTCCTTAGTACTACTTGCTATGTTACCTATGTTATACATTGTTCATAATCATAGTTATCAGTTCTCTGTTTCATTCACACAACATACAGAGATTTACACCGTAACTCTAACATATCATGATAATAAAGAAAGAAAACGAGGTAGTGTTACCAATAATTACTACTGTTCTATCTCAATAATCGAGAAATCAAGTTGTCTACAACTTCATTTCCTGTCTCAAACATTTGTAAACAATATACACATATTTACTAGTTTTCATATTAGAACAGTATCTACACAACAGTAATATTGTAGAACAATCTTTCCAACTTATGAGTAACCTGCTTAAAATTTCATAGTAATACTTATCTGTATTAAGTAGTTTCAAGCTGTGGTCCTCCCAACCATCAAGGGAGGCTATTACATCCTCCACCTGCCCCCTAGCTCCAAAATCTGGACGGTGCCACACGTCAGCAGTGGAAATATTTATCTTTCTGCTATGACCTCTGGATGGCCAATCCAGTCAAACTCAGAAAGTCTAGTTTTACAAGGTTTTCCTTGAGTTATTTTCAACTGATCATAACCAACTCTAGAAAATACTCTCCTTTACCAAATAAAATTGTACAGAACCCCTACTCCTCTCTTGGGATTCAACTTTATCCTCAGAGGAGTAGGTAATCGTTTTCCAACTGTCCCCAACCACCTCCTATTCTTGGAAACTTTTTACCAACAGCTTAAAAGATTTTCTTTTCATTCATTAGTTCCTCCTATTAAATCAATAACAAAAACAAAATAATAATTTGTTTCATAAACAATAACAATTAAGTCTTTCTTGCCAGAAAATAAAAATAAGCAAATTGTCTTTAACTAGTTAATACTAGCTAACTCTTAATGAGGTTGTCACACACACGTACATCAATTATTATTATCATCTTTCGCAGAGATTAGAGAAAAAAATTTAATTATGATATGTAATGTTGTATTTGTGATAGGCCATAGCTAAATGTATGTGCAAAACTCTGGTAAACACGCTAACCCTGGTAAACACGCTTGTAGTCACAAATATGGAAAAGTTAGAAATTTATTTATTTAATAATAAATATGTTATTTATTTATTTAAAAAAATTATCTTTATTTATACTCTATTAGGTTATAAAAAAACAAATTTATTTATCCAAACAATTTTCTAAACTTATAATTTTTTTTAAATAAAATAATTCATATTTATAAGTTAAATATTCAATTAAATCACATAACATATCACATATTTTTTTCTTTATACTACTCATTACCTCTATACTACTAACTAGGTTATAAAAAATCCAATTTATTTATCCAAACTTATATTTTTCTTTTAAATAAAATAATTCATATAAGTTAAATATTCAATTAAATCACATAACATATTTTTTCCTCTATACTACTCATTTCATCTATACTATTCGTTCCTATGTTACTGTTTTACAACATTTCCTTTGCAACATATGGTGCAATTGCTAGTTATTTATTTACCACAATTATATTAGGGTTGTATAGGCCCACTCACATTGTATTATATTATATATTAAATAAAATTATGTTCTTATATAATGTTACAATAATATAATTCAAACTATAATATATATGTATATAGAATAATAATAATAATAACATTTAGTTATTATTAATAATATTTATTTATTTACCACAATTATGTTAGGGTGAATAATTATCATTATTATTATAAAATTTTAAGGTCATGGCCAAGCTAGAGACCAAATTGGTGTAGGAGACCTCCTAGGCACATGGACTCTACCCCTCTAGTTTGGAAACACATGTTGCATTATATTATATATTAAAACAAAACCTACTATTACATATTAAAATAAAATCATTATATGCAATCTACAAAGGCATGCATACTCTACACTCATCTGGTTTTGTACTGTGACCCCTTAGGGGGAAACACATGCTCTTAACCATTAGACTCACTCAAGCTGTATAGGCCCACTCAAACTATATTATACTACATATTAAAATAAAATAATGTTCTTATATAATGTTATAGTAAGAGTTATAATTCAAACTATAATAAAATGATATATAGAACGATAATGTCATTTAGTTGTTATTAATAATATTTATTTATTTATTTACTACAATTATGTTAGGGTTTTTATATAATGTTATAGTAAGAGTTATAATTCAAACTATAATATAATTTATATATGGAATAATAATAAAATTTAGTTATTATTAATAATATTTAGTTATTTACCATATTTATGTTAGGGTGAATAATAATTATTATTATTATTATAAAATTTTAAGGTGAGGCACCAAATTGGTGTATGAGACCTCCTTGTTTGTGGGATAAGAGACCCACCTTAGTCTAAAGAGGCATACATGCTCTACCCCCTCTGTGACCTCTTAAGAGGAAGCACATGCTCTTAACCATTAGGCTCACTAAAGATGTATAGACCCACTCAAACTGTATTATATTATATATTAAAATAAATTTATGTTACATAATGTTATAATAAGAGTTATAATTCAAACTGTAATATAATTTATATATAGAATAATGATAGCATTTAGTTATTATTAATAATATTTATTTATTTACCACAATTATGCTAGGGTTGTATAGGTCCACTCAAGCTTTATTATATTATATATTAAAATAAAATTATGTTCTCATATAATGTTATATTAAGAGTTATAATTCAAACTATAATATAATTGATATATAGAATAATAATAGAATTTATTTATTATTAATAATATTTATATATTTACCACAATTATGTTAGGGTGAATAATTATTATTATTAATATTATCAAATTTTAAGGTCACGACCAAGCTAAACACCAAATTGGTGTATAAGACCCCGTTGTTTGTGGGATAAGGGACCCTACAAATACATACATACTCTAGCCCCCTCTGGTTTTGAACATGTGACCTCTTAGGAGGAAACACATGCTCTTAACCATTAGGTATGTTTACATCAAACCCAAAAAATCTCCAACATCAATTTTGTGCGAATGGCAAAGGATGGGGGGCATCCGGTCACACACCAAGTAAGAATAAAAAACCCTTTACAGGGTCATTGGTTGGCTCATCATACAACACAAGTCTACCAAACAGTTTGTTGCACCAATAAGACACAATGCATTCCGACCAAAGAAGGAGCACAATTCCCAACAAAAGGCACTCCCTGGAACTACACATGTCAACGCAATGATCCACCAATCAAAGTTGTTCCAGAGGGTAGCCTCCTACCTTAGTGAGAAGCTCTAGACCTACATGAGTAAGTGTTGGGGGACACCCGCGATGGTTAAAGGTAAATGGTAAAATGAGGTAAGGTAATGCGGTGAAATTAAAGGTGTCACACTATCGCCACGTGTCCTCCACCTACCCAGTGTTATCCCTCAAATCAATGAGTGAAACATGTCAACCCACTCACGATATCGTGACGTCATCCCTCTAGTTGTTGCGTTTTATCCTAAAAATCCTTGTTTCGCCTGCGTAATTTCCATCTCACTGTTTTTTTACTCCACAATTTGTTACCAGTCGGGACCTAGTGAAAACCTTCGTCTGAATCATTCATCATTTCAGATTGTCCCCTACGTCGTTTTCAGCCACCAGATACTTAGTCGGTTCTATGTCTTTGTCTTGTACAGTTCAATATTTGCATATTAAAATGAAAAAGTTTGCTCCTAAGACCCCACAAGCCCGAGAGGTGAGGGCCACCTCTAGCCCTGAACCTCTCATGGGTACTCAAGCTCAAATCTATGACCCTACTTATCCTTTTCATGTGGTGAAAGAGCTTCATGACCTAATGGGATACACATGGAGTGGAGAAGACATATTTATGGTAGTTTACTTAGGGTTATATTACCATATTACCCCTTTCGTCCACCATTTTCCTGGATTCGTCTCCTGGCTCTCCAAAGCCTACATTGAACAAAAGGGGTTTTTTGTCTCCTCTCAATGGAAAAAAATATTGGAAACTACCCCCTAGCTCATTCGCAAAGCTTTGTGTTATCCTTCTTCCTCTAATGGTCAAGAGTATACCAAGTTAACCCTAATGTTCTGTTTCATGAACCTTCTCACCGAAAAATGGAAATCTCTCCTCCAAATGATTATAGTTTCAAAGCTCCCAGCCTTACCTCCCACTGAAAATTTTCCTCTATCCCCATTCATCAACCCCGTTCAACCTATCCTCTCAAAATCTCAGGTATGTTCGGGGAGGATGATGCAAGTTGGGTCAACAATTCTTTTTTAGGGTTTTTTGACCAGATGATGCAACCAAATACCCTTCTTGGCATTCCCTCATTCTTAGCCTCCACCATAAAATCCCAATTTTAGCACCTGCTAACTTCAAGTTGTTTTAGGTATTATTCATTATTGTTTTATTTATTATTGTCCGTGCATGAAAAGAAATTTGAAGGTGTAGGCCTAGATAAATTCTCTAAGAGAGGGACACAACCCAAATTTGTGTTTGACTAGACCACCTTTGTTCTTCATAATTCTGGAGGCGAGGATTATTCAAAATTTATATCAAATTTCATGTCTAGAGCCTTTGAATTCTACATGGGACACCCCCACCCAAGATTTTTCCTGAACAGAAAGATTTTCTCCAATTCAGTGAGGAAGATTGTGTAGGAGATTGTTATATGTTTGAATATCACATTGAAGTTTGAGTTTATGGATGTGAGCTTCCTCCTTTTCACTTGCCAATATTCATGCCTATGATAATTTTTGCTCTTGATTTGATAAGGCAATCCCTGAGTACAGACCAAGCACATTTTGTGCCAACAAAGAAAGGCTATATTTTTAAACTCTCGAATATAGTAGGTCCTTTCACCATCAATTCACAACAAGCTTTCCCTCTGATTAAGGAGTTGCTCCAGAAATGTACTTTGAGCAAGGGGATGTATGGCATTATGACCCTAAAGGGATTATTGCAGAAAGAATAAGAAATATCAAAGCCTCAACCTATGAACATGAGCCCAAACCTGATGTTGGATGGAAATCTACCTCTGACTCATGGCCTTTGGATACAGAGATGGATACCTTGTCCCCAACTAAAGACAAACAACCAAAAAGGGTCAATGCTCAGGAGGATGTCAAAGAAGAAGAGGAAGAGTGTCACATCAACAAAAAACAAAGAACATAGGAACTTGAAGGACATGTTCTTGAACAAGCAAATGAAGTGGTCTCTCTATTGGTAGACTAAGGGTCAAACTGACCTAGTTTTCAAATCACTCTAGAGGGTCCCCCCTCGCCCACAACATCTCCCTCTTCACAGGTGGTTGTATCAAGATAGGGGCCATCAGGAGAAGGTCCTTCATACATAAGAACAGGTACTAGAGCAGGTTTTCCCTTAAGGGAAGAAATCAGGGAAAGGAATTGAGGAGAAAGGGAGCAACTAAAAGCAAACTTGACTCTACATATTGACAAGCATCACACCGGGATTTTAGCCACCTTCGATGTGGAAAAAGACCAATTGGATTTTTTTGTGCAACATCATCCCTCTCACCCCTTGACCCCGGGAGCATGGTATCGGTCGTTGAATATGATTCTTGATTTGTCATCTATTTCTATGTCTGTTAAGCAGAACCTTCACTCAGAAGTAGGACAGATGCTATGCAATGAATTCAAAAGGTATACATACACTAACCATAAATTTGACTCAAAACACCTTGGAGAAGACTATTGAAATGATGAAGCAAGAAAGGGAAATTCTAAGGCCGTCGCATTACAGGTTTATGAATACAAGAAATTGATCACGGGAAAGGGGAAGGCTACTAAAGGGTGGTCTATTACGAAGGATCTCCTCAAAATATCAAAATAAGAAATTCAAGAACTACAATGAAGATTAAAGATACCAGGCTCAGAACATGTTCAAACCCCAGAGTTGGCTAGTGTGGAAGAAGAGAAGGAAGTCATATCCACGAAGTTGATCCAAAGGAGCGATGAGCCAATAGAGTTGAAAAGACGATTGGCATAGTTGTAGAAATAACAGGATATTCATGTATGTTTCGTGCCGATACCCAATGATCACCAGAATCCCATGGACCAACTCACCAAGAATCTAAAGGAGCTGAGACTCTCCGAAGATGAGATCAATACAGTTCCAAGACAGCTCGAGGAGTCTCAAGGAGCCTTAGCCTTGAAATAAAAGCAAGTAGTTTCACTCCAGGTTGAAGTTGATTCAGTCTGTAAAAAGATGCAGACATTAAATAAAAAGGTTTCATACCTAAACAATCAACTCAAAGGGAACATGTCCCTGGTCAAGGCCAAAAAATGGTATGGGATGAAATCATCACAGAGGTTAAAAGACATTGGGATTATATCACGTTAGTGAATGACAAGGGAATCATGGTCCACGACTACAAATTTCAGCTCGAATCAGGCCAAAGACTTGGAGGTGAGAATGTGGTGACCGCTAGAAAATACATTCAATTCATGAATGGGATCCGTACTAAGGAATTGGGAGCCAGTGAGGTGGTTAATCGATTTGGCACAGTGATGGAAATGATGATGATCCAGAAGGAATATGCTTAGGCCAAAGAAACAAGATGTCTAGCATTAGTTGCTAAAGGAGTCGAAATGTTTGATGCTGAGCTGGAAAAGGTGGTTGAAGCGAGATTACTCACGTGTTGGGACTAGGAAATCACCCTAATACAATGGGAAGCCTATGAACATAAATTAGTTGAGATCAAGAGTCGAGTGGACCCTATACATGAAAATATAGGGAGGTTAAATGCCAAGACCATTGTGGCCTATCTGAAGAAAGAGTTTTTACTTTTGGCAAAGGTGAAACAAATGTTCACTACCAGCCTAGACTATTCAGAGTTAACTCAGCTCTAAGCCTTATGCGAGGTATCCAAAAATTCTCCTATGCCCTCGATGCTTCTCTGGCAGAGGTGTTATGAATTTTTCCATGCACCGACTCCTCCGACTGTGCATCCTCTTAGAGCAGTTTTTTAGACTCTCCAAGAGTTCGCAACCATCGCAGCCCACTGCGCAGTCTTCTCATTTGGCTTCGTTGAAGTCACGACACGCCTCTCACTCTCATGGAGTGTCCCAAACCAAATGAAATTCTCATGATTTTGTCTATATGGCTTTTAGTACTTTTCTTTTTACTTTTATCTCTATGGTTAAATTACAGTGTCACCACAATTTTTTATTTTTTATTTTTGAGCTAGTGAGGTGGTCCATCTATTTAGCACAATGATGAAAATGATGATGATCTAAAAGGAATATGCTTAGGCCAAAGCAATTATAAATTGAGAAATTACTTCCAGTATTTTATTGTCCAATTTTGAAATTCAACATATCTCTTTTACTTTAACATGAATCACACTGGAATCATCTATAACAAAATACTTACTTAATGAATCTTGAATCATAGATAACTAAATAATGAATTGATAACAAAATACCTATACTAAAATTAATTTCTCACCATAATTCAAATCATAGTCTTTTTAAACTTTAAATTACTTTCTACCAAATGCTACAACAAGTTTTTGACTGATAAGGAAGGAAGGTTGTACCTTCACCAACACAAGGAAGGGAGGTTGTACCTTCAGCTGAAATTAATGTGAGATAAAAATAGCCATACTAATTCTAGTGGGAAAATAATATATCATTCTTCATTTAAATGTAGAATGACCAAATAATAATAAAAACTATTTCTCATAAAAACACGATAGAAATTATAGTCACCTTTAGTACCCCATCGTCGGTCCAAGTTTGTCCGTTTTACAGCACTGGTTCCTCCATCAAGCGAGCAATGGAAATGTGGAATGCGTTGTGTATTAGCTCCAGTACTAACGTGGAATGACAACAAAGACGAAGGCAAGGCCATTTTCCTAAATGCAGAGATTGAACTCAATGAGATGATATGTCATCTCACGAGAATTTCTTATTGTAAATTGTAGTCGGCCAACATATAGTCATCTTCAGCAACGGGTTGACTCGGTATATACTCGTATACTCGGTAGATAGTTGTATATATATTTCTGAATTGGTTTGCACATGGTTTTTCAACCAAAAATGAAATAAATAAAAATAAAAATAAATAAATATTTTTATAATTTAAAAAAAATAATTAATTTTTTTATAAATTTTAAACTTTATTATATTATATACTAAAATAAAACTATACTTTTATATAATTTTATATTAAGAATTATATTTTAAACTATAATATCATTAATTTATAAAATAATAATAACATTTAGTTATTATTAATAATATATTTTTTATTCACTATAATTATATTAGGGTTGTATAAGCTCACTCATATTGTATTATATTATATATTAAAATAAAATTATGTTATTATATAATGTTATAGTAAGGGTTACAATTCAAACTATAATATAATTGATGTATAAAATAACAATAGCATTCAGTTATTATTAATAATATTTATTTATTTACCACAATTATATCAGGGTTGTATAGGCCCACTCACATTGTATTATATTATATATTAAAATAAAATTATGTTCTTATATAATGTTATAATAAAAGAGTTATAATTCAAACTGTAATATAATTGTATATAGAAGAATAATAACATTTAATTATTATTAATAATATTTATTTATTTACCACAATTATTTTAGGGTGAATAATTATCATTATTATTATCAAATTTGAAGGAGGAAACACATGTTGTATTACATTATATATTAAATAAAATCCCTTATTATATATTAAAATAAAATCATTATATGCAATCTACAAAGACATACATACTCTATACTCGTTATATACTTGGTATATATTTGTATACTCGGTAGATACTTGTATATATATTTCTGAGTTGGTTTGCACATGGTTTTTCAACCAAAAATAAAATAAATAAAAATAAAAATAAAAAATATTTTTATAATTTAAAAAAAAAAATTATAATTAATTTTTTTTTTAATTTTAAACTTACTCAAATTTTATAATCTTATTTAATCTATATTATATTATATATTAAAATAAAACTACACTTTTATATAATTTTATATTAAAAATTATAATTTAAACTATAATATCATTAATATATAAAATAATAATAACATTTAGTTATTATTAATAATATTTTTTTATTTACCATAATTATATTAGTGTTGTCTAAGCTCACTCATATAGTATTATATTATATATTAAAATAAAATTGTGTTGTTATATAATGTTATAGTAAGAGTTACAATTCAAACTATAATATAATTGATATATAAAATAACAATAGCATTTAGTTATTATTAATAATATTTATTTATTTACCACAATTATATCAGGGTTGTATAGGCCCACTCACATTGTATTATATTATATATTAAAATAAAATTATGTTCTTATATAATGTTATAATAAAAGAGTTATAATTCAAACTGTAATATGATTGTATATAGAATAATAATAACATTTGGTTATTATTAATAATATTTATTTATTTACCACAATTATGTTAGGGTGAATAATTATCATTATTATTATCAAATTTGAAGGAGGAAACACATGTTGTATTACATTATATATTAAATAAAACTCCTTATTATATATTAAAATAAAATCATTATATGCAATCATGCTCTTAACCATTAGACCCAATCAAACTGTATAGGCCCACTCAAATTGTATTATACTATATATTAAAACAAAATTATGTTTTTATATAAGGTTATAATAAGAGCTATAATTTAAACTATGATATAATTGATATATAGAAAAATAATATCATTTAGTTATTATTAATAATTACCACAATTATGTTAGGGTTCTTATTTAATGTTATAGTAATATTTATAATGCAAACTATAATATAATTGTATTATACTATATATTAAAATAAAATAAAATTATGTTCTTATATAGTAAGAGTTATAATTCAAACTATGATATAATTGATATATAGAAAAATAATATCAAAATAATATGATATAATTGATATATAGAATCCCCAGTCTCCAATTTGTATTCGCCCAATGTTTTTTAAGGCCTTTGTAAATGGATTCATCACAAAATAGTTTCGTGAATGGGAGAATTCTCTTGGTAAGGATAAAACCACCATTGGTCCTTGTATCTTGAATCTATGAATCGCAAATGAAAATGAGATATCCGCCCATTTTGATTAAGGTATTCAACAGCAAAATAATGTTCTTCATCATTGACGAAAGGAACCATAAATCCAAATTCATTTGTACAGATATGCTTGCAACGCAATAAGAAACAAGGGTTTTGCAAAACAGTCTTCCATTGTTGACAAACAGTGCTAAAATTTATCACAACCGATAAAGGGAGCCAAAGGAAGACAATTTCAAGAATTTCAAATGGAATAACTCCAAATAGCTGGATCCATGATAAAACAAGGAATTCACCTAACATAAAATAAAACACACGTGATATCAACAAAACAACTTTCAATTAATGGTGAATACAATAAGCAATATAGAAAAGCAATTTTCCATCTACAAATATAGTAACATGCACATATACATAATGTATAAAACGATATGACCCACAAGAACATTATTACAGTAGTTAAAAAGAACTCACAAATTTACTATTAATCTTAATAAGTATTTTTCTTATGTCTGTATTAATGTCTATATTTCTTAATCCAAAAATCAAAACTTGATTTTTCGCTTAAGAAATATTAATCATATATTTTAATTAAACAGATATAGCACCAATATTTTGGTTATCTACATTAATTTGACCTGGGTGAGTAAGGGACCAATATTCACCTAAGGTTTCTTGTGGATAGAGCATCCACCAAGTACATAAAATTAGGATGGGGTGAATGGAACATCAATTTTATTTCAGAGTTCTCAACTTCAACAATGGCACTAGAGTCAACCTTATTACACAATGAAAAGGGAGGATGACAAGGGACAAAGGGAACAACAAGTTCCTCCTCCAAGATGGGAGGTGTAATCTATATTATATTTTTCCAAAAAATATTAAAAATATAGTTATAAATTTAAAAATTATTGCTACTATCAATTAATAATATTATTAAATAATTAACAATAATAGTAATAATTAATAATTAATAATATATTGAATTAAATAATATACCATAGTTTAAAAATTATTCAATTAAATAAAAAATTCTTAAATAATTAAATAATATACCATAACTACTACTACTATTATTATTATTATTATTGTAAATTAATAATAATAATATAAATAATTTATTAAATTAGTTATTTTTGTAATATTATTATTATATATTTATTAGTATGAGTTTAATATTACATCTTTTTCATCATAATATTTGTTGCAATACTCACCTTCCTAGCCTTTTAAGATGTCAAAATTATAGTGAGCTTGAGAGGCTTCTCTCCAACCTTTTTGAGCATAGGAATAAAACCTTAAATCAAACTAAATAACTCTTTTATTTAGCTCCGATAAACCAAAGATTAGTCTCAGTGGCCGTTAACCACCACCACCATCATCATCATCAATTTATGTATATTTCATTTATTATTATTATTATTATATTATTATTTTAACTATATAAAACTCCCAATTATTACATATCCCGCCCCTTTGGTTGAAAAATAACCTCAATATTGTGTTAATTGTGATTAATCAGTTAAAACTGCGACTAATTAAGAACCCTAATTCCCCGCCGCATTAAAAAAGGATTAATTAACCCTCATGGTTAATTAATAACTTACCCCACCAATCGAATTGCCCCTGATATGATTAAATCGTGTTTAATTGTATTGGGCCCACCCTTGCTATTTCCCTATCATCTCACCTCCCCGACAGTCGTCCGATCAACCCCTTCACATCCAACGACTGTCGTCCATATCGCATCGCCTCCACGTCCGAACAATAACGCGCGATCGCTAAGCGGTTTTCCAAACAGTGTCTCGCCACACATCGCAAAGGGTATGGAATCGCTGGCTTTCACTTGAAAATAGCCTATCCCCAAAAGCAGTGCGATGTATACCACTTACCACCCTTCATATTCAAAAAAACAGCGTTTCCTGCATACGTCATCTGCCCAAAAAATAAAACCCCACCAACTTTTGACATTGCGAATAAAAAAAATAAACACGCATCATTTTCATTATCCTATGCAGCGACCAGTGTTCCCAAGCAATTTAGCTAAATAAACATGTATTGAGATTTCGAGATTGACTTGGCATTGATTGAAGCACTTTTCAATCCTTTTCTTTTGGTTGTAATTATAAGAGAACTTGAAAATTAATTTTAATCACTCATCGAGAAATTGAAATAAATTTTGAATGTCATTGGTGGTTTATTTATTCATTTCTTTAATTTTTTTACGATTGGATTCTCTATTTTCGTGAATTGAATATATTTATATTGCTAAAGGAAATGCTTCTATGATTCCTTGTGGATGAGGAATATCAAACTCCTTAATCATGTCTAGTGCATTATCCAATATAGATTCACACAAATCATAAAACTTTGTGATCCATAAAAAGGATAGGTTATAACATTGATGTTAATGAAAGTGAATGAAGCGTTTAAATTGTGTTGCCCATCATAATACATATCAACCGACATTTATATATTGTATGCAGTGTGAAATATTCTCATGAATTATATTTCTATTTAGATTACTAAAATAATTCTTTACCTAAGTTAATATAAACTTAAAATAATTCTTTACCTAAGTTAATCTAAACTTAAAATAATTCTTTACCTAAGTTAATGTAAACTTAATCTGAATTGAACAAGATTAAATATTTCATTATTATATGTGCATATCGCAAAATAAAACCTGAGCAAGTTATATATTTTAGATTGATTTAAATTTTTTTATAATCGCACTTTCATGTGAGATAAATGATATCAAAGTTATCTTCGGTATTCATTTTAAAGGAACAGATAAGTGAATATCAATAATGAATCTATGAAATTAAATTATGATGCCAATTAAAATAATATATGAAATTACATATATACTTATGTAAAATAAAATTAATAATTAAATGTTAGTCATTGTGAATTTGGACAAAGCAACTTTCATATGTTAAAAACAAATGCACTAACGCAATGCAAGTGAGATAAATGATTGCCCAATAGATAATCACACTCTCATGTGCCGTTTCATTTAAAAACATAACTCCGATCGCGAATCTCGTTAACTATCAAATATTTTTATAATTAAAATCATGACTCAAATTTGGAGCCTAGTTCAACTATGTAACAGCTATCGAATTTTCGAAATAAACTTTAGGAAAGTCCAAAAAATACTTTCGAGAACAAATCAATTCAGAGGTAATTGATATTTATAGAATATATAAATATTACAATAGTAAAAAAAATTAAAATTACAATTCAAACCATCTAATTTAACCAAATCTAAAGCCAAGGCTTACAATCTTCGGTATTCATTTTAAAGGAACAGATACGTGAATATCAATAATGAATCTATGAAATTAAATTATGATGCCAATTAAAATAATATATGAAATTACATGTATATTTATGTAAAATAAAATGAATAATTAAATGTCATTCATGGTGACTTTGGACAGAGCGACTTTCATATGTTAAAAACAAATGCACTAACGCAATGCAAGTGAGATAAATGACTGCGCAATAGTTAGTTTATTTATTATTTATGAAGAAGCGGTAAATACCTGGGTCAAAGTGCATCATCAAACAAGCTAGAAATATGGTTACAGAGATAACATAACAAAATTCTCTCTACATTCGAAATGAAACCAAACGCTAATGAAAACAACGACACAAGAATGAACATAAGAGAGCTTTGACTTGACACTTGAGTGTCCAACATTGCAAAAAAGCAGCGCATGTGTATTTCAATACACAGTGAATAAACTACAGTCTACATGAATAAAAGACAACGCATGTGTATTTGAAAGCGGACAGAGCGACTTTCATATGTTAAAAACAAATGCACTAACGCAATGCAAGTGAGATAAATGACTCCGCAATAGTTAGTTTATTTATGAAGAAGCAGTAAATATAGAGATAACATAACAAAATGCTCGCTACATTCAAAATGAAACCAAACGGTAATGAAAACAACGACGCAAGAATGAACATAAGAGAGCTTTGACTTGACACTTGACTGTCCAACATTGCAAAAAAGTAGCGCATATGTATTTCAATACACAGTGAATAAACTACAGTCTGTGTGAATAAAAAAAAGCGCATGTGTATTCGAAAGCGGACAGAGTGACTTTCATATGTTAACAACAAATGCACTAACGCAATGCAAGTGAGATAAACATTGCAAAAAAGCACTGCATGTGTATTTCAATACACAGTGAATAAACTACAATCTGCATGAATAAAAAACAGCGCATGTGTATTTGAAAGCTTACCGTCCAGAGCGTGCATTCTACGGCCATGAAGCTTCTCAGAAGGATTTCTTACTTCGATCCAACTAGCCACAGTCCCGGTTCTCTGTGTCCAAATGCGTCAGCTGCTCTAAACCAAGTGGTCTTATGGTCTGAAAGAAATTGAGCGTTACAATGCCAACCATCACAGAAGATAGGCGGATCAACTCTGTGGAACCACTCTATTGAAACGTTTGGGCGACACTCTGGTTCACCTTCCCGTAACAGTTCCCGCTTGTGTGATAGCTCTGCAGATTTCGTTGTGCGTGGCACCGGGTGAAGATAATGGCCATTAAAGAATTCGTTGCGAGTGGGATGATGCACCCATTGGAAGATGGATGGACATCGATATTTCTTGTTGTTTGCACAGATGGCTGCCTCCATACAAATCCCATGATTAAACTTGAAACATTAAGCTAACCACATGCCATGCTGCTTCGACGATAGAACTTTCTCGCCCGAAACGTGTCCTTATCTCGTCCTAATCCCTCATACTCTCATACGTGGAGATAAATAAGAGGAACAGTAAATTTTAATGATCATTTGGTAAAAAATTAATTTAAGTAGGATTTAAACTCTTAATTTAGACATGCAAGGAGGTTATGGCTTTTAATTTCATTCATTGATTGAGTGGCGATGACGAGAATATACCGGCATCTTTCAATCTAGACCACCGGATGAAAAAGATTAATTAGCATAATCACTAATGAAGCGATTTCAAATAAAGGGCTATGCCTATCGACGTAATTATATATTAAAATAAAATTAGGTTATATAATGTTATAATAAAAGTTATAATTTAAACTATAATATTATTGATATATAAAATAATAATAATATTTAGCTATTATTGATAATATTTATTTATTTACCACAATTATATCAGGATTGTATAAGCTCACTCATTTTGTATTATATTATCTATTAAAATAATATTACGTTCTTATATAATATTATAATAAAAGTTATAATTCAAACTATAATATAATTGATATATAGAATATTTATTTATTTATCACAATTATGTTAGGGTGAATAATAATTATTATTAATTTAAAAGTCATGGCCAAGCTACAAATCAAATAGGAGGAAACCCATGTTGTATTATTATATTATATATTCAAATAAAATTATGTTATATGATGTTGTAATAAAAGTTATAATTTAAACTATAATATTATTTATATATAAAATAATAATAATATTTAGCTATTATTGATAATATTTATTTATTTACCACAATTATATCAGGATTGTATAAGCTCACTCATTTTGTATTATATTATCTATTAAAATAATATTGTGTTTTTATATAATATTATAATAAAAGTTATAATTCAAACTATAATATAATTGATATATAGAATAATAAAGCATTTATTTATTATTAATAATATTTATTTATTTACCACAATTATGTTAGGGTGAATAATAATAATTATTATTATCAAATTTTAAAGTCATAGCCAAGCTACAAATCAAATAGGAGGAAACCCATGTTGTATTATTATATTATATATTCAAATAAAATTATGTTATATGATGTTATAATAAAAGTTATAATTTAAACTATAATATTATTGATATATAAAATAATAATAATATTTAGCTATTATTGATAATATTTATTTATTTACCACAATTATATCTGGATTGTATAAGCTCACTCATTTTGTATTATATTATCTATTAAAATAATATTACATTCTTATATAATATTATAATAAAAGTTATAATTCAAACTATAATATAATTGATATATAGAAAAATAAAGCATTTAGTTATTATTAATAATATTTATTTATTTATTTACTACAATTATGTTAAGGTGAATAATAATTATTATTATTATCAAATTTTAAAGTCATGCCCAAGCTACAAATCAAATAGGAAGAAACCCATGTTGTATTATTATATTATATATTAAAATAAAATTATGTTATATAATGTGATAATAAAATTTATAATTTAAACAATAATATTATTGATATATAAAAATAATAATAATATTTAACTATTATTGATAATATTTATTTATTTACCACAATTATATCAGGATTGTATAAGCTCACTCATTTTGTATTATATCATCTATTAAAATAATATTATGTTCTTATATAATATTATAATAAAAGTTTTAATTCAAACTATAATATAATTGATATGTAAAATAATAAAGCATTTAGTTATTATTAATAATATTTATTTATTTACCACAATTATGTTAGGGTGAATAATAATTATTATTATTATCAAATTTTAAAATCATGGCCAAGCTACCAATCAAATAGGAGGAAACCCATGTTGAATTATTATATTATATATTAAAATAAAATTATGTTATATAATGTTATAATAAAAGTTATAATTTAAACTATAATATTATTGATATATAAAATAATAATAATATTTAGCTATTATTGATAATATTTATTTATTTACCACAATTATATCATGATTGTATAAGCTCACTCATTTTGTATTATATTATCTATTAAAATAATATTACTTTCTTATATAATACTATAATAAAAGTTATAATTCAAACTATAATATAATTATATATAGAATAATAAAGCATTTAGTTATTATTAATAATATTTATTTATTTACCACAATTATGTTAGGGTGAATAATTATTATTATTATTTTCAAATTTTAAAGTCATGGCCAAGCTACAAATCAAATAGGAGGAAACCCATGTTGTATTATTATATTATATATTAAAATAAAATTATGTTATATAATGTTATAATAAAAGTTATAATTTAAACTATAATATTATTGATATATAAAATAATAATAATATTTAGCTATTATTGATCATATTTATTTATTTACCACAATTATATCAGGATTGTATAAGCTCACTCATTTTGTATTATATTATCTATTAAAATAATATTACGTTATTATATAATATTATAATAAAAGTTGTAATTCAAACTATAATTTAATTGATATATAGAATAATAAAGCATTTAGTTATTATTAATAATATTTATTTATTTACCACAATTATGTTAGGGTGAATAATAATTATTATTATTTTCAAATTTTAAAGTCATGGCCAAGCTACAAATCAAATAGGAGGAAACCCATGTTGTATTATTATATTATATATTAAAATAAAATTATGCTATATAATGTTATAATAAAAGTTATAATTTAAACTATAATATTATTGATATATAAAATAATAATAATATTTAGCCATTATTGATAATATTTATTTATTTACCACAATTATATCAGGATTGTATAAGCTCACTCATTTTGTATTCTATTATCTATTAAAATAATATTACATTCTTATATATAATTATAATAAAAGTTATAATTCAAACTATAATATAATTGATATATAGAATAATAAAGCATTTAGTTATTATTAATAATATGTATTTATTTACCACAATTATGTTAGGGTGAATAATAATTATTATTATTATCAAATTTTAAAGTCATGGCCAAGCTACAAATCAAATAGGAGGAAACCCATGTTGTATTATTATATTATATATTAAAATAAAATTAATGTTATATAATGTTATAATAAAAGTTATAATTTAAACTATAATATTATTGATATATAAAATAATAATAATATTTAGCCATTATTGATAATATTTATTTATTTACCACAATTATATCAGGATTGTATAAGCTCACTCATTTTTTATTATATTATCTATTAAAATAATATTATGTTCTTATATAATATTATAATGAAAGTTATAATTCAAACTATAATATAATTGATCTATAGAATAATAAAGCATTTAGTTATTATTAATAATATTTATTTATTTACCACAATTATGTTAGGGTGAATGATAATTATTATTATTATCAAATTTTAAAGTCATGGCCAAGCTACAAATCAAATAGGAGGAAACCCATGTTGTATTATTATATTATATATTAAAATAAAATTATGTTATATAATGTTATAATAAAAGTTATAATTTAAACTATAATATTATTGATATATAAAATAATAATAATATTTAGCTATTATTGATAATATTTATTTATTTACCACAATTATATCAGGATTGTATAAGCTCACTCATTTTGTATTATATTATTTATTAAAATAATATTATGTTCTTATATAATATTATAATAAAATTTATAATTAAAACTATAATATAATTTATATATAGAATAATAAAGCATTTAGTTATTATTAATAATATTTATTTATTTACCACAATCATGTTAGAATGAATAATAATTATTATTATTATCAAATTTTAAAGTCATGGCCAAATGTTGTATTATATTATATATTAAATAAAACTATTATATGCAGTCTACAAAGGCATACATGCTCTACACCAATCTAGCTTTGCACTAGATTCTATACCAGTATTTGCACCACATGTTGCAAAGGAAACAGGGTAAGACATAAATTGAAGACTAATCATGACATATAAAAATTCATTGAAGGTAAAAATTAATTAAAAAAAATATCATTCAAAGCTACAAGATAAAGAGAAATCACTTACATTATGCCAAATTAACAGATTATGTAACATTTCCAACAAAGATTCCATCTTAATCTTCAATGATGGTCTTTCAAGTTTCAATAGAAAAGATTTGATAGATTTTGAAAAAATACTACTAGATGACATCAAATAAGCTAAATAAAATAATATTAATTCATGATCATATAGACAAAGAGAAAGCCCATCTCCTTAGGGTCTTTGGAGAAAATGGATATAGCATAACTCAGGGTTTGAAGGCTTTCATGAATTGGAGCAAAGGTCCTAGACAGAAGAAGATAATGGATGATGTTATTGGTAAAGTTCATTTGTCTTTTATTCAAGGTACTACTAACAAGATCGCTCGAATTTTAAGGAAGCATAATATCTCGTCTTCTTTTAAACCTTTAAACACCATTCGGGGCTCCCTTAAGTCGTTAAGGACCAGTTGGACCCAAAAAGTGTGAAAGGTGTTTATTTGATTCCGTGCTCTTGTGGGACTCCCTACATTGGTGAAACTGGTCGATCGATTAATAAAATGATCCAGGAGCATTCTGCTAATATTAGGCTTGGTACAACCAAGTCATCAGCGCTAGCTGAGCATGCGGAGAAGACGAAGCATCATATCTGTATGGAGGATGCTAGAGTCCTTGCTAGGGTTGACCATTTCCATCACCGGAAATTCAGGGAGGCGATTGAGATTGAGAAGAGGCCCTGTACGTTGAACAGGGATGATGGATGGAAAGTTAGTAGTTGTTGGATTCCATCTCTTCAATCCTTGTAAGGATCTTTCCCCCCCTTTTTTTTTTTTTTTATTTATTTAATATTATTATTATTTTATATTTTTATTTTTATTTTTATTTTTATTTTTATTTTTATTTTAAATTTTATTTATGTATCAATGTATTTTTATTTATTAATTTATTAATTTATTTATTGATTGATTCCTTTTTATTTTTATATTTAAGTATATTCTAAAATTAAAATTTAACTAATTTATTTGTAGTTTTATTTTAATCCTTTTTATCTATATTTAAGTATATTATAAAATTAAGATATAACTAATTTATTTGTAGTTTTAGTTATTAATGTATTTTTTAATTTATTTATTGATTTTTTTTATTTATTTATTTTATTTTTTTTATTATTATGTGTTATTTGTATTTTAATTCAAAAAAAATTAAATTTATTTATTTGTTTATTAATTTATTTATTGATTAGATCCTTTATTTTTATTTTAGTATTTTATGTATTTATAATTTTGATTTAGTTATAATTTTTGACTTTGACGTTGATTTTTTATGACTTTTAACTTGATTCATATTTATCATATTTTTTAGAGGGGTGTTAATTAAAAATTTTAGTTCTGATTTTTATTATTTTTTTGTTATTTTTAGTTTTAAATTGTCTTTTTTAAGGTGAGGGTAGTTAGGTTTTTGGTTCTTTCTTTTTATATTTTGATATATAGCTTTTTTAGTGGATCGTTTAACTTTTTATATTTTTATAGTTTTTTGTTGACTGTTTAACTTTTGTAATTTTAATGTTGGGGTTATTTTATATATATATATATATATTCCTTATTTTTTACTGTTAGGTTTTGACCGTTGCTTCTCCCCTATTGGTATAAAAGTGTATGTTAGATCAGCCAATTTTCATTATCCTGATGATTAACTACACTTGGTAGTTTGAAACGCGTCGGTTTCGAAAATTCTTATGTGATTTCCCAGAAGATTTATATTAAAATGTTATGGATCACAGAAGCTTGCACTCTCAATAATAAAAGTTATAATTCAAACTATAATATAATTGATATATAGAATAATAAAGCATTTAGTTATTATTAATAATATTTATTTATTTACCACAATTATGTTAGGGTGAATAATAATTATTATTATTATCAAATTTAAAGTCATGGCCAAGCTACAAATCAAATAGGAGGAAACCCATGTTGTATTATTATATTATATATTAAAAGAAAATTATGTTATATAATGTTATAATAAAAGTTATAATTTAAACTATAATATTATTCATATATAAAATAATAATAATATTTAGTTATTATTGATATTATTTATTTATTTACCATAATTATATCACGATTGTATAAGCTCACTCATTTTGGATTATATTATCTATTAAAATAATATTATGTTCTTATATAATATTATAATAAAAGTTATAATTCAAACCATAATATAATTGATATGTAGAATAATAAGGCATTTAGTTATTATTAATAATATTTATTTATTTACCACAATTATGTTAGGGTGAATAATAATTATTATTATTATCAAATTTTAAAGTCATGGCCAAACTACAAATCAAATAGGAGGAAACCCATGTTGTATTATATTATATACTAAATAAAACTGTTATATGCAGTCTACAAAGGCATACATACTCTACACCAATCTAGCTTTGCACTAGATTCTATACCAGTATTTGCACCACATGTTGCAAAGGAAACAGGGTAAGACATAAATTGGAGACTAATCATGACATATAAAAATTCATTGAAGGTAAAAATTAATTTTAAAAAATACCATTCAAAGCTACAAGATAAAGAGAAATCACTTACATTATGCCAAATTAACAGATTATGTAACATTTCCAACAAAGATTCCATCTTAATCTTCAATGATGGTCTTTCAAGTTTCAATAAAAAAGATTTGATAGATTTCGAAAAAATACTACTAGATGACATCAAATAAGCTAAATAAAATAATATTAATTCATGAACAATGTGATGGCTATCTTTCCAAACCTACATTTGTATCACAACCTCACAAATTTCATGTATTTGTTGAAAATGAGCCAAACATTAACTCCCAATTATTCATAACTTCTGGTGTAAAATCTCCAACAATGATGCGAAACTCTAGTGCAATGCAGTTGATGATCTTCAATATCTCCAATGTTTCCTCTTAGAACATCATCTCTGAAATTGTAAATAAACATTTTGAAATGAAAAATAACATCGAAATTTTATTTTAAAATAGTGTTTGTTTTATTTATTTTATTGATCACCTCTCACTGATTTTGTATTCATAACAACACTGCCATTTTTTTTTAATACAAAAAATGTGTTTATTTCTGACAAATAGTTCTCCCTTTTTCTACAATTTTGTAAATTCTTTTATGTTGACTGGGGAGTATTTTCATCTATGTAGCATTAACAATCCTTCCATTTTAAACATGCTTTTGATCCAATTGCATGAAAAAATTACTAATGTGATCAAATTTTGTACTTTTGTTGATTCTTGCACAATCTTGATCATTCGAGTTGATTTTATAAGATAACATTGCCAAACATAGGGTGGGGCAAAAAAACCTTGTCACTTATCACTTTTGTATATATATATATATATATATATAAAAGGAAAGTTTTCTAAGAAAAATTAAAGTCAGAGAAACTTAGTACCAAAAGCTTGGATTTAAACAAAGAAATGATGCTCGGAAATGTTTGGAGGAACTTGAACTCTAAAAAATGATGTCAAAGATGATCTTTATGGAAAAATTAGAAGAGAAAAAGAAGACAAATAATAAAAATCTGGAAGTATTCTAACGAGTATGACAATGATTTCATATGTACTTTCAATAATGATTGGCAATAAGGATTGTCTCTCAATGATCGAAAATCAGCTTTGACTAGTGCTTCTAATTGCGTGAGTCTACTATGTGTGATTCTTTACATGAGGTGTTTTATGAAATGTGGTTCCATCGGGGTAAGTGTTTTGTAACTATTGTTCCATATGTAAAATGTCGTAGGGTCCATCTCATTCAAATAAGTATTTGTAAACAGGGGCTCATCTCTATTGTTCGATGTTTAAAATAAAAATCTAGCAAGAAAAAAGCAAGAGAGAACCAACATGAATGTGTAGTTGACATCCCTAGGGATTTAGAGTATGTAAGTGAGAGAGATCTAGAAATTCATAAAAGCCTTTCCAACGTAGATTACATCTCAATCTTCAAAGATGGTCTTTCAAGTTCCAATAGTAATATTCTATATATTTCAAAAAATTACAGACCTAGTAGATGACGTCACATAAGCTAGATGTGAAGTTGGGTTACACTTTTTGCCCTTTTTTGAGAAAAAAAATTCATTTTTTTTTGTTCTCCAATTTTTTGCAAGCCAAAAAAAAAAATCTGTTTAGAATTTCATTTTGTGATAAAACTAAAAATTGTCAGAAATTTTATTAGCTTTCTATTACCTATTTTTTGGAATTCTTTTATACACATTTGATATGTCAACTTAGTGTTTCTTAGACTATGTGTTTTTTAACAATCAAAGGATTCATAAAAATTCATGTTAATACGCACTTGTGTATTCTTTGAAAACTTTGTGTTTTTGTGAAACAAAATGTGTTACAACAATCTAGACATAGTCTACTTCAGTTTCGTTATATTTAAAAAACCAGCTGATGCATATCATAATTACTGGAATTTTTTGAACTGATCCAATATGAAAAAACTGCATATTTTGAATATGTTTCGCGAAGCACGAAATTTCTCAACATATCAACTATAAACTAAAAATATAAAAACTACCCATTACAGACGACAGACCAATGTAATGCACCATAATTTTTTCCATTTTTTTATAGTGTATTTTGGAAGATACAAAATATTGAATTCACTGAATCATAATGACCTTCAGAAATTTCTTGCACCTGTTTTATTACAAAATTAATTAAAATTAGTAAATATTTAAGAAATTCCATAAAAGTTATATTTCCTGATAGTAGATTGAATTCTGAAAGTGCTTGTCTTGGTTCTGACAGTTAATTCAGAATATTTCATGGAGTTTAATCAGTCCAAAGTTGAAGATATGTATTCAAATCTTGGCTCTGCGTAATTGCAGACATGTTACTATGGTCGAACTTTTAAAAAAAGTTTGGCCGAATTGTTTTTTGCGCCAATAGCCTGTCAAGTCTAATGACACAAAAGTTCGGCTGAATTTCTTATAAAATTTCTGCCAAACTTTTACTTGACTTTCCATCGACCTAAAAATACAAAGAACCCCCTCCAAAAATACATTTCTCAGCAATATAAATTGACGTAAAAGCATTCATTATTTTCGCATAATTTCACACATTTCTTCATTTGGTCTAATTTTGCAAAAGATTATTTTGGGTTTAAGGACTTTTTGGCATAACATTCAAAGGACATTTCTTGGAGGTATGTGATACATATTTTGGATTTTTTTGGGCTTCATTTTTTTTAAGGTATTTTGGTTTTAGAGGTTTTGGGCTTAATTTCATTGTTTTTTTTTTAAGGTATTTTGTTTTTAGAAGTTTTGGGCTTAGTTTTCATTGGTTTTTTTTTTAAGTATTTTGTTTTTAGAGGTTTTGGGCTTACTTTTCAAAGGACATTTTTTTGGATGTATTTTTTTTTAAAGAGGTTTTTGGGCTTAATTTCCAAAAGACATTTTTTAGTTTTAAGGTATTTTGTTTTTAGAAGTTTTGGGCTTAATTTTCATTGTTTTTAGAGGTTTTGGGCTTAATTTTCAAAGGACATTTTTTTGGATGTATTTTTTTTTAGAGGTTTTTGGGCTTAATTTCCAAAAGAAATTTTTTGGACTTAATTTTGAAAAGAATCTTTTTAGGCATAATATTCAAAGGACATTTTTTGGATGTATTTTTTAAAGTGATATTTTTTTAGAGATTTTTTTGAAGTATTTTTTAAAGTGCCATTTTTTAAGAAGTTGGAATTAATTTTCAATGGACATTTTTTGGAGGTATTTTTTGAAGTGACATTTTTTTAGAGTACGTGTTTTGGGTCGAAGTAAATCTTTTATAATGATTTTTTAAAATAAGTTTTTCTCTAACTTTTTAAATGATTTTTTTTTGCAAGACTTGGAAGGAAATATTTTGAGCTTCGTTTCATTTTTCTAAGACATTTTTTTTTGGATTTTTTTAAGTAAGTGTTTTGGATTGAAGTATTTTTGCAAAAAAATTTAAATGATTTTTTTTTTAAATTAAATTTGTTGTGATGTTTTTTTAATTGAGTTTTTGTCTAAATTTGTGAAGGAAATTTTTTGAACTTCATACTCTATTATCATGGGAAATCAAAGGAATTGCACAAAAAAATATGATCGAACAAGAGACCCTAAGGAACGTAGAGAAGAGGGGAGAGAATCTCACAAAAGAAAGAGAGAAGAACACTCAAATATTGAAAAGGAAAATCAACCTCAACTAGAATTTGAAGTAGGTATGTAAATGTAAAGATTATGAATTTGATATTTAAATTTTTCCTAGTGTAAAATGTGAAGCTTAATTTTTATTTGATGAACTAATTTGAAAAATATTTTTCAATGTAAACAGAGAGATATTCCTCAAAACATTGATGATGAGATACAAAAATTTGAAAAAGAAAGTGAAAGAGATATTGAACCAATGATTGAAGATGGTGAAAATGTCGAAAAAAATACAAGTGAAGAAATTGAATCACAAGGTATATATATGTTGAACACATGCACGTATTATTGAAATTACACATATTTATTAATTTAGTTATTTATTGAATATGTAAACTTATTATGTACTATTAATTCGAATATGTATAGATGAAACCAATGTCGATGATGAAATGTTAGAAAATGTTGACACTCACACATATGGAGATAAAAGAGCTGACCATGTTATAAGATATCGTGTTAAACGCATTTTTGATGTGTACATCATAAAGGAAATTGTGACAGTTCAAGCCCAAATGTTGAAAGGTCTCCTATCGTTAAGGAAATTAAAAGAAGCTACGACTTTATTGGGTATTCGAAAATCAACAAAAGTTTAAAAAATGAAGGAAAATGTGATACAAAATATAAATAGTGCTATAAATTCAATTAGAAGGTCTAGACAAAAAAATGTTTCAGTTGTACGTAAAGCAATACATATGGCAATGGTTTCTTCAAGTACTAAAGAGAATCGCTTGGTAAAATCTATGGCACGAGCATTAGGAACCTCACGAAAAACTTTGCATAAACATCAGAAATTTTAGTTGCAAATAGATGTAAATGATGAACTCACTTGTTGGAGAGCTATTGGTAGGCAACCATACAAATATAGACTTGGAGAAAATGTTAAAAAAACAATATATGAATACTGGAAGAAAAATTCATGTGTTTCTCCAAATGCAAGGGATGTGATGCGAATAAGAATAGCATGAAATCCATACGAAGAACATGAAACACATTTCTTGGACACCACTCAGATAGAGTCATTCAACAATTTCAAAAAAGAGAATTGTGAAATTCATGTTTCAAACAGTGATTTTTTTCAACAAAAACCATGGTGTGTAAAACCTATCATTGTACGCTACACTTGTTGTTGTCGTTATCATGTGGAATTTCAGTTATATTATGACACATTCCTTAATTTTGGTAGAACATTTTGGAAAGATTCACCTCCTCCTTCCACTATCCGTCATTTCATATCTCAAATTCTGTGTGGAAGAGAAAGCAATGAATTATTTTAAGAAAAGAAATGTGTTGGTGGTGAAAATTGCGATGATTGTGGAAATTTGACTAAATTTCAAAACAAATATTGTACTGATATAAATGATCAATCATTTTCCAACATGAAAGTGAAATGGAAGAGATATGAATATATCCATACATCAATTCAAGGTTCAAATAGTGCTAAAAGAATTGAATTAAGAGAAGAAGAAATTTTTATGATAGATTTTTTGAGAAAGTTTGAGGCAGAAATTTATAAATACACCAAGCATTCCCATAGAGCTCGATGGCAGAACTTGAAATTCAAAAAATACCATGAATTTTTTCCACCAGGGACCATTTTGTCAGTAATTGATTTTTTAGAAAACTAAACATTTGTTCCACAAAAAGAAATTCAGAGTGAATACTATCATTCTGACCAAGTATCCATGATCATCCATATTCTATATAGACATGTTGAACAAAACATCAATCATATAGAAAGCACTAGTGAAAATCGGCATGTTATTAAAGAATATCACTTTTATATCAATGACGATCATACACATGATACATATTTTGTACAACACTGTTTTGGAAAGATTTATGACTCCTTTAAAAGTCGTGGAATAAAATTCAATGAACATTGGATATGGTCAGATGGATGCGTAGGTCAATTCAAATCTCCACGATCATTATTTTGGTTGTGTTGTCTTCATAAGAAAACCTACATTAAACATTGTTGGAATTTCTTTGAGACTGGCCATGGAAAAGGAGAACATGATGGTGCAAGGGCATGCATAAAACGAGCACTTCGAAGATATCAAATGATCCCCTCTGTAAACATACTTGTGGACGCTTAAGAATTTGTTCAATGGTTCATCACTGCTCTAAGCCATGAGACTAACCAATCAAGGGAAGTGCAAAAGTACATTCAATTTAATTTTTATTGGATATCCAATTTTAAATAGTGTACATTTATCACAATGATTATCTTTGATGGTATTTTGATATCATATTTACATTCTTCTTTGAATTTTCCATATATAGGTTTTTTTGGCATATTGGGGATCGATGAAGTAGATAAATCAATTGGAAACACGCTGAAACAATAAAAGGGACTGAAAATTGCATTTAAATAAAAACAAGTTGTCCATAAATGTGTTTTGCATTACAAAAGAGGTAATATTCTTGTTTTTGTCATGTTTGCATAGAGACAAATTTACGAATCCAATGATGTTTTAGAAAACAAAATGTATGTAAAAGTTTGGAAACATATAAAGAGCTAAATACAAAGGGAAAATGTTCATGGCAATGTTTGAATAAATGCAATAAGAGGAGACTACAATATCATCCGATGGTGATTGAGTTTCATCTGTTAGAGAGGTAACATTTGAATTGTTTAAATGATAAAGATCTAGAAATAAATTTAAATACATAAGTTTGTTAAGTTTGTTTTATTGTGTAGAAGATGTTTTGTCAAATTGCACCAACGTAATAACGATGAAAAATGTGAAGTATTATTTGATGTGTTGTATCAACGAAAAATGAAATTATTAGAAAACTATAATGATCACAAGTTTCCATATGAAAGAGAATCTATTATACTAAAAGGTTATTTTTTTTATAAAACTAATCAAAGTGGGGATTTTGTTTACTTGAAGACTATGAACCCGATAACAAGGTTGTCAATATAGTCACTATGTGGAAACACACATAAAGTTAATCGGTTCAATCAAAAGAAAAAATGAAAATTAAGAAATGAAAATTGTCAAAATCCGATCATGAACAGATCATTGAAGATGGCATTCCATTGGAATTTTTTACTTGAATTTCCAACAATTTCTTCTCTTGATTATGTTTTAGACTTCCGAACTCAACTAAAAATTGAGTCGCCTATTATGTTATCTCAGGTATGTTTCACATGTACAAATTGTTTTGTACATGCACACTAAGATCAATTGAAAGTGTAGCTTTTCTATACATGTATCGATGAAAAATGTTTATTGGATATACGTGTGTGTGTGTGTGTGTGTGTTCTAGAATGCAATTAATTGTTCAAGTAGTTTTTAATGTATGTGCAGATGAAAATGTTCTCACGATCAATATATATGTTCTAGAATGCAATTAACCGGAAGTAGTAATTCTATGTGCATTGATGAAAATGTCGCACGATCGGATATATGGCTGACCGAATGTGACCAGCTTTTCTCGTGGGATTTTCTCTGCAAAAGTATGGAATGTAAATAAATCATCCACAATATAGTTTTGTATGAAGATTCTTCTGCATTAATAGACTCGGAGCACTTCTCTCACTTTTGGTGGGATTCACCCACATTCTATTCTTGATAGAAAATCTAGTACAAAATTTGTCTCATTCAATAATGAATATGTCTTAGGCAATTACTGAAAGGCTTTTCTATGTGCATAGATGAAAATGTTACACGATTGGATATATATATATATATATATATATATATATATATATATATATATATGTTCTAGAATGCAATTAATTGTTCAAGTAGTTTTCCATGCATTGATGAAAAATGCTTCACATATTGAATATATATGTTCTAGAACGCAATTAATCGAAAGTAGCTAAATTCTCTATAGCCTTGATGAAAAGTAGCTTAATTCTATTGACATTGATGAAAATGTTGAAGTACTAGATATATATGTTCTAGGAAAGCAATTAACTATTCAAATATCTTTTTCTTATGTGTATTGATGAAAATAAGGTACGATATATATGTTCTAGAATGGAATTAATTGAAAGTAGTTTTTTCTATACATGTGCATTAATGAAAATTAATGGATATATATTGCATTTTAAAAAATTTATTATTGTTTTCAACACATTCCAACAAGACCTAGAATCAATATGTATATAGATATATCAATATGTATTGTACTTCAACATTACTTCACATGCCAAATGTATCATCAATCCAAAACTCTGAGTTTTAAAAACTTTTTGATTATATCACAACATTATTTCACATGCCATGCCAATTGTACCAACTATTTAATAAAAACATTTAACATTATATAAACATGCCAAATGTACTTCAACCATCCAAAACTTAAGTTTTAAAAAACAAAACAAATTATAACACAACATTACTTCACATGCCAAGAGTTCAAAAAAGAAAAACATTAATTTATAGATCACAACATTACTAGTAGTTCAACTATCCAAAACTTAAGTTTAAAAACCAAACAAATTATAACACAACATTACTTTACATGCCAATGTACTTTCAACCTTTCCAAAAACTTAGTTTAAAAACATTATATATCACATTCACATGTACCAAATGTAGTTCACATAGAATATGTCCAAAATTTGTAGATCTCAAAAGTATCAAGTATCAAGTTATAAATATGTCCAAAATTGTGGATCTCACAAGTATCAAGTATCAAGTTATATATATGATTGCATCTAGATAATATATAAAAAAGTAAATTTAAGACTAGAAATATCAATCAAATCTAGAAATCATCCATCAAATATGCATGGATGTAGTGTCTTTTCAAAGAAAAGGCCCCAATTCGCGAGCTATCATGCGGGCGGCGGGGGAACCTATACACAATGCACGTACAAACATTAAAATTTGATGTTTTAAAATTGAGTGAGAATATATAGAACTTCATAGTCAAAAAAAAAAAAAAAAAAAAATCATGCAATACCTCATGAGGTTCCCTCTCCATTCGCTAAATGCTGGCTACAACTTCTCCCATGGGAACATCTCCACCGCAAATTGTACAATATATGTACAATTATATATATATATATATATATATATATATATACATATATATATATATATTAAAAAAATTCAAATGAAATGCATATATATATATATATATATATATATATATATATATATATATTTATTTATTTATTTATTTATTTATTTATTTTCAATAATATTAAAAAAATTAATGATTTGTTCAAATGGTTGAAATGTTGTGGATGTTCCTATCTCCATCGCTTAGAGTCCGTGGAGAAAAGAAATCCTCTATGGAAAACCTAAAATTAAAAAAATTAATTTAAGTATAAAATAACTCAGACCAAGATCCTCTCAGCTTTATAATAAAACTTTTAAATTTCACTTATAAATTATAAAACAAAAACATATATATTTAAACGGAAAATTGAATACTGCAGTGGATTTGGCACATCTCCTAAGAAGAGAGGCTCCAAAAGAAAATCTCCAAAAACCTAAAATTCAAAAAATTTAAAATAACTCAAGATATAGATATATTCCATTTTTTAATGGAAGTTTTTGAGGTGGAATATATGTAAATTAAAAACATATAAATTTTAAAAGTGAAAAATTGTCCATGTTTGTTGTGAACCTCGGTGATCTCCTAAGAAAGTAGAAGGTACATCTCCCAAGGAAGAACAAGGATCACTTATCCCAAAATATCTGACAACATCAAAATTTGTTAAAACATTTTGTATTATATATACATGAAATGTATATGTGTGCACAATTATTTATTTTAAAAATATCAAGTTTAAAAAAACATTTGCGAACATATTCATGGTGAGACCCCATCTTGATTGTTTGAACTCCGAGGCTCCGAACGTAATATTAACATTTTCTTCATTCATCAAGCATGATTAACCGGAAATGGTGTTAACATATAATAATACATTTTTGTTAGATTAATACATACAAATAAATGTATGTATATATATGTATTTATTAAGAAATTGCATGTATGTGTGTTAAAATAATTGAATCCTAACTATTAACACACACCGTTCCCATGCCCTCTTCATCATGAACAATTAGGTCATGCCAACCATTGCACAATTCTTTGCATATGTTTTCGATCTTCAACACTCATGTTGTCAATATCTTCTATCTCGTATAATATACAAATTGACTCGTGTATTCTCATGTTCTTTGTCGATTCACAAACACGTGACTCCACCCAATCCACTATGAACATTGTCGATGATGCATCCCTTGCTTCTCGACTAATTTGAAAAGTGGCTTCAATCTCTAATCCGCAAAGTTTCGACACGAACGTATCGGTGACTCGTGATGAGGAAACTGCTGATGACGCCAGCGCTCTTACTTACACACTATCGACCTTTCCCAGACCAAAAATTCGTGAGGGAAGGTCATTGTATTTGGGTTTCATTTCAAAAGAATTCGCATAAAATAATTTTTGCAAAATAAAGTAGAACCTCATCGCTCCATGGGAGTCTTCCATAATCCTAAGGTGTCTATCATACAAATAGTGAGTTATATCAAAGATGCTTGAAATATTGCACTCTTTAGCATTTTTCTTTTTCGGCCCTTTTCGAATTAGACAGACTTTGCCATTGTTGTTGTAACTCTTTCTTTAACATCCTCTCATTTATTGGGTCTCATCATTGTTCTTATTTTTCTCATGACATTCAAAAAAATATTCGTGGGTTGGCCCAAGATTTTATGTGTACACATCTACTAGTCGGGCTCAAATAATGTAACTATTCTACAGTAGAGTCAAAGACGGAGATTCTCCCGCAATTTTGCATGAAGTTTTTGACACCTTTTCTATGCATTGTCAGAGTGTTTTCCCACAAGATATCGGGAAATGTCACTTCTGACATGTCGGGTGGGTGGAAACCTTCTTCTTCGGGAATTTAATAAGCTCGCCCTACGTCTATTTCACCAACATTTGCTACTAGCCTCTCGAGATCAATGTATAAACTTTGTATATTAGAAAATACATGTAAACAAATTTGTACAACTTTAACAAAAAAAATATTCAAATTGATGGCAACTCGATGTGGTTAATGGGCATCTTCCCACCCCGAAACCGTCAAGAACCAAAACAACCCCCGTTAAGAACCAACACCACCACCTATTGATTGGCCTCCAGAGAATAAATATCACCACCTTCACGCAACCCGCTAGCAATTATTGATGGCCCTCAAGGGGATTTGAACCACCACCAACCTTCCTCGAGACGGAAATAAACTTCATAAACAAATACGAATTTATAATCAATTGAAGCACACATTCATACATATAAATACACGTATATATTCATCGATTAAAATGCGTGGAACCATACCACGATTAGGTGAACTATGGGTATGCCCATGAATGGAGTAGACCTTTCTCCTCTTAGCTCCTAAAAAATAAAAATAAAACTTATTAATAACTAATTTAACTCACAAAGTCGATAAAAATCAATTCCATATAAAAACATGTATGGATATTTAAGATTATATTTAAGACCATGAGCATCTTCGATCCCTGATCCTCTCCATATGTGATTTTGTTGATCTTCATTATTCATCCTCTATGATATATATATCTATGGTGGATACTACAATTATTTTTTAAATGACTAATTTAAAATAAATTCAAAATAAATTTCAGAAAATTAATGTAATTCAATGTACACAAATTATGTAAAACACAACTTTCAAAGCACTAATTGATGTGTGAATTAATTTAAGAAAAAAAATTATAAAAATAATAAGTTCACCAAATTGCGCTTACATAGTGGGAGCACACTTGTATAAAATTGAAAAAACACATTGTCATTAAAAAGAAGTGAAACTCCATTTAAAACAAAACATTTGTTAAGTCTCTGATTTAATTTATAAAAATGTGAAGTTCACCACTTGTTGCAATGTAGTCAGCCTGGCTGTTCTTACATGTGTGGTGGGAGCACACTTGGTATATAACTGAAAGCGCATGGTCACAAAAAAAGACGTATTTATAAGTACAAAACACACACATATCCAAAATATGTTACAATGTCCATTAATAAATTTTGAAGGAGAGTTGCTCAACACTAATTCATCTTTGAGAGATGAATTTTTGAATTTTGAAGAAGAGCTGCCTCAAAACTAATTCATCTTTGAGATGAATCTTGAATTTTTGAAGAAGAGCATATCAAAACTAATTCATCTTTGAGAGAGTCTCGCATTAGTTATCGCCCCATATAATTCTAATTCATTCGATAGATGAATCATGAATTGGCATTGCCCCACGCAAGATTCACACAATCTTATTCACATTTGAACAATGTTCATACTAAAATTTGAAATTGGCTAACAATATTGTTTTCTATTCCATGCAATTTTTTGGTCTCTCCTCTTAACTAGGTACACGCCATTCATCTCAAGTTGCACAAGTTTAGAATTTGGTGGAAACCACAATTCCATTTGATCCTTATACTCCATAGTTGTTCCAAGCCTTCTATCAATCCAATATAATATGCCTCGTTGTTTGTTGTTCTTCCCGGTATATTCATTTTTCTTTAATAACTTATAGTTCCAATATTTGAGAAAGCACATATGTAATCATTGTTTTCTGATTGGGATAGCAATAAACATCTATGCATAATTTCCATATTTATGGCTTTTTATCCCTCGGAAAAAATATATATATATTAAATTGACATTTATTGCAATTCATGGGAGAAATGACACACGTGCATTAGATAAAATGGTTATGCTGGTTTATCTTAAAGTTTGAATTTAAAAAGTTTAATATGGTAGAATTCACATTTAAACAATGGGAGGAAGCCTCTTTAGTTTGTGGGAGAAAATGAATTCTTATGCACTTAGTTTGTCTGAGAAAAGACACATTGTACACGCTTTGTTACAGAGATTGACTGCTGGGGGCATTTGCATCGGATATGTCACATTTGAGAAAATATGAGATCCAAAGGCGCTTACCTAGCCCTTACGTACTCTCGCCTTTAGAACTTGTAGAAGTTAACACTCGACGTACGTACTAAAATCCTTATGAGAGTTCACACTTCAGGTTCAATTTTTGTGCTTTAAAGTTTGAGAGAAATTGACATTTACATGGTTTGCAAAATTATTTTATGCACTTAAAAAAAACATGCTTTAATGTTATTGGGAGAAAGCCAACATGACATGTATGCTTTAAAAACTTTACCTAAGAATTTATGGGAAAAATGACATATGTACACAGTTCATCTTAAAGTGGTTGAGGTTAATGGATATTAAAATGAAGAACTTCTATCTAGATCTGTTACAGAGATTGACTGTAGGGGAATTTATTGGATATGTCACCTTTGATAAAATATGAGATCTAGAGGCTACCTGACCCTTTATAGACTCTGCCTTTAGAACTTGTAGAAGTTAACACTCAACTGATAGACTAAAATCCTATGGAAGTTAAAAATTCTATGAGAGTTCAACCACTTTAGGTTCAATTTTTAGGCCTTAAAGCTTCAGAGAAATGACATTTACATGTTTTGCAAAATTATTTTATGCACTTATAAAAAAAAATCTTTAAAGTTAATGGGAGAAAGTCAACATGACATGTATGCTTTAAAAACTATGCCTAAGAATTTATGGGAGAAATTACACATGTACACAGTTTGTCTTAAAGTGGTTGTGTTTTATGGATCTATTAAAATGAAGAACTTCTATGTAGATCTGTTACAGAGATTGACTATAGGGGCATTTACTGGATATGTCACCTTTGAGAAAAGATGAGATCTATAGGCTACTTGGCCCTTTAGAGACTCTGCCTTTAGAACTTGTAGAAGTTAACACTCAATTGAAAGACTAAAACCCTATTGAAGTTCAAAATTATATGAGAGAACAGAAATTTGTAATATTGGAAATTTATTTTAAAGTTTAGAAACTAATAATTTTGTATAGTCTCTATTTAGAAATTTGGCAAATTTTAAGATAAAAATAATTTATACTATTTAGGCTAATAATTTTTATAAAAAATGGAAATTAACAATTTTTTTTTGAAACAAAATAGAAAATAAGGTTAATCAGATATAGATTCCATTCCATTTATTTTATTGGAATATATGGGTTGTGTTCTTTTGTTTTAAAAGAATAAAAATAAGAGGTTAAGATTCTATCCAACCCTTCATATATTTGAGAGGGTAAATCCTAGAATTGATATTCTATGAAGTAAATTCCAAAGTATTCTAGGACTTCGACTCAAGTAAAGTTTCTATATGGAACTATGAATTTTGAATAAAGGAATTTGAGTAGTTCTGGAGGTGAGTCAAGATGTTTCAACAATAAGTCTACTTACAACTTAGTTGTTGTGTATAACAAGGAAGAGAGTTTATATATATATTGGCGACGAGAATTTAATTTAAATTTTACACATTAGGATTCGAATGTCTCGTTAACTTAAATCTTAGAAATTACAGATTTGAATGTTTATTGAAAATTAACTTGATCCCTACAAGTAATGGGACCGAGAGGGATGAAAATAATTGTAATTAATTAAAACAATGATATGAAATATGGAAATAGAAACATGGTTACCGATGAAATAGGTAATTGAAGTGGCACCTACTTTTTCGAGGTAGCAAAAAAAACACCCGATTTTGAAAAGTGGTGATGTAGAATCACCCTTTTTTGTGTGCATATTTTTGAAACTTCAAATTTTTTATTTATGAAGTATGAATATTTGTTTTCAAATGTTAGTGATTTTTTAAAGGTGATGATACAGCATCAACCACGTTTTTTTGGAGTGGTGATTTTAATGTTGGTAATAAAACATAAAATTAAAATTAAAAAACATGTCAAAAAACAATCAAATATAAAAATAATAATAAAAAAACTAATAAAAATGTAAAAACAAAAAAAATAAAATTAACTTGTAAAAATTAAAAATTTGAAACAAAAATAAATTAATAAAGCACAAAAAAAAACTAAAAATTTTCGAACTTTAAATTAAAAAATGGAGAAAAATTTAAAAAAACACACAATTTAAAGAAAAAAAATAAAAATTGAAAAAAATATATATATATCAAAAACCAATTTTCTAGTTATTAAAAAAAACCACATAATAAAAAAACAAAATGATAAAATAAAAAATTAAAGAGAAAATTTAAAAATAATTAAAATTAAAAAATAAAACATAACTAAAACTTAAAAATTTAAATTTAAAAAAAACAATAAAAATTAATAAGAAAATAACAATAAAAATTTTAAAATAATAAAAAATTAAATTAAAACAAAAAAACAAAATTAAAATAAAAATTTAAGTAAAAGTTTGAAAAAAAAACATTAATATTAAAAAAGAAAAAAAACATTTTAAAATAACTTAAAAACCAAAAAAATATTTTTTATTAAATTAAACCATTTTTAAATTTTTAAAATTAAAAAAAAAAGTTAAAAAAAAGAAAAAAATAAAAAAAAAAAACATTTTTTCAATTAAAATTTTAAAAAATTAAAAATTAAAAAAAAAAAATTAAACAATCTTAAATATTAAATTTAATTTAAAAAAAAAAAAAAAAACCTGAAGGGTTAGCTCAATTGGTTGAGTCCCCACTTGGAAGTACTCCCAGATTGAGAGGTCACAGGATCAAATCTCCTAGACGCCCGCGGGGTTAGGCCTCAGTGTTAAGCCGACAGTCGATCCCTTCGAGAGGATTTACTGCGATTTATTAAGACCGTGGATGTAGCTAGTACATGTGTGCGGGCACATAGGAACATGAACCACTTGTAAAAAAAAAAATTTAAAAAAAAAAATTTAAAATTAAAATTGAATAAAAAAATCAAATATTAAATTTAAGAAATTAAAAACAAAAATGGAATTTAAAAAATAAAAATAAAAATAAAAACAAATTGATGCAAATCGCCTCCCGGCCTAGGTGGTGGCAGAGGCCGGCCATTGGGTGGGCAGGGAGCTGCACGGGCCAGTCGCTGGGTGGGCGGGGCAGCCACCCCGCCCGCCCAGCAGTCGACCTCCACCACCACCTGGGCCGGTAGGCGAATCTCGAAATCAACCTCCCGAACTAGGTGGCGGCAAAGGCCACCTACACAGTGGCCGGCCTCCACCGCCACCTGGGCGGGAAAAACACAATTTTATTAACAAAATTACTATTTTTTTAATTTTTATTTAATAAAATTTTATATTTTTTAATTAATTTAATTTAATATGTATTTTTTTTAAATTTTGTTGTTTTTTTTTTAATGTAGGGATTCTGATATAAAACAGATCCTTGCGCACAATAATATGTGATGCTTCCTTAACATGGAAACTTCATTAAATTCGTCATTAAAAACTACATTTTAATTCGGCTCAAAACATATACAAAGAAGAGAGAGCCATACAAACAAAAATATTGGCATATAATAACCATAATAAAATTACAGACTCAAACCAATTTGGTCGTATATTACAATTGGTGGCCTCTCGGCTCTTGGCCCTTTACAATAACTCTCACACCATTTCTCCCTATCTCTCTTTGTATTCCTCACTCTGTCCTCCATCCTCACATAAGCTTCATATTTATACCCAATTATGAATTAACTCCAATCCATGATTTGCTCCACACAAATCTCAACCAAAATCTAAAATAGATTTATCCCTTATTTGACTCAACTGAGTTCCATTGAAGGAATTCTGGATCCCTAAATTATCTACCTAACTCAACTCCACTCATATCCTCCATTTATTAAAAGAATATTTACAATAATCCTCACACTCACATTTTCTCTCAAATTATTTTTAAAATGTACATAATTTATAAAATAAATAAATAAAACCTCACCCCCTAAATCACACAAATAAATAATGAAAATTTAGCTTGATGCTCCTGCTTCAGACTCCCCATGTAGAGAAGTTTCCATAGACTCCTGTCTATGAGGTTTGTCACTTTTATGTAATAATGTGACAGCCACAAGTCTCAATGACTTGCTCCCTCCAGGATTCCAAACTATGTTCTGCTGCTGGTCCTTTAAAGTATCAACTTCATTTTCTAGTTCATCACTCACTTTGTCAATCGGATTCCATCGGTCTTTACAACAATTTCTTCTGTCAATTCCTCGAAGTAACTCCTCTTTGTTTGATGCTTTCGTCTTCAATTACGCTGAACACTCAACTTTCTGAAGTGAAGAAAAATAAAAAATTTCTCCTTGATCACAACTATAGTCATCGATTTCTCCTATAGTAACAAATTCCTCATCCGGTGTTGTACCTGCATTCATCAACAAATTGTTAGTTTTAAAAAGATAAGACCTTTCGGCCTCTTTTGATGCTTCAAGCACCAATCTCCCATCATAGATTTTCTAGATTTCAACAGATCCTGTTTTGAATTGATGACTGCTTTTATCTTTATCCTGTTGGTTCAATACTTTTGTTTCCTTTATGTCTCTAAAGACATAATTTTCTTTGCTGCTCCTGATTTTTCATCTCATCTCCAAATACTTTCTGCTCAATTTCTCTGATTTCAACATCATATTTATTTATGTTTCTTTTTGTACCTACAACCACATTATTATTTGAAAAGTTATAACATTCACTCAACTCTCTAAATGTTAAAAACATTTCATCCCTATCATGTACGACAACTGCAATATCTTCTGTATCAGGTTCTACAAGTTTCATCTCCCCTTCAAGTTCCTTAAGCCATTGTTCCAAGAACTCTATTTCCATGTGAAATATTTCCAGCATTTCATCACAACCTTCATTCCCAGCTTCATTCTTCTTCTGGAAATCCTCTTGAGCTACCCTGTTTTCTGTATCATCACATTGCAAAATTTTGTCATCAATTTCATTAAACAAATTCATTTGTTTACCTCCTTGGAATATCACTTCGGCATTTTCATTATGTTTCTGCTCCACAAGAGCTTCAACTGGCTATCTTACACCAAACAAGAATTCATTTATGATTTCTTCCTGCTGCAACAAATCAATACCTTCCTCCTCTGAAAGTCATTCTCCATCATACTTCACCTTAAGAGTTTTATTCATCTCTGTGATAGTTTCACCAGACTGTACACCATCTTCCGCACACCCTGCAAACATACATAAACTGTGAGATTTAAAAATTCATGGCTTCATAGCCTCAGCTGCTTCTATTTTCAACAATTCTTCTGAACTATTCCAATAGTCCATGAGATCTTTCTCATTAATCTCGTCACCCAGAATTTCACCCTGTTCTGGGCCACAAATGGAAACTTCCATTCTCAACTCAGCCTCTCTAAGTTCTTCACATCTTAATTGCACACTCATCATCTGCTCAAGCTTCCTCAGCTCTTCTGTCAACTGTATGTTTACTTGTTGTTCCCTCTTTGCGTGTAGCCTCTGCCACTTCACTTTCTTCCTCAAGGTCCAACCATGTCTCTAGTCTTTATTTCTCTACAACAATTCCATTAATAACTCAAGGTGAACTGTTATCTTAGCTTTCTCCCGCTCATACTCTTTATAAGTCAACTGCTTACATATGCCATTTGCCTTGGCATCCTCCTTCTTCTTCCTTTTGCTGTGGTCTTTTTCAAAACCTTTGAAATGACTGACACCAGTCATCTTCTCCTCCTTTGTAAACTTCATTTGTTCAATTTTGGATTTCATTCAAATCCCCTTTTCAACAAGCCTCCACACTTGCCATCGAACAATACAAACTCTCTTCCTGCACTTGACCTCTTTCAGTTCTCTGTCTTGGAATCATCTCTGGGAAATTATCTTGCTCCTCTTTGCTGCAACCAACAACTGCAGTATTTCATATGTTATAATGACCAAACTCTTTGGGTGTCAGGCTCCGCCGATCATGCTCCCAATTACATTCAAACCTTTGACTTAATTTAAGACTCTTTGACTCTAGACTTTACATCAAGTCTTCATCTTGGATGAAAATACACCCTCTTGTACAATAACTCAATCTTGACTCAAGCTATCCAAATTTATTCATTTGACCTTAACATCTTATGTGACTTCAAAGCTTGACCCAATAATTACAATAGTGGATATTTTGACTTTAATTCAAGTTATACAATATACCAATGAACATCCACCCTTAATACATTTTTATGATGTAAAATATTCACTCTCTCTCATACTCCATTCTTAAGAAAATATCACAAGTCACCAATTTCATCATCTCCCTTTATCACTTCACATGATATTGAAGCCTTTAAATCGAAAGGCAATCCATTTTCCCAAGGTTTATTTTATGGTGAAAAATAAATAAACCATTTAATTTTCAACATTCAAAAATACTTCTTTGAAATGAATGATCATACCTTATGCTCCCTTCAAGGTTATTAATAAAACTCTTCTTTGAAATTTCAACTCTCTAGATTTCACTCTTCTGTGTCGTCTTTATCACTGTGAATATTCACATGCCGCTCATCACCTTAGCGTAAACAGTTTTCCTGCGCTTTCATGTAGCTCCTTCTTTGCAGTGACAGTTCTCATGCAACACCGACTCTCTTCAGTGTACAAAAACAATTCCTTCATAGGAATTTCCCAAAACTTTCGTTTAACATGGTGGAATCAACATATTCTCCGGCAGCAACAAACACAATTGCACTATCTTCGGGACAGAACAATGTGAACACTTTCACATATGCTATAAGCAATGATCAATCATGATCTTTAACTCATAGAAACCATAGATGCTCCTTTACCGGCTTGCTCCTTCATGTAGATCATAGTTATCACGACCTCAAAAACGGTATGCCACAACCATGCTCGAATCATATTTATACATCAATTTCTGAGATGGATTTCAATTCCATTCCTTCAACTTTGGATTGATTTCACTTTTTCATAAAATTTACAAAAGGATTAACTTCTCGAGTATGGCCAGGGAAATTTAATCATCCAATTTTCAAGAATACCTTTAATTAATGAATATTGATTCATTCAATGAACACTTACCTTGGAGTCTCCTTGCGTTCTCCACACGACCGACACAACCTTCAGCAATCACCACTGATCTTCACACAATTCCAATAGGATTTCTCATACCAGCACGCTCAAACAAATTATGCAAACAATGTATCTGCCTTACCACTTAAAAGCTACACGAAAACCAATTCTGGTTTTTGTAACTCTTTTCTGCCATTTCGCTAGACAACAACTACTAGTCTTCGTCTCTGGTTTCTACGCTTAGAATGCTGCACATAATTCCAGTCCACACGCTCCACAAAGCTTCTCTTACACACTTCCACAAATCTTCATACAACACTTACACAATGTCATGAACTCAATGATGCAGGGAAAAGATAGCTTACCCAAAATTTATTTGTAAGACCACTACCAACTCCGCCTCCTCCCAAGATAATGCAAATCATCAGACTTTGTAAGCAGAGCTTTTATCAATGAACCATATAATAAAATATTTATTACACAAATACATTTTTAGTTCATTTTATGTGGTTATCGGTCCTCGAATTATATCCCAAGAAAACCTTTAAGCCATAAGGTTAATGGCCTCCATTTAAACATTTCCTTTTTAGCACTTAATCCCTCTCACCTTAAACCTTACTCTACGTGTTCCTAGACATTTTTTGGGCGAATTCTCACCTCATCACCACAATGACTTATTCTGACTTAAATTACAATTCCAATTTATTCATGTCATTATGCAAAACAATATTGAGGTTTCCATTGTTGATCCACTTATTGATCCAATGACTATCACACTTTCGCATGCCAACTAGCCCAACATTTATGGAAGCATCCATTTGACAGTTATGGAAGCATACCTTTGCTCGACATTTATGGAAGCATCCATTCGATAAACCCTTGGTAGTTTTCAAACCCAGCTTCACTATTCCATTGCCTTTGACTCATAATTTCTTTGTGCCACTCCGATTCATGTTTTCTATCATCAAGACCACTAACGCAGTTATGAATGCCAATTCAGATATATAAAACCGATTTGCAACAGATGCCACCTCCTCTCCTCTGAAGCAAATGGGTTGGGCTCCTCAAACTCCACCTCATTATCTTTAATAAAGTTTAGTATTAGATATCATTTTCGGGATTCAACTGCGTTAAGTGAGTCATTCATCTATGACCATTTCCATGAGAGGTAGTCGTAATTGACTAATTTCTCATGATTTTTGAATAGTCCACTTAGCACTCATTGCATCGGGTGATGCTCACAGGGGTGAAGAAGTGGGATTGAAACTAATGAAATGAATCACATAGCGTCAATCATCACTTCCGGGGCTTGCACCCGGTAACCAGGACTTCCCGGAAGGTCACCCATCCCAGAACTCCTCTGGCTCAAGCGCGCTTAACTGTGGAGCTTAAGGCACAATAGTTGCTAAGGTTTTGCAAATGGGGTAGCAAGTTAAGTGGGCTTGATTGTGGGGAAAACTCCACAGTTAAGCGCGCTTGAGCCAGAGGAGTTCTAGGATGGGTGACCTCCCGGGAAGTCCTGGTTACCGGGTGCAAGCCCCGGAAGTGACGATTGACGCTATGTGATTCATTTCACTAGTTTCAATCCCACTTCTTCAGCCTTGTGAGCATCACCCGATGCAATGAGTGCTAAGTGGACTATTCAAAAATCATGAGAAATTAGTCAGTTACGACTACCTCTCATGGAAAACTGCGAAAACCTCTCATACTTAAAAATTTTAGTATATATATTTTTAATTTATTTTTTATATTTAAAAATTATTTGTTTTATTAATAATGATTTTTTAATTTAATGTATATATATATATATTTTTTTTTTTTCAATTTTAATTTTCAATCAATTTAAAAAAATAATAATAATTTGAATTTAAGTAATGTTTTTTTTTTTTTTTTTTTGTTAATTTTTAATTTTCATTTTAATTTTTTTAATTTAATAAAAATTTATATATATTTTTAATTTTTTTTTTTAAATAATTTATTTGTTTTTAACTTAGTAAAATTTTCTTCTTAATTTTTTTTTAAAATTTAAATTTGTTTGTTTGTTTGTTTTTTTTCAATTTTTAATATATTTTTTAATTTTAATTTTAATTTTTTATTTCTTTATTTTTTTGTTTTTTTGTTTTTTTTGAATTTTTTTCTTTAAAAAGATATAATGAATTTTGTTTTTTTTTTCAATTATTTTAAAATGGTTTTTTCATTTTTATTTTTTAATTTTTATTATTCTAAAATTTTAGTTTCAACACTTTCCATTTGCGGCGTGTTTTGTGCACAAAAAAAAAATGGTTTTTATCTCTATTTTTAAAAAATGTTGAAAATTTACCCCGAAAAAAAGAAAGGTTATTCTAGAATAAAATGTTTTTTAAAGATGTTGAAAATTTACCTCGAAAAAAATGGAAGGTTATTCCATAGTACAAATTTTTGTTTTCGGGTTGTTTTTCATGGGTTTTTGATTTATTTTTTTGTTAGAGTTCCCGTTTTTCAGTAATAGTTTCTGTTTCATTGGTAACTATGTTTAGAGTGAAGTAAACAGAGAAATTATATTAATAGCACCGAAATCATCTAAACATTCCAATAACACATCTATCAAATTGATGAACTTTCCTGGTTAAGTAGCAAATCTACGCATTGGTGGAATATCATGCAACCTGGAAACAAAAGAACTGGGACATATTATATATAAACGGTCCATAGCGAATTAATAAAGAGAAAAGAGAAAAGAGATAGTACTTATTATGAATATGTGTAACAGAGTAATATAAGGACATGGCATTCATTTCTTCATAAATAACATGGCATTCATTTCTTCATAAATAATATACTTGTTGATAATGATTCAGACATGCATCCAATAAATTTTCAGGGAAATGTAAGAAGTAAAACATCCTATAGATCTACATTTATTCACAATAGACACAATTTAAGTAACCAAAAATACATGTGAATCATAGTTTATCTAAACTCAGTAACCATACAATATTACTTATTAAATTGTAACTATTCAATGAAATAGTCCGGCTGCATAGCCACAGTTCCAATTCTGGAAATATGTAATAAGTTACAACGAGTATGTAGCTACATTTTTAGACATCTAGAGTTTGAGGAAGTAAAATTCAAAAGAAAACTACCAGTAAAAGGAAACTTCACTGAATTTATACAGCCACTAAAATAGAAGTCAAGAAGGCATGACAGAGTAGAACCGAGTAGATTCTCAACAGACTGGTTATTGGAACAGGTTACATGAACTTGTATAGAATAAGGGAAATTTATAAGAAGTAAAACATCCTATAGATCTACATTTATTCACAACAGACACAATTTAAGTAACCAGAAATACATGTGGCTCATAGTTTGAATCTAAACTCAGTAACCATACAATATTACATATCAAATTGTAACTATTCAATGAAACATTCTGGATGCATAGCCATAGTTCCAATTCTAGAAATATGTAATAAGTTACAATGAGTATGCAGCTACATGTTTAGACATCTGGAGTTTGAGGAAGTCAAATTCAAAAGAAAACTACCAGTAAAAGGAAACTACACTGAATTTAGAAAGTCACTAAAATAGAAGTCAAGAAGGCATGACATAGTAGAACCGAGTAGATTCTCAATAGATCGATTACTAGAATAGGTTAAGTGAACTTGTATAAAATAAAGGAAATTTAAGAAGTAAAACATGTTGTAGATACATTTATTCACAACAGACACAATTTAAGTAACCATAAATACATGTAGCTCATAGTTCATCTAAGCTCAATAACCATAGAATATTACATATTAAATTGTAACTATTCAATGAAACAGTTTGCCTGCATAGCCATAGTTCCAATTCTGGAAATATGTAATAAGTTACAATGAGTATGCAGCTACATGTTTAGACATCTGGAGTTTGAGGAAGTAAAATCCAAAAGAAAACTACCAGTAAAAGGAAACTGCACTACAACCACTAAAATAGAAGTCAAGAAGGCATGACACTAAAATAGAAGTCAAGAAGGCATGACACAGTAGAACCGAGTAGATTCTCAATAGACCAGTTACTGGAACAGGTCAAGTGAACTTGAATAAAATAAGGGAAATATAAAAAGTAAAACATCCTATAGATACATTTATTCACAACAGACACATTTTAAGTGACCAGAAATAAATGTGGCTCATAGTTCATCTATTAAACTCAATAACCATCCAATATTACATATTAAATTGTAACTATTCAATGAAATAGTCTGGCTGCATAGCCACAGTTACAATTCCGGAAATATGTAATAAGTTACAACGAGTATGCAGCTACATGTTTAGACATATGGAGTTACAATATGTAATAAGTTACAACGAGTATGCAACTACATGTTTAGATTATAAGTTGATGTCGAAAGAGAGGGGATGGAGGAATTTGTTTTCTCATCTGAGTTATCAAAATGCAGAGCTCAAAGTTTCTAGAAACATTTTCTTAAAGAAGCCTCCTTATTGGTTCTTATAGAACAATTTGTAGCTTACCATTTTTACTTGCATTCATTCCATGGTGTAAGCCTCTAAATTATAGTTTGATTGCCATGTTCCAAGGAAGAATTTATACTTGACAACAAAATATAAGAACCACATTTTAGCTACTCATTTTGTCATAAGATTTGCATTAGTGGCTACCATGGACATTTCTTGAATAGTAACATGCTTGATTTCCTTCAAAATCCTAAATATACACAAGCTAGACCACCATCATAATGCAATACCTTGAGAAAATAGAAATATAACCATGTGTTATGTCTATGGTCATTGAAGTATGCTCTAATAAGATTGTTTGTATTAACATGTGTAGTTTCAAGTGAAAAGACTTCTAACGAATCCAATATATCCTTATTTTCAATTTCCACATTTCCTAAATTTTCATCCAATCGAAAAACAATTATTTTATCCTTTAGTGAAGACCACAAAAAAATAATAAAATAAAACCTCAGATCGAAGAAATAAAATAGAAAAATACAAGCAAACACTAATGATAACAAACCATACAAATTCATTCCAAACAATGATGCTCCACTAAAAATTTAGAAAAAGAACTAATCCACAAATGGTCTAAGAAGTAATAGAAATAAATTTTTACAATTTCTATACAAATATTAACTTGCTATTAACCTAATACGTCCTTATGTTTCAAATAAAATGATAAATTTGGATGTCAGATCACTCTTCCTATCTCACAAATACAACCATTATAATTCAACTTCTGATATATTAAAACTTTGACTTTTGTTGTTTCATAAATGTCTTCTGCCATGAGTCATATGAAAGTAATGTGAATTTGGAAAAGGTAGCCAAATAAAAAAATAAACAGAGTGTGGATTAGGGGAATGATCTAAGTCCACATGTCATGGTACAAGGGTAGCTATAATAAGGGAATCCCACACCTGGGTATATGAGTGTAGGAGGGAGCAAATTGTGGTACACAAGTTATCTCGGCCTTTGTTCATCCACACTTCTTCATATGCCCTTTTCATTTGTTTGATTTTTCTTCCTAACTGCTCAGGACTCCAGAGGATGAGAGCATGATGTGTAGGAAGTAGCAGTAGGTATACTACTGCTAACTTTTTCTTTTTCTTTCTTGCTTCCCTAACATTTTATTTTTCCTTCTTTATTTAGAGTATCTACCACCTAACATTTTATTTTTCCTTCTTTATTTAGAGCATCTAACACCTAACATTTTACTGACATGGATGCCTACAAAAATAATAATTTTCCTAACATTTTCTAATTTTTCATTCTTTTGCATCCATATCCTACCTTATCATGTAATGCAATTAAAGGGAAGAAAAACATGCGAACTTTCTAAACATGGAAGTTTTTTTTTAAATTGTGGGGCAAACCCATTTTAAAGGCTTCTCTCATTTGAGGAGCCACCCGAAGGAAACTCATTATATTTCTAGAGGGATTTGTCTCTCAAACTGTTACTCAATATATACGTTGAGAGAAATGCCAATATATTTGTTGAGAGAGGGCAAGTATATTAGTTGAAAGAGGTCTGTATTGCAGCAATTTCCCATTTATTTACTCCTTTGATTTGGTCAGATATATGTGTGGTTGGGCGTATGTTTATGTGATGATCTGATGTCTGAGTTTTAGTATGTGCCTATGGGTATGCTGACTCAGTCTATTCGTGTGCATATGGGTGTGTATGAGTCTGTGCCTATGCACTACAACTTCTCAACCACGAGGAAAGGCAGTGGAGTACCTAAACCTTAATTTCTCTCTTTAATGAGTAATGACCTCTTTTAATTTTACTTACATACTATATTCATTCATTTAAGCTATGCTTTTCTCTATTCTGGTAGACATGGTAGTTTCTTTTTAATTGATTTCAACCATTGCAATGTATGTCTGTGTATATTAAATCTGGCTCAAGGCACTCCTTTATTTTCCATCAAAATTATTGAAGGGATCAGTTCCATTTTTTGAATGTTTGTGGCACTCCTTTGTTTTCTATCGAAATTATTGAAGGGATCAATTCCATTATTTGACGTTCTATTATTGTGATGATAGATAGGTTGAACCTTCAACTGAAGAGTTGGAAACACATAATCAATGCTCCTCTTGGATAAAGCGTGCATAGATTCAATTACAGGTACATTTCCCTTAAACACTGCTCTCAAAGTAAAACCCTCTTCCTTTCATTTCAGTTTCTTCTGTTTTTTTCTGTAAATTTCTTCAACCCTATAAAGACTGAAATCGAGACTTCTTCCTAAATTTCAAATCATACCATGAATAGGGTATTTTCTTGAAATTTTCTAAGAGTATTTTCTATTTATTTGTTTAGCTAGGTAATCAATCAATCCAATCATTATTGTTTAGATCATCGATTCGTTACTGTACTTCCTAATCATCCAATGAGTATTCCATCTTGTTAAGGTTATCAGTGTTTGTAGTTTCTCCATTTGTTGTAGAAGTTAACTTTCGTTTCTCCACTATTGGATTGTTGCATGGTTTTAGTGCAATCCATCTCCCATTTAGTTTTGTAAATCAAGGAAATAAAACCTTACCAACCTTTCTATCACGCAGGTATGATTGAGATCTACAACGAGAATTATTAATATTACTAATGCTATTATTGTGATGTGGTTTTAACAGCGTGGACTGTGTTGTCGTTTTAGTGCCTTCAAAATGATTTTTTCATGGTTGCTGCTCTTAGCATCTTCCAAATAAATAAAAAAATCATGGCCACTGTCCATATAATTTCCTTATTGAATTGGACTTACATCAAGACTTACACTAAGATGAGGCAAAATTTACATCAGGACTTAAACACTTACCTGGAAATTCGCAAAAAAGTCGTCACGGCATAACTCTAGAGCAACAACAGAATATCAACCAAAGCGCAAAAGAGAAACGATTCAACAGAGCTCACAGAAAGTCATTGTGGCGCAACTCCAGAGCAGTGAAAGAGCAGCAACCAAAGTGAAACAGAGTAGCAATTCAACAGAGCTCGCAGAAAGTTGTCGCGGCGCAACTCTGGAGCAACAACAGAGCATCAACCAAAGCGCAACAGAGCAACAATTCAATAGACCTCCCCATAGCACAACAGAGCAACAACACAACATAGCCACATGAAATCAGAAAAGAAACACACGAAAGAGAAGCGAAACCTGTAAAAGTTCGCGGACGATATATTTATAAAATATGAGTTCAGCCAAACTATTTTAAAATTTAGGCCGAACTTTTTTTGCCGGTTTTCCCATCTCTAGCCAAAAATCTGTTTTCCCACGCTGTCAGTACGCCGTCAATGTAAACGACCGAACTAATTTCGAAAGTTCGACTGAACTCTCTAATAGTTCGGGCAAACTGTCTCAAAAGTTCGGTCGAACTATTGAGGAAAAAAAAATTCCGTTCCCGATTCTCACAAAAGTGTAACCCAACTTCACATTTTCACCCGTGTTTGAATTGCTTTCAACTCGAACCATGAGCGTCTTATGTCCATCTTTAGCACATCCAACCAACAACAATTAACAGAGACATCACACTGATAACAACAATGATATTGACATTGTTGATTTGCTAGGGATATCCAGAGAAGCCATTGTGGAATTTTGTTTCATTGCCAATGCTACTCAGTTTATAGAACAAGAACCCTTAAACAGAATAAAAAATAGATATAGAGTTATAAGCTAGAGAATTGCCTTCTCAAGCAATATAGACACTGTAATAAGCTAGAGCATTTCCTTCTCAAACAAACTAGACACTGTAAATCAATCCACTGATTTTTCAAATGCGGTCAATCTCATCTTGTTAAATGGACCATGTTTAAGCCCAAGACTTAAGTAGTTCATCCATCTGAGCTATTATACGTATTATCTCAAGCTCTTAATTCTAAATAATCAAATGTGATTAGAACCCAAAAGTATTCAACAATCACATCCAAAAATCACTCAACTACAACCAACTAGATTTTAGAGGAATTAATGACACAAACAAGAATACTTTTTCCAGCAATTGGAATAATATTGTGTGGTCTATTTTATCTTACCAACAACTTGGAACATCACTCAAAATAACACAAAATCCACATTAATAGTTCTTCATGCTCATCTTTCACAAACAAAACAAGAATTTTAATAATAAATATGTTATTGGTCAGTCACAAACATGGTTTCTCGAAAGGACAATTCCATGGAAATGTTTACCTATTGTAAATGTCGATGGAAATGTTTACCTATTGTGAATGTTTACTTATTGTTTTACCTATTGTGAATGTCTTTCAACAATGTGATGGCAGAGTTGGAACTGGATTTTCTAATGCTTGAAATATGGCCTTGATACCCATGAGCACAACTCTTGATACTGGCCTTTCCATGATGAGCACACCAGTGTGAAAGAAACACTGCAGTATGCATTCACACTATGTAAAATTAAACAGGGTGAAATGTTAGCATGTAAAATAGTGAAAATTTTGATTATTGTTTTGAAATTCTATTTTAAAATTAAAGAGGGCCTAAGATTTAGAGCATTTTTATTACAAATTTTGTGTACATGTAAAATTTTAGTAAAAATGAATATTTTTTTGTCATGGTTATGATAACTGTAATTAAATTTATTTAATTATTTGTATTTTATAAATAAAAAATTATGATTATTTGTGTTATTAAAAGGCTATTTTGAAATGATGCAACTTATTTCAATTTCTAAAATTTAATTATGAGCTTGTTTTTGGTTTTATTCTTGGAAAGATAATATTTCCAAATCTTCAACTTTTCTATGTATCTTTACACCTTTCAAAACAATTGCCAATATTACATTCATTATATATATATATATATATATATATATATATATATATATATATATATATATAATAGTTTTAACAATATTTTTTATTTTTATTTTTTCCAAAAACTTGTACTAATAATTATTTTTATATTCCACCCGTTATATATATATATATATATATATATTAGTTTTAACAATATTTTTTATTTTTATTTTTTCCAAAAACTTGTACTAATAATTATTTTTATATTCCACCCGTTATAATTGGTGTATCAAAGTAAATGTTATATAACTAAAACTATAAATAAAAGGAAAATTTTAATTAATAATACAAATCAATCCCGTTAATATCTACTTTTCAACCAACTTCAAAACCCTTTATTAATTAAAACATTTTAGGATACGTTCTCACATTCCAAAAATATATCACATATTTCCTTCCAGCTGTACCGAAAAGCGAATTAACGGTATACAACACATTAAAAAGGCCGAGTCACCTATTCTTATAAAATATTACAAAGCCAGGTCACCCGTTCGTATGTTACAGTAACCCCTATGAAGCCACTCTAGACTCTCTTCATTTTTCCACGTTTTTAATGTAACTTCACCAAGAATTTGCGTCACGGCCCATTTTGTTTAGGGATGCAAGAAAGCGGACGGGCTAACATGTCTATGGGGAGTTGTAAATTGCAAATTTGATCACTGGTTAGCCATCAGGCGTGCAAGTGCGGGTAGCTCTGATGGAGGATCCCTGCAAAAGGGCCACACAGTGGCTGCAATCTCTCCAAAATACAACGCCACCATCACCAATACTCTCTTCTCTGGATCACTCGAACATTACCAATATTTACGACGGTTTTGTTTTCAGAGGAATCCAATTTCAGCAGATAACGCCGGGTCGGCTGCTCTGCACCTTCACAGTACCTCACCGTCTGGTCGTATGTTCAACTCTCTCTAGGCCTCTTTCTATATTCTGGTGTTTATTTTTCCTCCCTTTTGAATGAACTGCTGTTATTATTATTTGTAGGACGAAAGTGGGCATTGGCGCGCAGCTGCTCTGATGACTCTTGTAGACATTCTTTGCGCAGCTGCTGTCGTGTCATGTGGTCTCGCAGTGAAGGTCTCTGTTGATTATAACGTTTCATATATTTCTCAAGTCAAAGTCCACGTAAGTTTCATTCTCAGTTTTTTATTTCTGGTCTGACCATAAATTTTCTCCTCTTTAGTGTAATTAGTAGTTGCATTTGCTTGTATCAGGATGAAATTGAGATCGATGCGAGGGTTGTGGGTCACCAGGGAGGCCTTTCTACAGTAGTTGTGAAACTGAGAAACAAAGGCACAGCGGAACTCGTTGTTTGCGCTCGTCAGACCATGCATAATTCTACAGTATTCAATCGTCAAACTCCATTCAGCAAAATTTGAGATTATTTTGGAAAATATTTCATTGTTACTCATATTGATTAAGAAGAGATCCAACGTGACACATGATGTATACTGTCACCTGTCAAAACTTCTTTTAACTCTGAGCAGAATATATTGTCTTTGTCACCTTGTTTTTTCTGTATGTTGTATCAGATCTCAGCTTTACATAACACAATTTTGCCTCGGAATAAAAAGAAGGTCGAGTGAACAAGATTCAGGCCCCTTTTTTTAGGGTTTTATGTGTACTGTTGATGATATCTGCCTCAAGTCTGTCAGAGTGACCTCACTTCCATTCACAGATCTGTATAGGCAGTCACATCTTTGGGACATGTATGTTGCCCTAAGGAACTAGGTTTTTATCATCAGTGCATCCGGGTACAATCATTCCATTTTTGTTTCCCTCTTTTGAATTCACTTTGGATTACTGTTAAAAGTTGTGTTTCATTGGGATACATTCATGATTTCTGGGATGCTGCTCTTGCATCCTCTGCTTTTTTTTTTCTCCTAAATCGATAGACCTCATTATACTTTTAATTTTTTGATGTGGGGCATGCATGCAAATGCAATCGAAAAAGGAAGTAGAGACCCAGAGAATTGATAATGGGGCAAAAAATCGCTCCAAATAATTTGACCAGTTCTGCCAAATGCATTGCATGGCAGAAAACTACTCCAGTCAATATATTGGCATTGCTGAAAGGTTAAACCGGGCTTTCTTAGAGAGAGCGAGGAACACGATGGTTTATACAAGTATCAACCAGGGAATTTCGGCAGAGCCAATCGCCACATCCAACTATCTATTGAATATGTTCTCCTCTTCCGTTTTAGGGGGCATAAATGTGACAAAGGTATGGAGTGGGAGCCTGCTGGACTGTCAAGTGTGTCTTTCTTTGTTATATACTGGGAGTGAAAGGCTGTAGGCTATGGATTCCCTCTGAACACAAGATTGTGTATTGTGTGATGTAATCTTCAAGAAAGGAAATTCTGAAAATTCTTGAGATAGTATGCAAGAAAGTGCAGCAGAAAAGGTAAGCTTTGAGGGACTTCCTGAGATCAGAAGACCTCTACAAGGGTTGAAGGATGAAAATTAGCTAGAGACTGTTCCGCACCAGGAGGAACTTTTGCGTGAATTGGTAGCACCAGAAAGTTCAGTACATCATGATGAAAATCAGCCTAAGAATGATCAATCAGATCAAGATCTAAGGGGGGGCCTCTGACAAAGGAGGCCAGAAAGGTATTGGTTTTTGTTACTTTCATCTAGCTTTAGGACGTAAATGGGTATTTAAAAAAAAATATGACTGATGTGAGTGTTGAGAGATACAAATTCAATCGATAGGTAAAGGATACTCCCAAGTTGAAGGAGTAGATTACCAGGAAACTTTCGCTGCAGTGGTTAAGATAGCCTCGATTAGGATGCTAGTAGCGTGGATAGCAGCCTGGGATTTGAAATAGAACAAATGGATGTATAAATAACATCTAGCATGGAAATCTCGAAGGAGAAATCTATATGGAGCAATCGACATGTTCTGTTATAGAAGGAAAAGAAAACATGGTGGCAAGTTAAAGAAGTCCTTATATGGATTTAAGTAATTTTCAAGGGATTGGTATTAAAAATTTGATTGGCCAAGGATGATCATTGAATCAACATCAAGAGTAAAGGTAACGATAATATTTTTATTGTGCTATATAGTAGATGCCATTCTTCTTTTAGTGATAGCAAAGAGCTTGTCAATGTCACTAAGGGCTAACTGAATAAGGAGTAGATTACCAGGAAACTCTTTCCAGTGGTTAAGATAGCCTCGATTAAGATGTTGGTAGCATGGATAGCACCATGGGATTCAAGATAGAACAAATGGATGTATAAATAAGATTCTTGCATGGAAATCTCAAAGGAGAAATTTATATGAAGCAATCGACATATTCTGTTATAGAGGGAAAGGAAAACATGGTGTGCAAGTTAAAGAAGTTCTTATATGGACTTAGGTAGTTTCCAAGGGAATTGTATAAAAACTATGACAAATATTTGATTGACCAAGGCTAATCATTGAATCAACATCAACAATAAAGGTGACAATAATATTTTTCTTTTGCTATACGTAGATGACATTTGTCTTTTAGTGATAGCAAAGAGCTTGTTAACGTCACCAAGGGATAACTGAATAAGAATTTGATATGATAGACTTGTGAGTTATTCATTATATGTTTGGCATCAAAGTGAAAAGGGACTGTCAGAGTAGAAAAAGTTGGTGGGGCCAAAAGAAGTATATTCATGGGATACTTCAACAGTTTGGGATGATGCACTGTAAGCGTATGGGGACTCCTTATTCAGTGGGAGTCAAGTTTTGAAAAGACATGTTTCCCAAGACAGTGAAAGACGAGGAAGAGATGGAAAGGAAACTATTTTTCAGTGCTGGAGGATCACTTATGTATGTTATGGTATGCACTAGATTGGATGTTGCACAAGTGGTGGGAGTGGTAATAGGTTCATGGCCAATCTTGGGAAGCAGCGTAGGATTGTTGTAAATACCTATGTGGCACCATGGATTTGGGCCTATGCTGTAAGGGAAGAAGTGTCTTGAAATAAAAGTCCCAGTTTTGCATGGATATGCGGATGTAGACTGGTCAGGAGATGTAGGTGAAAGAAAATCTATTGGTGCCTATCTCTTTACTTTGTCTGGAGCAGCAATTAGCTAGATGAGCAAAAAACAGTACGTTGTTTTTTCTAGTACCAAGGCACAATATATATCCACCATTGAGGTTGCCAAGGAAGTGATTTGGTTGAGGAGGTTATGTGAAGATATTGGACTCAAGCAAGGAGAAGCAATTTAAAAGTTAACTATTTTGTGAGAGAAATGGCAGATGTCAGCATAGTTATCTTGAGGAAATGTGGGATAGAGGAAAATGCTGCAGATGTATTGACAAAACCAGTCAATGGAGATAAATTTAGTTGGTGTAGCGATTCCATTCGAGCACTACCATGGAAAAGATAATTGCTGAATGGGAAAATGTCTTCTATAGTGTAGTGGTTTTGGTACATGGTTTCGACACAGTTTTGGCACATGGTTTTGGGTTCATGGATTTGTAGCCCATGGTTTATGCCATGCGACCTCTTTCTATATTTTATTATTTTCATCTCATGGTTGTAGTGTGAGCGTGCATAAGAGATATGTGAGATCCCAATGAGTAAGATATTTGGTGAAGGTATCTCAGAGTTTACAGAATGATTCACATTAGTATGTACTACATTCTATCATTGATGTATAATGCGACATAAATGATAACATTTATTGCAGTCATCTATATGACCTGACAAATCTGTAGTGTCCATTGGTAAATGCTCTCTTTATTTTTTGTCTTTTATGCTGATATTTTTATATGTTCTGATTTTTATTTCAGTGCTATTCATTAATTCACCGTTCTAGAGAGTCAGATTGGGGGAATGCAAGTTTACCCAGAGGGTCTGCGCAAGGACTGCACAAGCAACAACAACAGTGCAGTTCGATCTATTGAAAAGTGTAACTTGGTTCGGTCTTCATAATGACTTGTAATTATGAATTTATGTAATGAAGAAGACAAAGATAATAAAATGTATTTTTGTAATACTTGCATCATGCGTTTCATGAGCAAGGAGTTTTTATTATAGGTCAAATACTTCTTCTTGATGTCTTTAGGGTTTGTCATCTTGTCATAAATATATAATTTAGAGTCATGTATATGAAGTGTTGTTACACTTGCAAAAGACAATTTATTGATGTAATAATATGCTCCAAGACCTTGTCAATGTACTCCTTGAAGTTGGCTCAAATATGATGAAAAGATCTCCTTGGAGAAGTTGGCCTACACCCTTAAGGAAGTTGGCTTACACACCTCTCTTCATGTCGGCCTAATAGCTAGAGACAATCCTTATATAAAGGAGGGATTGCGGCCTCATTTGGAGACCATCAGTTCGGATTAGTTCTGCAATTATATGCGAGCTAAGGGACTGTGATTTGGTGCGAGGAAGATGGCTATACAACGAAGGAAGAAGAGGAAATCCAACATAAGAAAGGAGGTTTTGTCTTGGGTACATCCTCACGGTTAAGGTCTGTAACTAGGGTCCAAAGTTGCAATACGTAAGGAGGAGATTCTACAGTGAAGAAAAGGACTGTCTATACAATGCAAAAGTTGGTAACTTGACAGGGAAACAAGGAAGGCTGTAAGGAGTGGTAAGAAGTCTGAGATCAATGCGGAGAAGAGGCAGTGCTAGCCCCTGTCATTGATCTCACTCTCTTGCATATACAGAACATGAAGTAGAAGGCATTACAACTAGGAAAGAAGTCTCGGACTAGGGCAGCAAGGGTACTGCAAGGTAAGTTGAAGAGAAGTGTTTAGGTGACCGAGGATAGATAAAGGAAGGAAGAATAGAAGGCTAGGGACTGAGCTTCCCTAGGCTGGTGCAAAGCAGTGCAGAAAAGAAGTTCATCATGAGAAGCCTAGAAGAGCAGTGACAAGGGTCTTGGAAGCATACTGGTGTCATGGGTCTGTGTTATGGTCTTCGTACTCGTCAATTGATGATCTATAAGAAGAATGATTATCAGGTTTTCCTCTCCAGTGTTGATTTTTGTAGCATCCGGAAGTGTTTCAAGTCTCAAACTTTGCAGGGAGGCTTGGACAACAACATTCCAAAGAACCTAGAAACAGTTTGTGGAAATTCCACTTGGTTCAAGACTTATTAAAATAATTAATTATTTTAATGAAGACCCTAAGTCTAAACTTAGGGAAATGAAATAATTAAAGGGTATTAATAAGTCAGATTGTGAATCTTCTAGAAAACATGGATCAAGTCAAGTTTTAATCTTAGCCATTGATTAATCTTTTAATCTGGGCCGTTGGTTCTCCAACAGGAATATTATAAAAGAAGGCTTAAGGGTCACTTGGAAAATAAGCCAAGCATACACTCAATACCCGAAGGGGATCCATTTTGATGTAGAATTCGATCTCAGTGGGAGAGTTGTAGGGCGAGAAGTTGCAGAAGCAGAAGGAGGAGGTCAGGGGTGATCGAGATCAAGGTCGGAGGGCAGCAGTGGGTCATTGGAGGCAGCTTGAGGTTGCAGCGCAGAGACTGCACGCAGACTTACGCAGTCCAGCATTGGGATTGCGCAGAAAGCACTAGGGCATGGTGGGTCGTCTGTGTCGAGAATTGTCCGAGCATGCGGAACGGCCTCAAAGAACAGAATTTGTCTGCCATATATTTTCCTTGTAAAGATATCATTTGCTGAAGAATTAATAAACCTCATCTCGTCACTTAGGCTTTTCCTATTACTGGGCCGAGGGACAATTGTCCAAAAATAATCGTGTACATGTGATTGATTCTTGTGCTTATGTTCTCTACTGTTTATTTCTCTGCATATATAATTGTGAATGTTGCAGTAGTATTTATTTCGATATTTGCCGGAAGATTTCTGAATAATAACTTATTGAAATAATAAGTAGGAGAAATAAATATATCACTGCAATTGTTTGTAAATTTTCACATGGTATCAGAGCCAGAGATGAATAACAGAGAAGGGGCATCTATCAGTGAACGGAGATTTATTGTTGCATCAACAACATAGAAGGGTTCACATAGTTATCTAGGAGGGGGAAGAAGCATGATATAATAGATGGATCACGATGTATCTGTATTGGCATCCAGACTAGAGGAAGATTTTGCTTGTGTATCGAACACTGTGTCTTCAGATGTCTGGTATATTGACAGCGGAGCCTCTGCTCACATGACGGGAGTACGGGATTGTTTTTTCGACTACCAAGAAGAGCAGATGAATTTCTAAATAAACATGGGTAATAAAGCAAAGTGCACTCCCATTGGGAGAGGTACCATAGTTTTTCAGATCGAGGCAGGGAACAGAATCCAGGCCACTAATGTACTGCATGTGTCGGGTTTGGGGATGAATCTATTCTCAGTGTCACAGCTTCAATGTAGAAATTATACAATATGCATGTATATATTGGATTCAACCGATCTAACAATGTACTAAAGTTAAATACTGAATCGCTTCTACAAATATTTTGCAGAATTAAAAACAACACAATTGCCAATCACATGAAGCAAAGAAGAATAGATCAAAACCACAACACAAGATATTACCGGGGAAAGCTTACTACTCAAAACCCCTCTATCATACATTGTATATTCCACAAGGAATCATGAAACAATTACATACAAAACTCTTCTCACAAGAGCCCTCAGTACATCAGCTAATTGTCTCACACTGTCATACAAAAATTGGCAAGTTCCTTAGCCAATTTATTGCCTCCAGACAACCTGCCTTGCTCACGCAGTTCTCGATGAATGCAATCTTTAATCACAAAGAATTTCAACCTTCCTCAACTGCGCTAAGTATCATGGGCATCCTGTGGTGTTATAACTACACCTAGGTAGCTTGCTAATATCACAACTGATAGTTATCTTCCCTTTCACCTAGAACTCAACTGGTTCTCCACTGGATCTGACATGCATGCAGTTAATAATAGTAAAAGCGTCAGTTGCATGTGAGATCACTACATGTGAATTAATTAATATTTAATTCACTTGATCTCTCACTAGTGTATTTGCAGTTACAACTAGCACAATTGACTTTAACTCACTTAATTGAGTTAAACTGATTTACAACTTGCACAACTCATGCACCATTGCACTTCCAACTCTATTACAACTAGAATCACTCTGTTACAACTCAAGTCAACTTGCATGTCCCACCAACCAACTTCTTAACTTGAAATTCACTTAGCTAAATGATTTTTCACTTCAGTTAACTATTTCCAAGTCCACATTGAGAATAGATTACAGTTTATTGTCCAAATATTATTAAGGGATAATAATAGTCGACATGCATCTATAAATAGACATGCATTCTATAAATAGAACTTGCACATACATCTATAAATAGACCTCATATATAAATAGAATTTGCTCATGTATCTATAAATAGACATCCACCTAAAAACAGCTTGTGTGGGCCCCACCTAGTGTAGGTGCTTAATTTTCACTAGGATTAAGGATGTTGTTTCCAGATGCCAATTTCACTCTTTATTGTTGCAATCTTCAACACTCCCTCTCAACAAGAAAGGAATGTCTTTGCATGCAACATGCAACTCCATGCATGCGCCCTGCAACCTTTTGCATGTGCCATGCAACTCCATGCATGTGCCCTGCAACCTTTGCATGCAACATTTCCAAAACTGAAGAGCCTCCAAACAACTGAATCAGTATAATGCATCTGTCATCTAAGTCTTCTGACTTCTGCTGGTACCAACTGCACATGTCTTCTGGATCCACTGCACTGCTAACACTTGCATCCATGCACTCTACACTTGCTGCCAACTCTGCTCTACGCTCCAGTATCCGACACTGTCACTTTGATTTCATGTCCTCATGACATCTGACTGCATCAATCCAACTGATCCTGCGAACGCTGCTCTATGGGCTCCTCGTAGCCAGGTTCAATTCATGAGATCCACACCATCTCAATGAATCCTGCCCAGAAATTTCTTCTTGGGATTATTCATGCATGTCGCCCCACCTCTCTCCTAGTGGTATCACTGCATGCACTCCCTCTGCCCATCTGGATCGAAATTTCTCTGCATGAGTGGTTGCTCCCACTCCATGATCCTCCGCATGTGGTTGCTCCACATCTTGAGGTTCACTCTTACCTGCATGCAAATCCAGTTCCCTCTCAAGGGTCAATTGCATAGCTTTCTCACACTTCCCAATTGTAGGAAGCTCATTAGAAACCACATCTACATCAAATCTATAGAGATTCTTCTGCATCTCCGGTTGTGGTTGCTCCACAACCTTCTAAGACTGCTTCTCAGGTTGCATGTTGAGAGGCTCCCTCTCAACCACCAAGTCACTAACCTTTGCTTTGCTCCTCAAAGCTTTGCATGCATCTTGTACCTTAGTGCATGTAGCTTATTGGCTCGCGCACATTGTAATTGTCCCGTCGTCGCAAAATTTTCTAACAAAAGAGCTGATTTTAAATCGACGATATCTCCCTCATCCGAGCTCTGATTCGACCAATTTTTTTTTTTTCAATTTGGGTATTTTTTCGTAAAGAATCCAAATATGCTATTTGTTTATGAAAAATTTTCATCAAAAGTTTCAGATATTGTCTGCAAAATCGCGCACCCAAATAATTCCTGCTCTCATACCATGTAGAAAATTTATTACACAGCTCTGATACCATGTAGAAAATTAATAACACATCTCCGATACAATGTAGAAATTATACAATATGCATGTATATATTGGATTCAACCGATCTAACAATGTACTAAAGTTAAATACTGAATCGCTTCTACAAATATTTTGCAGAATTAAAAACAACACAATTGCCAATCACATGAAGCAAAGAAGAATAGATCAAAACCACAACACAAGATATTACCGGGGAAAGCTTACTACTCAAAACCCCTCTATCATACATTGTATATTCCACAAGGAATCATGAAACAATTACATACAAAACTCTTCTCACAAGAGCCCTCAGTACATCAGCTAATTGTCTCACACTGTCATACAAAAATTGGCAAGTTCCTTAGCCAATTTACTACCTCCAGAAAACCTGCCTTGCTCATGCAGTTCTTGATGATTGCAATCCTTAATCAAAAAGAATTTCAGCCTTCCTCAACTGCGCTAAGTATCATGGGCATCCTGTGGTATTATAACTACACCTAGGTAGCTTGCTAATATCACAACTGATAGTTATCTTCCCTTTCACCTAGAACTCAATTGGGTTTCCACTAGATCTGACATGCATGCAGTTAATAATAGTAAAAACATCAGTTGCATGTGAGATCACTACATGTGAATTAATTAATATTTAATTCACTTGATCTCTCACTAGTGCATTTGCAGTTACAACTAGCACAACTGACTTTAACTCACTTAACTTAATTAAATTGATTTACAACTTGCACAATCATGCACCACTACACTTCCAACTCTATTACAACTAGAATCACTTTGTTACAACTCAAGTCAACCTACATGTCCCACCAACCAACCTCTTAACTTGAAATTCACTTAGCTAACTGATTTTCCACTTCAGTTAACTATTTCCAAGTCCACATTGAGAATAGATTACAATTTATTGTCCAATTATTATTAAGAGATAATAATAGTAGACATGCATCTATAAATAGACATGCATTCTATAAATAGAACTTGCACATACATCTATAAATAGACCTCATATATAAATAGAATTTGCTCATGTATCTATAAATAAACATCTACCTAAAAATAGCCTGTGTGGGCCCCACCTAGTGTAGGTGCTTAATTTTCACTAGGATCAAGGATGTTGTTTCCGGATGCCAATTTCATTGTTTCTTGTTGCAATCTTCAACATTCAAAACCGAGGATATGACATCTACTTTATTGGTAATAGAGTCTACGTCAAGCACCCCAGTTGGAAGAAGAAGGCACAGATCGGGGTAAGAAGCAACAAGTTGTACAAGTTGCGACTTGATTCTCCAATGACATTAGTTGATATTGCAGATGAAACGGACCTGAATGAGCTATGGCACAGAAGAATGGGGCACTTGCATCATGGGGTGTTGAGAACTCTCCAGAAGACTATCACAGGTGTTCCAGAACTGAGCACCAAACAGGATGATGTCTGCAAGGGCTGCGTATTGGGGAAATATGCCAAGGCAGCATATCAGAGAAACAACAATAGGGCCAAGGGTGTGTTGGATCTAATACAGTCATATATCTGTGGGCTGATGTCCACTAGAGCTCTTAGCGGTGCCGAATATTTCGTCACCTTCATTGACGACCATTCCAGGAAAACATGGATCTACTTCTTGAAGACCAAGGATGAAGTCTTTAGTCGATTTAAAGAGTTTAAGGCTCTGGTGGAAAATCTGACAGGGAAGCGGATCAAGGTATTGCGATCAGATAATGGAGGTGAATGCATAGATAAAGAATTCACCGGATTCTGTGCAAGGGAAGGCATCAAAAGAGAATGGACATCTCCATACAATCCAGAACAGAATGGAGTGGCAGAAAGGAAGAACCAGACTATTGTTGAAGCAACCAGAGCTATGTTGTATGACCAAGACATGCCCAAATTTCTATTGTTGAAGCGTGTAATACAACTGTCTACATTCAGAACAGAACTCCTCACACTGCACTGGGCAAGATCTTTCATATGGCCAACACGATCACAGTGTTGGCATTTTTCAATCTATTGTTGTTGTTGTGGAAGAGGAGCAGGATCTGGAACAACTGAAGGTGAGCTATCATGAAGAAATCCGCCACTCTGAAATTTGATGGGCTTGCAGTAGTCCGGAATATGAAAGGACAATTCCTTGTCATATCCAAGACCAGTTATGTGCTTGTTGTGCACAAGCTCTTTTCAAGGTCTGATGATGGGCTTGGGAGGTGCAGGCTGTGTTATAGCCTAAATCTACCTCAGGTTGAAGGAAGGCAGAGTCTAGGGTAATATCAAACCACGCTTAATCTGGTAGCTAGCCCTACCAGATCAGGAGAGGGCTCTCTCCGGGTCAATCTCAACAAAAATAATCAGTGAGGCTTGAGATGACTTGAAATAAAGGCTGATTTTAGGCTAGGTATATAAGTAAAAGAGTTTGATTTTGATTTTGAAGGTGTTTGTTGGATCAAAGGGAAGGGCAGATTTTGGGTCCGGGAAATGATCAGTTTTGCAGAGAGCTGAATGGGGCAAGAAAGACAATTGTTTTGACGCTTCAAATTTGAATGAAATGGATAGATCAAACCGGTGAGGAGTTGAAGAGGGCAAGAGGCATTTAAGAATCCTCTTCAAACAGATGAAAACATGGAAAATTAAACAAAACTCAAGGCAGAGCAAAGCAATCTAATGAATTCCACCTTTATAACTTGTTTGTTTAATTTGAGAAGAAAGGAGAAGGAAAATGATACACATAAAACATCAGTGAACTTACAATCACAGATAGAAATACACCATCAAAACATGGAGCCACATGGATCCCAAAGCGTGCTGCAAACCCTGGTCTATTCCTTTGCCAAAATGCAGCGATGAAATGTACAATGAAGCTCAAAGCAATCCCAAGTGTCCAACCTATGCTAATGACTAAAAAATTACAAGATATAGACCACACTAACTCATCCCCAGCATCTAGGGGTCGAGCTCACAAGTTTAGGAGCTGTTTCAACAAGATCTAAACTAAGAACTGGAAAATAGGCAATGGAACAACTTGCCTCTATAAGATAAGAAACTAATTCATTCAGTTACAATTCACTTTTTGGTGAATGAATCTACTTACATGAGTGAAAATTTGTCAAAATTACATCAAAAACCATGAAATTACATCAAGTTACATCAAGAGCTTTACATTTGGAGATAAAAAGTCAAACTGGCCAAAACTAGGCGAAAAACTGAGTTACTGAGTGAAAACTAGGCCAAAATTCCCAATGCGCCGCGCCTGAAATCTCTATGCGTTGCGCCACTTTGGAGCTGATTTTGAGGGCCTTCTCGGAGTCCAAATTGAGTGCAGGATAGCTCGTTGGAAAGCTCTGCCTGTCTACTTTCCAACCCAAGTGGAATTTCTGAATTTGGTTGCCATTTGCCCCTCCAAAAATGAGTTTTCCCAACACTGCTTTCTGTGTGTCCAAAAGAGGGCAGAAAGGTCATTTTTAGGGTGTTTTTGACCCTTCAAGCAACCCAAAACTTGTCAAAATCTTTAGGTAATGGGTCGGCATGCATAAATTTTGATGACAAATCCAGAAATACAAATTTTTACCCAAGAGGAGCTCCCAATCGTAAGCACGCGCCAAGTGGCGCTACGCGTCGGGCAGGAAAATCTGTGTTAAGGCCAAAAAAATTCAAAATTGACAAAATGTGTCCCAAATTTCTTGAAATTTGGGCTGAGTGTCCTCCATCATGCACTATGCTGAGCCAAAGAATCTTTAGCCATAATTTGGAGTCTATCATGCCTTTGCGACGTTTTAATGCCCTCTTTAACTTTGCCTTTAGGATCTTGATTCGGGCCTTGCAAACATGATTCCTTGCCCAATAATGATTCTTCATGTGCCTGAGCACGTTCTTTTCCTTGTTGGCCTTCTCCAACAACTTCTCCAGATGAATATTGACCCTCTCAAGCCAAGTCTCTCGATCAGCCTCAATCTCTCGCTCAAATGTGGTTAATTTGATTTTCCTCCTCTTGGTAGCTTGTCGGTTTTGCCTTCATGTTTTTGAGTGCCATAGATGCGTGGGACTAATGAGGGGAGGATTTGATGCTAGCTGTAGGATTTTAGGATATGAAAGGGTTTAGGGGATGATATCTAGGGTTTGGGATGGAAATTAGGGTTTGGGGATATTTAACTAGGATTTGGGATGGTGGGATTAGGGATTTAGGGTTAGTTGATTAGGGATATGGGAAATGTGGAATGGGTAGATGAGAATGTAAAGAGAGGGAAAAAATGATTGAGGGAATGAAGGAGTGAGGGAGTGAGAAATGGCTAGGAGTGGAATTAGCAGCAAGAAATACAACTCATAAACCCTATGCAATTGTTTTTTGACAAAAAATGCAAGGAGGTAGGGTTTTAATTTTTATCCATTAAATCACCATAAGCACCATGAGAAATTCATTCATTGGTCATGGAGGGATGTTAACTTACTTGGGAAATGAATAATTTAGCAATTTGAGAGTCTTTGGAGGAAAATTTGAATGGATTTCAGGCTTTTTAGCCCAATGCGCCGTGCCAGCTCAATGCGTCGCGCCAGTTCATTTTTTACACTGTAGAGGGCTGCCCAATGCGTAGCGCCTTTTTGCAGGAGGCTTTTGGAGACCTTCCCGATGTCCAAATTGGGCGCAGGATAGCTCGTTGGAAAGCTTATTGAGTCTACTTTCCAACCCAACTGGAATTTTTCAATTTGGAGTTCATTTGCCTTGTCAAAAATCAAATCTCTCAAGACTGGTCAAAATGTGCAAATACAAAATGAAATTTGCCCTCATTAGCATTTATTACGATCATTTTTGAAGGTCTTCCTCAACTCCAAATTGAGCTCATGATAGCTCATTGGAAAGATATTTATGTCTAGTTATCATTGGATCCATCTAGAAAGTCATTTGGTCAACCAAGATATAAAAAATATTGATTTTCCCAAGGTCACTTCAGAGGTGCATCAATTCTCCAGAGGCAACTATATTTTTGACATTTATATAAAACCATGACACTTGTGTAAGAAGTGAAGGAGATTTTTCTCCCTTAGCCTATTTTGGACAAAAACCTCTCTCATTGGTCCCAAATTCATCTTTTCTTGCTCAGAAAAATCATTGGAGTAAAGCCTATCCCGCTGTGTGGAACAAGGGATTTGTCGAAATGAAGTAAAATGAAGGGGATAAGGGGCTTCTAAATTCTTGAGAAAATTTTGGGAAGGAGGGAGGGATTTTAGGAAGTAGGGGAAAGTGTAATTTAAAATATTTAGTGAGGGGAAGGGGTCCAAAAGGGAAAAACACAGGCCTAGCCTAGAAAATTGTCAAGTTGTAGCAAGAAACTAGGTTTTGTGAGAAAATGAGGAATTTGAGGGATATCAGTGATGGGAAGTGTTTAATAAGGTGAATTAAGGATAGGGGAAGGTGTATGAACATCAGGATACAATTTTTTCTAATGATTTGACCATCCAAGAGAAATTACCTCAAAAACCCTAGGAGAGGGAAATGAACCTTACCTAGGCACAACTGAAGCATGAACAAGCTGTAAAATTACCCAATGGAACTTGACATGATGATGACAACCCTCTAAATGATGGTACACTTAGCTGAATGCCGACATGGATCGACATTTGGACAACTTTCACAGGAGTAAAAGCAAACCCTAGACCTAATGCCTAGTGACCAAATTTTGCTTGAAGACTCACTGAAATGACAAAAGTTGACCTTGACACCTTAAAATCACCTTGTAAGAGCATGTTTGATCCTTTGGAGGAAGGCTGCAAAGGCTGACACTAACATTGGCTTCAATGGGGATGGTAGCTCCTTGGAGGTTCCAAGAATTACAGATCTTTGGAAAGCAGACAGTGCCTTCATCCATTGGGCAATGGAGTCAAAAAATCAAGTTGAAATGCATGACTAAAAATTGATAACTTGATGACACAAATTGACTCTCACTCAACTAAGAACTGACTTGATACTTAAACACAATTGACAAACCGGAAAATATGCTCAATATGAAGCTTATTTAATACAACCTACTCTAGTTGTTCCATTCATCACTTGATCAAGTGAAATGAAACAACCAATGCAACCAAGTAAGTATTCCAGCTACTATTTGAATTCTCCACAAGTGCTTGCTTATGAACAACAAGAGAGAACTACTGAAAGGCAACTCCCATGAAAACTTGTGAACAGATCCGTTGAATGATATGGATTCTCTATCCACCTCCAAAAACACTGCATAAGGATCTTGAAGTTCATGCACATTGGGACTTAGCTCATCCAATGGATTACTTCTCTTATCCTCATACCATGAATGCAAACTTTTTTTTGAGATTTGTGACGAGACTCCTGCTAAAAATGACAAAGAAACCAGCAGTCGGATCAAGTTTATATCAGCACATGTTTCAAGCTCACATGTAGTCAATGTAGAAAGACTTTGACTGCAGACATCATCCAACACATCAGCTATTGGATCGTGAAAAACTTGAAAATACTGCTGCAACCCATTTTCTATTGGTTTCGATGAGATTACATGATTTCCTATAGGCTACTCATTTGAAGATATACTGTGAAATTTACCCTTCAAAAACTGCAATGATTCAAAACAAAATGGTATGGAATCATCTTGCATCATTTGATCATATGTGCCAGCTTCCATGTCTTTATCTGCAACTTGACAATCAATGGCA